>MU249708.1:0-100000 GCA_018977245.1 Lethenteron camtschaticum | reverse complement strand
CCCCCTACCTGAAAATCCTGGCTCCGCCATTGCATCCATCCGTACAACATATTGAGGCCCGCAGAGCTCTGGCGATGGTTGGTAGCGCCGCCTCCTAACTGCTAAGCTGCTGCTGCTGCTGCCTTACAGCTTTACTGTGGTTCCTCGGAAATTGTGAGAGATGCGATTTGCATGAACGATTCTATGTAAAACTAAACATCGTCACTATTGTAATAAGTGGAAGAGGAGATTGGGGGGGGACAGCATGAATCCAGGTTCGGGATAGATCCAGCAGTAAAATATATAGAAGAGAAAACATTGAGGCTGAACGAAGCAGCATCATTGGCTCAAGAGAGAGACCGGTGAAAGGAATTATTGGGTACCATTACCACGAATGAACCGATGGAAGAGACAGATGATGATGATCATGACCCAGACACTGTGTCGAACTACATTTGCTCATACATATAGAGGCACTCTGTCTAAACTGATTCGAGGCGCGGAGTCACAAGGCCAAGGCCCTGAGTCTGTTAGGCGTAGGCCCCAACTCCCTGTTAGAAAAAAGTGAGTGTGGACCTCTGCGGGGAGTTTGACATCATCTACTTTCAAAAAAAGTGTGGGAGGACCGGGTGTGGCAGTCGCAGACTCCAGGATTCAGTTTTCTACTCATCTAAAGAGCCTCGGCACCATTCTCGACCAGAATCGTTTGAGCCACGTGCAAAATGTCGTCAGGTCCTGCGATTTACATTTTAGGACTTCAGACATGTTCGACCTCTATTGAGTCGTGACATAACCAACACGGTGGCGTGTAGCATGGTATCGACGAGGCTCGATTATTGCAACTCACTACTCTACTGGACGTCTGGCAAAAACGTTACCAAGCTGCAGCGCGTACAAAATGATTTGGCGCCTGTCGCGACGGGTACTGCAAGACCTGACCATGTCGTCCGGTGCTCGCTGAGCTGCATTGGCTTCTGGTTATGCTGCCACAAATGAACCACAATACCATGCTGGTCTCAAGGAACATAACCCATCACGCGAACTCCGGTCATCCTTGCAGCGGCTTTTGGCGAGCCATCGAACAAAGATGGTCACTGCATCGCACTTTTGGATGCGCTTCTGCGGCCGTCTGGAACGCTGTTCCGATATTAGGAGCCACTGGAGATATGCACTTTTACTAGATTGAAAACTCTTTAACCTTAGTTGTAATTCACATTGGCCAAGATGACAGATTTATTTTGAAAGTCATTTGATTTTAATTACGGTTTAACATTTGCACGCAAGTGCATTATCGATACGTGTCGTAAATTTAACTCATTGAGAAATTAGTACGTCAATCGATTGGCTCCGTACCAAGGAGGCCCAGACCAGAAGAAAAGTTGCCCTCGTTTGTTTTCTAACCCCACCCCCCACCACCACGCCCCCACACACTGTCTACGCAATTACAGCCACAATGGGGATGCATGGCTGTGGGACTCAATGGTGATAATGGCGACGGCACTGGGACTTGCGTGCGGTGCACCGGATTGTATCATTACCCACAGAAAAGCAACGGTATCGGCGCACAGTGGCGACACGAGGAAAGCTCTAGTAGAATCTGCATGGGTGTGAAGCGAGCGGTGGCTTTTGGGAGCCGGCCCTCCCCCCTATGGCCTTGCTAGGGCCGCACTGAGGCCACGGCAGGTGCAGCCAAAGCTCAGCGGCCGCATCCTCTTGTGGCGAAGAGCCACCGGCCGGTGCACAAAGCCTCCACATGCCCCTCCAAGTGGTGGGAGGGGAGGGTGGGGGAGGTAGTCACACCTACAGACAAGGCGTTGCCGTCGTTAGCCATCAGTGACTGCCATTCTGGTAAGAGAAGGCCCCCGTTGGGGAGCTGGGCTGGGTCCCCGACGGGACAAAGTAGGGAGCCTCCCACGGGTGCTTGGCGGTCGGGCTCGGCGGGGTGGTGTCCGTCACGGGCGTTGCCTTGTACTGGCCGGCTGCGGGTACGCTGGCGCCGTGGGGTTTGGCGCAAACGCGGGGGGAACTGGGGCACCCCGTACGCCGCCGGGTAGGGCATCATTGCGCCCCCGGGAACTGCGGCGCGCGCTCATTGGGTACGACATGGCGGGGGGCCACCGGCCGGGTACGTCATTAGGTGGCCCGGCATGAATGAGGGCATCGCTCCCTGCTGGAACTGCATCATGGCCGGATTGGCCATCATCATCATCATCATGGTGGACATCATCATCTGCCGCGCCGCCATCGCCGCCTGGGACGCGGCCTCCGGCGACATCATCATCATCGGCTCCGGGACATGGGAGGTCGCGGCGGGGTGCCGGCGCGTGCGGTGCAAGCGCCGCGGACGGCGGTGGCACCGGCTCGGCGTTGGCGGTGCCACCGCCGTCGTCTCCGGTTGGGCCGTTGTGTATGGAGCCATCAGTGGCGCCATCAGCTGTGACATCATCATGGCCTGTGAGGACACATCCTGCGGCATCATCATGTACGGGTACTGCGGTGCCATGTGAGCCAGCGCCTGCTGCTGTTGCATCAGCTGCTGTTGCATCTGCTGCTGTTGCGTAGGCTGCTGTTGCATCGCCTGCTGTTGCATCAGCTGCTGTTGCATCTGCTGCTGTTGCGTAGGCTGCTGTTGCATCGCCTGCTGTTGTTGCATCA
The DNA here is from genome assembly GCA_018977245.1 of Lethenteron camtschaticum. Classification (NCBI taxonomy): domain Eukaryota; kingdom Metazoa; phylum Chordata; class Hyperoartia; order Petromyzontiformes; family Petromyzontidae; genus Lethenteron; species Lethenteron camtschaticum. The sequence continues at coordinate 97,366 of MU249708.1, read as the reverse complement.
GCTGTTGCTGCATCAGCTGTTGTTGCATCAGCTGTTGTTGCATCGGCTGTTGTTGCGTAGGCTGTTGTTGCATCAGCTGCTGTTGCTGCATCAGCTGTTGTTGCTGCATCAGCTGCTGTTGTTGCATCGGCTGTTGTTGCATCAGCTGTTGTTGCGTAGCTGTTGTTGCGTAGGCTGTTGTTGCATCGGCTGTTGTGCAATTGGCTGCGGTAGTTCCTGTTGCATCAGATGCATCGGTTGTGGAAACGGAGGCTCAGACTGTGGCTGTCTCTGCAGTTGCAAATTTTGTGGTTGTGGTGCTTGTGTCGGTTCTTGTGGCTGTCCCGTGTGCAGCTGTTGCTGCTGCTGCACCGGTTGCTGGCGGTTAAGCTGTGGGTCCCTGTCCGGTTGTGTCTGCTTGGTGGCATTCGTCTGGCTCTGCTGTCTGTCTGGTGGCTGTTGCGCTCTGTTTGGCTGTGTCTGCAGCTGAGTCGGTGGCTTGGGTGGTTGTGCCACCGCCGGTGGCCGCGTAGTCGCTTGTGCTTGAGCCTGGGTTCTCCTCTGCCACAGCAGGGATTTATCTGGTGCCTGTGCTGTCTGCTCTTGCTTCTGATCTGGTGTTTTTGCGACTGCGTCATCTTCTGTGGGCCCGGCTTGTGCTGTGCTTTAGACAGCAGCGAGGATGGCGGCTGAACCTTGGCCTGCTGCTGCTGCTGCTTTTGCTGCTGCTGCTGCGGCGCATCTAGCTTCATCGGAAGCTCCTGCTGAGCCTCCTGCTGCTTGGGTCGGCGAGGCGACATGGTGAAGTAGCCGTCGCTGGCATCCTCTCCTCTAGCCCCTCGGGCCCCGTGTGACATCCCGCCTCCGCTCTTCTCCTCATTTCCTGCGCTTGCGGCCGCCTCGCCCGTCACCCCGGTCACCCCGTCACCCCGGTCACCCCGGACGTCCCGGAGGCGGTCTTGGCCTTTGCCGAAGGCGGCAGCACGGAACGAAAACTGGGTGGCCGCGAATGTGCTTGGTCCCGTGGCCAGGCCACTGGCTCCCCTGGCGACGGTGTTCCCGCGGACAGCGACCGGGCTAGGCGTGCCCGCCCGCCCACGTGACCAGTTATGGCATCGCCCGCCGGGGCCTTGGCAGGCGCCATTTTCTCGGCAGCCGCTACGGGATGGGGCACGGAGGCGTTGGGCGACGGGGAGGAGTAGTTTGGCCCAGACGTAGGCCCAGACGGTGGCACTTTGGCGCTGGGTTCTCGCCGAATGGTTCGGAGCCACAGCCGGGAGACGTGGGTGCGGTGGAGGAGGCGGCGGTGCTCGCAGGGCCCGGTCCACGTGTCTTCAGCGCCAGCTTCGTCTCGAGCGCCCGCACGGCTTCGTTGAGCTTGCCGAGCGCTGCGCGGCGGTGCTCGCGATCCTGCTGCCGTTCCCTCTCCCATTCCTTCGCTCGCTCCCGTTCCCGCTCCCTCTGCTGCTCCTGATGTCTTTCCATCTCCCTCTCCTTTTTGACGTGCTCTTGCGCTTTCCTCCTCTGCTTCTCTCGTTCTTTCTGCTTCTCCCTCTCGTGTTCACGCTCCCGTGCTCTCGTGTTGGGCAGGCAGTCTAGGGACACAGCCCTCCGCGCATGCACATTCTCTTCTCTCTCTCTGCCCTGCCCTCTCCCTGCCCCTCTCCCTGCCCCTCTCGCAGCCCCTGTCCTCATTGGCCTTCTCCTTGTCCCCGAGATTCGGTGTCAGGAGGCGCGCTATGTCCTGGCCCAGCCCTGGGCCCTGTTGCCAACCCTCACATCCCCGGCCGCCGACAATGGTGCCGAGGGCCTCGTGCTGCTCGCACTGCGTCTTTTCCTTCTCTTTGACCCGAACGAGCCCCAATTTGTTCCACACCGGGGCGGACTCCCACTTCCGAGGTCGTCCACGCGTCACCACTCTCGTCCCTTCCACATCCATGCGAGCGCCCCCGGCGTGGGCATCATGTCCCAGCTGCCGACAGCGGCCGCTCCAAGCGCCATCGCCTCGGCGAGCCGAACCTCCAGCTCCGCGTCGTTGTTCATGGTGGCCACCTCCTCCTCAAACGCCGGCTCCTGGGAGTCACAGTGCCCGGCTGGGCAGCTCCGCCAGGGCCCACACTCCTGTCTTCACACGCCTCGAAAACCTCTTCTTCGTCGTCGTCGGTGTCCAAGTAAATCTTCCAGTGGTCCATGTCGGACGGAGTGATTTTCCCAGCGGCTGGGCGAGCGTGCCGGTCAGCAGGGGTGGGTGGAGCTCCCTGGATCCAGTGGGCCCATGGTCTCCACCGGCCCCGTGCTCCGCGAGTCGGCACCCTCGCTCAGGCTCCGCTCCAGGCGCATGTGCCTCCCGATGACATTGCTCAGGTGGCTGCTCGCTCGCGCTACCTCCTCCACCTCGGCCTCCACTTTGGCTTCGCCCTCCTTCTCCCTGCCCCTGCCGCCCCCGACACGGACGCCCCGCCCTTCGTCTCGCTCCTTTGCGTCTTGGGCAGCGGTCTCACCGCCCCGGCGTCGAGCGCCCTCTTGTCGGGCCGCAGCAAGAACCGGCGCCCGAGTGTGGACTCCCGCCGGCGGCGCCGCCGCCGCTACGAACCACGCCGCTCAGGCCTGGCGGCTCCTCCACCGCCGTGCTCGCTGGTGCCGGCACGCGGGGCCACTGTCCGACGATCGGCGCGCACCGATCGAGCGTGAGATGGCGGGCTGCTCCGTGCCGCAACTCAGCGGCCGTGCTGCTTTGAGCCTCTTGTCCGCTGCCCCCCCTCGCTCCACCGACGCCCCCATGACTCTCCCACCCTCTCCCGCGTCGTCACGTCCTCCCCTATGCCGCTGGCTTCCTCCACCACTGACGCCCGATTTGCACTGGCCGACCCCTTGATTTTGTCCAGCCCTGGGCTCTGCTCAGTCGAAACGCCGCCGCCCCTGCAACCCCGAGTGCCCCCTCGGGTCTTTGGAGTCATCGGGCGGGCTCTCGGCTCGGCACAGCAAGCGGAACCCAGCCACCATGTATCGCACGGGCCTCCACCACCGCCACCGCGGCCTCCACCGCGCCCTCCACCACGACCTCCACCACGGCTTCCGCCTCGGCCACTGCTGTTGCCGCCACTGCCACCCTCGACGTCAAGCTGAGCCCCGTGAGATGGACTGCCTGTGGGGTGTGACCCGGAATGCGTGTCGCCGGTTGAGACAGTGGGCGAGCTGGTGTGCGCACCGACCACGCTGCCTGATGTCTGCTGCTTGGATATGCCGTTGGTAAAGATGGCCGTGGCAGCTTTTGGCGTGCCGGTGTCTGTGCCGGCGAGTGTACTGGCGTTTGAGACGATGGTGTGTGCTCCAGTGGAACTGCCCGACGGTTGCTGCCTGTACGTGGCGTTTTTAAAGTTGGGTGTGGTGGCAGCATTAAGCGTACTGCCGTTTGAAAAGGTGTGTGATGGAACGGGAGCTGGCATGTGTGCTGGTGTCTACGCTGGTCGTGCTGCCCGACGTCTGCTGCTTGAAAGTTCTGTTCGTGACAGCGGGCGCAGTGTAGTGCGGGTTGCCAGCTTGTGTGGCTGGGAGTGCGGTTTGGCGAGTGGCGATGTGGAGCTGCTGCTGGTGGCTGCGAGTGCTGAGTGGGAGGTGTGCATGGCTGCGTTTCGGGTGCCGGTGGTGGAGCGCTGGCCGGACCCCCTCCTTCTTCTTGCCAAGTGTGGTGCTGATGGTGTGCGGGCTGTGTTTTGTATTAGCGGCCACGGTGGGACCCCCGTGTTGTTCCTGGGTGCGGCGTGCAGCGGGCCCTGGTGTGAGCCGGCAGTGTGAGCGGCGTTCTGCTGTGAGCCGGTGCCGTGCGTGAAGCCGTTCTGTGGGTCAGCGGTGTGTGCGGTGCTCTGGTACGAACCGGCAGTGTGTGTGGTGCTGTGGTGCGCTATCTTGATCGCCGTGTGCACAGACTTGGTCGTGGTGGTGGTGGTGGCGGTGTGCAGTTTGGCAGACTGCTGCTGGGTCGTGCTGGTAGTGGTGGTGGTGCGGCGTGCGGATTGTTGCTGGCCGTTGTGCGACATCAGCAGGGCGGTGCTGGCACGCGCCGCTGCATGCTGGGTCTTCCTCCAGATGCCCAGCTCCACGTACGTCGGCCATTTGTCGGGTTCCTGGCCTGGCGTGGTCAGGGCCTTCCCGTCGCACGGGTGGGCGTGGCAGCCTCGTCAGCGTCGTAGGAGGTGACGTCACAGGGTGTGGGCGTGGTCTCGTCGCCGCAGGAGGAGATGGGCGTGGTGATGCGCTTGAAGGTTCGTGACGTGAGGTTGCGCACCTCGTTGTCGGCCTCGTCCAATCCCGAGCCCCCGTCGCTCGAAGCGTCGCTCACATAGCCCAGGGTGGCAACGCCCGCCATGGCAGCTGCTTGAGAAGGAGTGGGGGGGGGTTAAAGGAACGGGGTTAGGGGTCAGGAAAGCAAATCATTCACTCTTTTACCTCTCATGGATACACGAGATAATAATAGAGCATTGTATCAACAATAGAATCCCGAGATAACAATATAATCTAAAAAACAATAGCATATCAAGAAATAGAATATCAAGACAACAGAAACTCAAGACAGCAATATAATCCCAAGACAATTGAATCTAAGGTCAACAATAGAATTTCAGCAAGACAACAACAGGATGCACGAAATTCAACTAACTGCGAAACAATCTGAGGAAGGACGGACCTCTCGTTACCGCCAAGGTGACCGGCTCGACCTTCCCATAACCCAATCTGGGTCGGCGGGGCGAGACAATTGGACTAAGTGGGGGTCAACTGGGAGCGCTTGCAAATGCTGCGGTGGAGTCCTGCCGAGGTTGCCAATGGCTCTGGATCGGCCAAGAAACCCGTGGTGGATGCAATCGTCAACCACTCCGGGGCGGTGAACGCTCTCGCCGCTGCGCAGGCCTCTTGCGCGATTGGACGTCACAGACGGGGGCCCACGGTGCAGGGCCCTGTGGCCACGGGAACCTGACAAAGTACCAAACCGTGAACTGCTGCATCGGTCTACTAGGCCCGCTTTCCGGCGGACCGGATGACATTAAATTTCGATTTAAAGCTTTCGTGACTGCAGTGATTCATCTTCTTGGTTCTTTCGGTAAAGTCACGTAGAAGGAAAATAATAAAATAAAAAAATAAAACATTATTTAATTCTCACGACGTTTCGGCCACAACGCAAGCAGCCGTCCTCAGGTGAAGAACAGGGCTGTCGGAAAGACAGCGTCATAATGAACACTGCTAAGGACGCTGTCTTTCCGACAGACCTGTTCTTCCTGTTCTTCACCTGAGGACGGCTGCTTGCGTTGTGGCCGAAACGTCGTCAGAATTATTTTATTATGTTTTATTTTTATTATTTTATTATTTCCCTTCTACGTGACTTTACCGAAAGAACCAAGAAGACGGATGACATTAGTCACGCTACTCCTGAAGCTTTTCGAGAGTGGCTCACAAACTTCAACCTGGACGTATAGTTTACACAAACTTGCCATGCGCTAAATATTTCAAGACAACAATAGATGTCTAAGACAATAGCATCTCAAGAAATGAGAGAATCCCAAGACAACAATATGATCACTAGACAATGACATCTCAAGATAACAAAATAATGTTTAAAAATTGAATCCTTAAAACGAGTAAATCTCAAGGCAATAGCATTTCAAAACAATTTAGTCCCAAGACAACAAACTAAACTATAAACTATTTTTATTTGACCAGGTAAGACCCACTGACTGTATAGCTCTTTTTCAGAAGCGACCTAGCCACAAATGATAGCCACAAAGTGGCTTATCATGTGCAAATTTATAGCAGCCAAATGATCTAAACGCATTTTCTAAATGTCGGAGAAAATCCACATGACCACGGAGAGAAAGATATAGAGAACACGCAAACTCCCGATATACACGCGTTGGGGTCGGAATCTAAGCCACGACCTCCTGTAGACCAGGCGAGGTAGTTAACATCTCCTAGCCACCGTGGCGCCCCAAGATACTCTCGGGATAACAATAGCATCCCAGAATAATAGAACCACAAGAAAACAATGTGTGCTCGAGAAATCGAGTCTCGCGGCGCCAGTCCGCGTTTCTTGATCGCCGTCTGCACAGACAATTACAGTTGCATCCACCACCACCATCATCGCTACAAAGACAAAGATTCCCGTATAGCCTCAAACAGACTGTTGGGCAAGTGCTGTTAGAGAGTAGCACCTACGAAGAAAGTCGGCACGGTACACGAGGAGTTGGGGTGGATATAACCACCCCTGGCCGCCTTTGTCTTTAAAAAAGTGGCGATGTTTACACACCACTCCAGGTACTCATTTGAGGCTGGGTCGACCTAGGAAAACCCAGGACCGTGTTCAGATACTCGCCACCATCACCAACACCACGCGGTTATCTCCTGTGACCTCAAACATTTCCAGGAAGGTCCTCACTGGAAAGAGTTTCTGGGAAACAGCAGCCGTCTCTACCCCCTCGCCGCACGAACTTGAAGCGCCCTTCAACTCGGGAGAATGAGGCTACACTCATTACACACACAACGTGACTGCAGGGATTCATCTTCCTGGTTCTTTCGGTGAAGTCACGTAGAAGGGAAATAATAAATAATAAAATAAAACATAGTAAAAATAAATAACGCAAGCAACCGTCCTCGGGTGAAGAACGAATGTTTCATTCTGCACCTGAGGACGGCTGCTTGCGTTGTGGCCGAACGTCGTGAGAATTATTTTATTGTGTTTTATTTTTATTATTTNATTACTTCCCTTCTACGTGACTTTACCTCTTCACCTGAGGACGGTGCTTGCGTTGTGGCCGAAACGTCGTGAGAATTATTTATCATGTTTTATTTTTATTATTTTATTACTTCCCTTCTACGTGACTTTACCTCCTCATCTTCGCACGGCTCTCAGATTGCTTTGTGTCTGAAACGCTCTTTCAGAAGCCATTGGAGCTGCTAAATCTCGATTGAAAACGAATTTCTTTAGAACTGCTTTAGGTTTGTTGACCTCCCCCGCACTGACATGTTTACGTATGGTGCAAACAAACAACAACATACATCCCTTCACTCTGGTAGCCCTGCCTCGTTTTGTTCTCTCATTTGTATTATTCTGTCTCTATTGTATTATTCTGTTAACTTTGTATTTTCTCTCTCGATTGTATTGACATCGTTTGTATGCTTGTTTCTTTCGGTGTCACTAGTGTAATAAANTTATAAATNTTACATAATTTAATCTCACGAGTTTCGCACACGCAAGAAGCCGTCGTCAGGTGAAGAACAGGTCGCGGAAAGCATCGTCCTAATGACACTCTAAGACCCACAGCCCTGTTCTCACCTGAAGACGGCTGCTTGCGTTGTGGCCGAAACGCTGAAATGTATATGTTTAACTATTTATTATTGTACCTTCTACGTCACTTACCGAAAGACAAGTGAATCTACAGTCACAAACACACAAACTCGTGTAGCGGTCTCGATTATATTGTTATGCGTGTATTGTCTGTCTATGGTATACTCTATTGTATTGTCTGTCTCTATGTAGATTTTNCGTTTGCATTGTTCCGTCTGTTTGTTTCACACACGCACACCTGCCGCGTTTGCTGACACAGAGAGACGCGCGTACACACACACGCNGTACATCCAATCACACACACACGTGTTACNCTCACACACGCAAACACACACGGCCACCTGCTGTTATACACACGTGTACCAGCTGTCACACACACACGTGTACCTGCTGGACACCACACGTGTACCTACTGTACACACACACGTGTACCTACTGTACACACACACACGTGTACCTGCTGTGACACACACACATGTATGCTGTGAACACACACACGTGTACCTACTGTGACACACACACGTGTACCTACTGTACACACACACACGTGTACCTACTGTGACACACACACGTGTACCTACTGGACACAACACACGTGTACTTAGTGAACACACACACGTGTACCTAGTGAACACACACACGTGTATGCTGTGAACACACACACGTGTATCTACTGTGACACACACACGTGTACCTAGTGAACACACGCACACGTGTACCTGCTGTCACACACACACGTGTACCTAGTGAACACACACACGTGTACCTACTGTGACACACACACACACGTGTACCTGCTGTGACACACACACGTGTACCTACTGTNACACACACACACGTGTACCTAGTGAACACACACACACGTGTACCTGCTGTGACACACACACACGTGTACCTAGTGAACACACACACACGTGTACCTAGTGANACACACACGTGTACCTAGTGAACACACACACGTGTACCTAGTGANACACACACACGTGTACCTACTGTGACACACACACGTGTACCTACTGGACACACACACACACACGTGTACCTGCTGNGACACACACACACGTGTACCTGCTGTGACACACACACACACGTGTACCTAGTGCACACACACGTGTACCTACTGTGACACACACACACACACGTGTACCTACTGTGACACACACACACATGTACCTACTGTGACACACACACGTGTACCTACTGTGACACACACACACACGTGTACCTGCTGTGACACACACACACGTGTACCTACTGTGACACACACACACACACGTGTACCTGCTGTGACACACACACACACACACGTGTACCAGCTGTGACACACACACACACACGTGTACCTACTGTGACACACACACACGTGTACCTACTGTGACACATACACACGTGTACCTACTGTGACACACACACACACACGTGTGTACCTACTGTGACACACACACGTGTACCTGCTGTGACACACACACACGTATGCTGTGACACTCACACACGTGTACCTACTGTGACACACACACGTGTACCTACTGTGACACACACACACACGTGTACCTACTGTGACACACACACACACACGTGTACCTACTGTGACACACACACACGTGTACCTACTGTGACACACACACACGCCACTCACTCAGTCTCCCACTCACTCTCACTCGGCGCTGCTCGAGGTTGAGAGTCCGCGTGGCGCTGCGAGCAGAGCCGCAGTGGTTTGGGTCGGCGGCGGAGGGGGTTTTAGGGGCGAGTCGGGGCGGGGGGCATGGGAACGCACAAGACAGAGACAAAGATCCCCGTATAGCCGACGCAAGGCTGTCGGGCAAGTGCGCGAGTAGCACCTGCGAATTCAGGCGCGCCACGCGAAGAAGTGGAGTTGCCAGAACCACGCCCCGGCCGCTTTTGCCTCAGGTACTCACTTAAGGCTGAGTCGACCTAGGGGACGCCCACGACCGGGTCAAATATTCATCACTGATGTTGGTCGTGAGTGGCGGGGAATCGAACTCTGATCGCCGGTTTCGGAGCAAAGTTGCGCCAACCACCCACGGTGCCAACACACGCAGACACAAAGACAAAGACCCCCATGTAGCCTTAGTCCGTTATGTAAGTGCTGTTAGCGAGCACACGCGCGGTCGCCTTTGTCTCCCCAGTGGCGATGTTTAAACACCGCGCACAGGTACTCATTCGAGGCTGAGTCACCTAGGGAGGCCCGGGACGGGTTCAGATAATCGTCACCGGTGTTGGCCGTGAGTGGGAATCGAACTCGGTCTCCGGGTTCGTACGCAGCGAATAACCACTACTCTACCGCCCCCTCAACATGTATATACACACACACAGTCACACACACACACACGGTCACACACAGTCACACACACACACAAACACACACACAGTCTCACACACACACAGTCACACACACAGTCACACACACAGTCACCCACGCACACAGTCACACACAGTCACACACATAGNCTCACACACACACAGTCACACACACACAGTCACACACACAGTCACACACACACAGTCACACACACACAGTCACACACACAGTCTCACACGCACACAGTCTCACACAGTCACACACACAGTCACACACGCACACAGTCACACACACACAGTCACACACACAGTCTCACACACACACAGTCACACACACACAGTCACACACAGTCNCATACACACACACTCACACAGTCACACACAGTCACACACACNGTCACACACACACAGTCACACACACAATCTCACACACACACACACACACACACAATCTCACACAAAAGACAAAGATCCCCCGNATAGCCTTACACAGACACAAGTNCTGTTACANCACATGAAGGCCACGGTCACACAGGGGTGGGTGGCACACACACGCCCACCGCCTTTGTCTCCCCAGTGGCACCACACACACACAGTCACACACACAGTACACACACAGTCACACACACAGTCACACACACAGTCACACACACAANCACACACACACACAGTACACACACACACACACACGCACTCACACACACACACAGTCACACACAGCTCACACACACAGTCTCACACACACACACACACACAGTNACACACACACACACACACACACAGTCACACACACAGTCTCACACACACAGCTACACACACAGTCTCACACACACAGTCACACACACACACNGNCACACACACACACAGTCACGACANTCACACACACACAGTCACACACACACACACACACACACACACAGACACACACAGNCACACACACAGTCACACACACACANACAGTCACACACACACACAGGACACACACACACTNACACACTCACACNGNCACACAGTNACACACACAGTTCACACACACACACACACACAGNCACACACANCACACACACACAGTCNCACACAGNCACACACACACAGTCACACACACACGCACACACACACAGTCACACACTCACACAGACACACACAGGTCACACACGCACACACACACACACACAACTACACACACACACACACGCACAAAGACACAGNCACACACTCACAGAGCTCANACACACACACACACACACACACACTGACACACACACACGCACACANTCAANACACTCACACAGTCACACACACACAGTCACACACACACACACAGNCACACATNGACNCAACGTCACAACACNCAGCNCACACACNCACACACGCACACAGTCACACACAGTNACACACACNCGCACACACTCACACACACACACACACACACACACACACACACAACAGTCACACACACANTCACACACGCACACACACACACACACNNNACACACACACACTCACACACACAACCGCCTTTCGCCAAGTAACCACGACGCTTGTGTCAGGCCATGTGCACCTTGAGGCCACGTGAGGTCACGGGCAGACCCAGGTGCCACGGGTCGACTGACTGAGATAACTGGCTGATGCACCACCTGTGCCCCTACTGTGCCAACTTGCTGTGCTTTAGCCACCGGTACTCCGCTCGTTGTTGTGAGCGTCGCTCCTCCGCCNTCCGTTGTTGTTGGAGGGCGACTGCCTCCAACTGCCAGTAGCGTCCTTCACGAGCCTCCTCCACAGAGGCCACCGCTGGTACCAGTCATCGGCAAGTCCACTCAGCTCCACGTCCTCCTGTACCACATCACTCATCTCTTCTCTAGCCCGTGCCGCGGCCGTTTTGCCCCTCGATCCGGCCGAACAAAGCTGTTTAGGCATGCGATGGCTGGGCATGCGGGCTACATGACCNAGCCAACGCAGCCTTGCCTGCCGGAGGAGCTCACCGATGGGACTTTGCCCAGATCTTTCAAGGATTTGTGAGCTCCTCACACAATCCAGCCTGGTTAAACCCAGGATGGATCGTAGGCAGGCCAGCCTAAATGTTTCAACCGGCGAAGATGCTCCATTAGGGGGNTCCACGTTTCGCAAGCGTAGAGAAGGAGGAATGACTGTGGCCGAGAAAACCTGAAGCTTCGTGCGGAGCGACAGACCAGGTAGCTTCCACGCAGCGTTACGCAACCGATGAAAAGATGTTGCCGCTCGACTGATTCGGAGTGAGACCTCTGCTGTTAAACTGGAGCTGGTCATAAGCACACTGCCCAAGTATGGGAAACTCTCCACTCTCTCCACAACTGCCCATCACCGATTGGTGTGGGGGTGGAGTGTCCGATGGTACAAAATACCCAGGCAGGTGCTTAGTTTTGGTGGGGTGATGGTAAGGCCCCACCTCTTAGTGGCACGCTCCAGTCTCAGCAGCAGCGTCTCCAACTCCTCTTCTGAATGAGCAGCTATTACCAAATCATCGGCATACATAACGTGGTCGACCAATAGGGAGCCATCCCTTGATCGCACCCGGGCGTCGATCAGCCTCCCATTATATCTGTACCAGATGGAAATTCCCCCGGTACAGCTATTGAAGGCTTCACGAACTACGCGATCAAAATAGATGTTAAATAATGTGGGAGCCAGAGGACATCCTGTCGCACCCCAAGGTGTACAGGGAAAGGCTCTGACTCCCGGCCACGTAGTTTTATCTGAGCCCGCTCACCATTATGAAGGTCCTTAATGATCATGAGCAGAGGGTCAGGGACTCCGAAAGCACGAAGAACAACCCAGAGCCCAGGCCTACTGATGGTAGCATAGGCCTTGACCAGGTCAATAAAGCAGAGATGTAAGTCTTGTTGGAATTCCCTATACCTCTGCTGTAGCAGACGGACAGAAAATATGGCATCTATGCAGGACCGCCCTTTCCTGAAACCGCATTGGGGCTCCGCAAGCCTCTCCTCAGCGTGCCTAGCAAGGCGATGTTGAATAATCTTTGGCAGGACCTTTACCGGCACACTGAGGAGTGAGATGCCCTGTAGTTGTTACAGTATGTGCGGTCCCCCTTCTTAAAGAGGGGACCACCAGGGCATCCTTCTAATCCTGCGGACTGTTGTTATGATGTCATATAAGGCAGTCTGTGCACAAACGCCACCCTCCTGAGCATTTCGCTTGGGAGATCATCTCTGCCCGGTGCCTTTCCTGGTCTCAGACTCTTGGTCGCCTTCAGTACTTCCTCAACAGATGGCCCTCAGCCAGCCACTCACAGGGGNTGACCTCTTCCAATATTTGAGGCACCGCAGCCCTATCAGGGTTATCCCCACTTTGGGCCATGATGTTTTCCTGGCTGAGGGATTTCCCCTCCCCAGGACCTCACAGAAATGCTCAGCAATCTGCAAACCTGTTCTTGGGGTCGGAGATTGGATCACCGTTTTTCCCCTAATGATGGTAATAGGTGTGTCGCTGCAGTTTACTTTTTGATGGAGTTAAATAGTGATTTGTGATCGCGGCCACTGAGGCAGACTCCATCTCCTCAGCAACCCGCGACCACCACCCATCCTTGCAGCGCCTTACGGCTCTCCGAACCTCCGAACGAAGGCTGCGGTAAACCTCATTCTCTGACGTGGGATGCTGTAGCCGATGAGAGTGGGCCTGTCGCTTTTTTCTCAACTAACCTGAACACCTCCTCTGTCAGCCAGAGTTTCTGGGAGGTCTGGACCGTGTACCCAAAGCAGCCATTGCAGCTGCATGAGTCACAGTCCTAAACCTTTCCCATTTACCCTCGACATCAGGAGGAGTGGGGACGATGCCAACCCAGCTGCAAGCGATGGTGACATTCTCGCTTGCAACTTTCATCAGCTAACTGAGACCAGGCCACTTTAGGTTGGAATGGGGTCCTGGTGTACACCCACCACCGGAGTGGAAGAATGGCAGGCGCATCTTACAGATGACTAGTCGATGGTCAGAAGGCAGATCAGCTCCACGGTAAGTCCTGGTGTCAAGGACATGGGCTCGCATCCGCTGGTCCGTCACTATGTAGTCCAGCAGATGTTCTTGCTTGGACCCGGCATGCATCCATGATGTTGTGTGGATGTGCCGATGCTGGAAGAGCGTGTTGGTAATTACAAGCCCATGGGCTGCACAAAAATCTAGCAGCCTCCTACCGTTGTTATTGAGCTGATCTGGCCCATGCCTTCCAATCACTCCAGACCAGGTGCCAGCATCATGACCAACTCGGGCATTGAAGTCACCCAACAAGATGACTCTGTCCCGAGTGGCCACTTTAGCCAGCACCTGTGACAGGAGGTCATAGAAGGCATCTGACTCATCGGCTTTGCCTGCATCCCTCCACGGATGTTCGTCTTCGGTGGGGCATAAGTAACCACGACCACCACTCCTCGCCTCCGGTTGATGGAAGGCGAGCCCAAAGTATCCTGGGCTTACAGCTTCCCACACCTCACCGCCACGCTCACACGCCCCTTCATTCTTTTGTTCAGAAGAAGAGCCACACCCTGTTGTTTGGCAGTCTCCTGCCCGAGTGGAGGACTGTCCACCCTCATGGTGGCAGGAGCCAAAACCGGTCCACCGGACCTCCTGAATGCCACAGAGATCCAGGCGGTACCGGTCCAGCTCCCGACAAAGGAGTGGCAGCCTCTCCTCCGCAGTGAGCGTTCGAACATTCCACGTGGCCATCCGCAGTGGTTTTTCGTTCTGGAGGAGCCCGAGGGTGAAGATTCAATCTCCTGGCTCCGCCAATTGGGGTTTGGCCAGGAGACGTCATAGAAGCCTGTCCCCCGGGCCTCCGGTACAAGCTTATTTGTTACATGTTTATGAATTGAAGGTGGAGGGTTACCAGCCCTTGCACCCGTCCAGAGCCCCCGTTTAGCCACTGTGGTGGTCACAGACGCCATGAGGGGAGAGGCCAATGGGCATTGCCCCCCCCCCCCCACAGCACTGTCCACGACAGCGTTGCCCGTCCGGCACCGCGAGGAGGTAGGGGGTTGTTTTGCCGGCCAGTCACACACGCACACATACACANCACACGGTTCACACACACACACAGTCACACACACAGAGNCACAGTCACACACACACNGTCACACACACACATACACACNGTCACACACACAGTCTCACACACGCCACACACAGTCACACACAGTCACACACACAGTCACACACGCACATAGTCACACACCGCGTGTTACACTCCCTGACCTCCACGCGTCTCTGCCCCTCGGGAGCATGGTTAAAGCGGCCTCCCCAGGGGGGCTCGGGTTAATGTTGGGGGGGGAGGGGGGTGTTTGTGTGTGTTGGCTTGTACGCGTTGTAGGGGGGCTTTAATTGATGTGTGCGTGTGTGCGGGACGCGGTCGTGTAGCGGTTCGCGCTACGAAACCGGCGACCCGAGTTGGGATTCCCGCTCACGGCCAACACCACCCGTGACGATTATTCGCACCGGTCCTGGGCCTCCCTAGGTCGACTCAGCCCCAAATGAGTACCTGGTGCGGTGTGTAGATTTTGCCACGAGGGGACAAAGGCCTTCATAGGTGCTCGTTCAAAGCACTTGCGCGAACAGTTCGTCAAGGATATCAGGCGGGGGTGGATATTTGTCCGTGGTGTGTGCGCGGTTTCCATGGTGTGTGAGTGATGTGTGTGTACGTGTGGTGTGTGTTGGGGCTATTTGAGATCGAGGTATTGGATGATGCTGGCTTTGATGTGAGGGATATGTTGCGGATGGTGAGTGTGGGAGATACGCGGAATTGGGGGGGGATGGGAGATAGGGGGATGTGGGTGGGGGGTAGATATGGGGGTGTGTGTGGGGTGCGGCCGTCACTGACACCGTCTGTCACCACGTGATGATGGGCCCCCCCCTCTCTCTCGAGGTGCTCGCTCTCTCTCTCGAGGTGGCTTCGTGCCACTCCCACTCCGCCTTCTCACCGTGTCTCGCTCTCTTTAACTCTCTATTCTCGAGCCCTCTCTGTCCTCTTTGTTTTGCGATCAGAGGAACCAGGAAGGTGCTCGCTGTAGTACCTGGCACTTTGCTTCGTTCATCATTTTGTGTTTTTTGTGTTTTTTCAATGCTTTGCTTTATGTGCCCCCCCCCCCTTTAAATGAAATATTTCACGAAATATTTCACGCTCCGCTCTCCTCCTTCTTATCCCTTCCCTCTCTCTATACCCCTCTCTCTACCCTCTCTCTACCCCCCTCTCTCTCTCTACCCCCCTCTCTACCCTCTCTGTACCCCCTCTCTCTACCCCCTCTCTCGACCCCTCTCTCTACCCCCTCTCTCTCTACCCCCTCTCTCTACCCCTCTCTGTACCCCCTCTCTCTACCCCCTCTCTCGACCCCCTCTCTCTACCCCCTCTCTCTCTACCCCCTCTCTCTACCCCCCTCTCTCTACCCCTCTCTCTACCCCCCTCTCTACCCCTCTCTCTACCCCCCCCCTCTCTACCCCCTCTCTCTCCACTCTCCATCACACTCTCTGCTCTCTTACTATCGCTCTCCCTCCCAATCGCTCTTCCCAATTTCCCCGCCACTCTCTCCATCACTCATTCTCTCTCCACTCTCTCTCTCTCNGCAATCTCGATCTCACTGTCCACTCCCCTCTCGCTCCCCTCTCCATGACTCTCTCCCCCTCTCTCCTCCACGATCCCCTTTCTCCACCCCCCTCTCTCCGACTCTCTCCCCTCTCTCTCACTATATCTCCCCTCTCTCTCCTCTCTCTCTCTCTCTCACTGTCTCTCCCCTCTCCTCCCCTCTCTCTCCTCTCGCGCGGATTGTCCCACGGGACATCAAGGCGGCTCATCCTGCGCTGTTTTTAGAATCCACTTCACGCGGTGCCGAACTCACAAAATCACTCGCCCTCTCACTCACTTAAACTCACTCTCACTGCTATGATCACTCTTGTTACATTGCTTTTGTAGCTTTATTTTGGTGATTTTGAAACACGTTTTGGTTGCGCCATGTTTGTTTGTTGTTGTTGTGCAGAGTTAGCCTGATAACTTTAATCTAAATTGTCTTATGGTTGTTGTTGTTTGACTTGCATCCCACTGGGATTTTTTGCACACAGCGTTGAAACGGGCTTTTTTCTGCAAGACTTTGCTGTTTTTCCTGGATTTTTCTGTTGCGTGTAGTCACTTTAAGATGTTTCTTGTTCTTTTATTGTTGCGGTTGCACCCGAGTCAAGAGCCGCATGGCTCACAGGGTTATCTCCATTTTATAAAGGGCAAAGTTGTGATTATGTGTGTCTGTTCGAAATGTTTAGCGTACTTCCCGACATGCAAGAAACTTGAAATTTTCCATCTGGGTACTTTCCAGACTGTACACCATGCAAAATTATAAAAATACACTTTTTGGGGGGGGGGGAGCTCAATGCATTGATTTTTTTGCACGGCAAGTGAGCTGTGACGTCACATCTGTCACGTGACCCGCGCATGTGGAAGCGTAACGCATTGTAGTGTAGCGGCGCTACGAACCCGGCGACCCGAGTTCGATTCCCGCTCACGGCCACCACAGGTGACGATTATTTGAACCGGTCCTGGGCCTCCCCTAGGTCGACTCAGCCTCAAACAATTAACTGCTGTGGTGTGTGAACATCGCCACTGGGGAGACAAAGGCGGCCGGGCGTAGTGGATTAAGTCCCGGGCGAAGCCGGTAGTACAGCGAGTATAAACAGAAACTGAAAAAAAACTAAAAACTTACAATAAACTGAACAGACTGTTGGGCAAGTGCTGTTAGCGAGCACCTATGAAGGCTGGCACGGCACCTGAGGGGGTGGGGGTCGCCAGCACTACGCCCGACCGCCTTGTCTCCCCAGTGGCGTGGTTTACACACCGCACCAGGTACTCATTTTAGGCTGAGTCAACCTAGGGGGTGGCCGTAAGTGGGGATCGAACTCAGGTCGCCGGGTTCGTAGCGCAGCGCGCTCACCGCTACACATCCACTGACAACAACAACCGCCATTCGCCACTAAGTGGCGGTGACGTCACCATGGCACTTGTGCCAAGCTAGGTGCACGTTGAGGCTACGTGATGTGTCGAACGCCCGCTGGCAGGAGGTCACGGGGCAGACCCAGCAGGTGCCACGGGTCGACTGACTGAGATGACCGAGATGACTGGCTGATGCACCACCTGTGCCAACTTGCTGGCTTTAGCCACCCGGCGCTCCGCTCGTTGTTGTGAGCGTCGCTCCTCCGCCCTCCATTGTTGTTGGAGGGCGACTGCCTCCAACTGCCCACTCACACACACACACCGTCACACACACTCACTCACCACTCATTCACATGTTGTATATTAACTGTACGAACACATTTTGTATTTATTTTGCCAGGTAAGGCCCGCTGAGATATTTTTCAGAAGCGACCTGGCCACAAATGATTGCGCAACGAAGTGGCTTATCACGTGAACATTTATAGCGACCAAGACTCTGAACGCGTGATTCTAATCGTGCAGTGGTAACCGGAGGACCCGGTGAAAAATCTCTCGCGACCACGAGGAGAACACGAGGAGAACACGAGGAGAACACGAGGAGAACACGCAAACGCCAAATACACAGCAGCAGCAGGCGTCATGGTCGGGATCGAGCCCACGACCTCCTGTATACCTGGTGAGGTAGTTAACATCTCGCTGCCCTGGCGCCCCACATGTGCCAGCTATGCCCCACCCCCCTACCGTGCCTCATTGCTACGTTTTAACTACCTCGGCGCTCCGCTCGTTGTTGTGAGCGTCGCTCCTCCGCCCTCCGTTGTTGCTGGAGGCGACTGCCTCCAACTGCCCAGCAGCGTCCTTCACGAGCCTCCTCACAGAGGTCGATCTTGACACCGCTGGTACCGGTCATTGGCAATCCACTCAGCTCCACGTCCTCCTGTACCGCATCACTCCATCTCGTCTCTAGCCCGTGCAAGGACCCGCTTCGCCCCTCCATCCGGCGAAACAGAAGCTGTTTGGTCATGCGGTGGCTGGGCATGCGAGCTGCATGATCTCGCCAACGCAGCTTTGCCTGTCGGAGGAGCTCACCGATGGGACTGTGCCCAGATCTGTCGAGGGTCTATGAGCACTGCCACACCACTGTAATCAAGCCTGCTGGTTAAACCAGCAGGCTTGATTACAAACCGGCGCAGACGCCCCTGTCGAGGGCTCTATGATTCACACGCACACACTGTCACACGCAATGGCAAATATCCCCGTGTAGCGGAGTGTTGGGGCAAGTGCCGTTTGCGCGTATCACCTATGAAGGCCGGCAAGGCACACGAGGAGGTGAGTAGCCAACACCACGCCCGGACACCTTTATCTCCCCAGGAGCGATGATTGCTACACACCGCACCAAGCAATTATTTGAAGCTGAGTCGACCTAGGGGAGGCCCAGGATCGGTGCAGATAATCGTCACTGGTGTTAGCCGTGAGTGGCAATCAAACTCGCGTCGCCGCATTCATAGCGCAATGTGTGTGCCATTGACACACACACACACACACTGACACTGATACACACACACACTGACACATACACACACAATGACACATACACACACACACTGACACATACACACACAATGACACATAACACACACACTGACACACACTGACATTGATACACACACTGACACATACACACAATGACACATACACACACATACACACACACANACACACACACATTGATACACACACTGACACATACACACAATGACACATACACACACACACTGACACACACACACATGATACACACACTGACACATACACACACACTGACACATACACAATGACACATACATACACACACTGACACACACACACATTGACACACACTGACACATACACACACAACTGACACATACACACACACACATACTGACACATACACACACAATGACACATACACACACACACTGACATATACACACACTGACAGATACACACACACATTGACACACACTGACAGATACACACACAATGACGCATACACACATGCACTGACACACACTGACATTGATACACACACACTGACACATACACACACAATGACACACACACACACTGACACACAATGACACATACACACACACTGACACATACACACACAATGACACATACACACACACACTGACACACACTGACATTGATACACACACTGACACATACACACACAATGACACATACACACACACACACACTGACACATACACACACAATGACACATACACACACACTGACACACACTGACACATACACACACAATGACACATACACACACACACTAACACACACTGACATCGATACACACACTGACACATACACACACAATGACACGTACACACACACTGGCATTGATACACGCACACATTGACATGCACACGGGTGCTAAATATAACTCCCAGGCACTGATACACACTGACACACTAATACACGCACTGCCAATCACACACGGTGACACACACACGCTCTCACCGTTTCACCGTTTCAGGTGTCGGGTTTAATTTTGAGTGGCCAGGTCGAACTCAAGCGGCCAGCGTACACGAGTAGAGTCTCGTTTGTAAGAGGGACCTGGGGCATGGTCTGCAACCAGTAGAGGTGGCGATGATTCATTCCTGCTGTGTGGTCTAGCCGAGGAGCACCCCGGTGGCAGCTGTCCCTGTGTGTTCGTCTGCTGCCAGGAGAGGGCGACGATTGCTGTTGTGTGGTCTCACCTAGGGGTACACAAGCGCAATCATCTGTACTATAACAACAGCAAGGCCAGGTGCGTGGTCAGGTGCCAGGTCACGTGGCAGGTCAGGTGCCAGGTCAGGTGCTGGATCACGTGCCAGGTCAGGTGCCAGGTCAGGTGCCAGGTCAGGTGCCGGGCCAGGTGTCAGGTCAGGTGCTGGGCCAGGTGCCAGGTCAGGTGACAGGTCACGTGGCAGGTCAGGTGCCAGGGCAGGTGCCAGGTCAGGTGCCAGGTGACAGGCCAGGTGCCAGGCCAGGTGCCAGGTGACAGGCCAGGTGCCAGGTCAGGTGCCAGGTCAAGTGCCGGTCAGGTGCCAGGTCAGGTGCCAGGTCATGTGCCAGGTGACAGGCCAGGTGCCAGGTCAGGTGCCAGGTCAGGTGCCAGGTGCCAGGTCACGTGCCAGGTCAGGTGCAAGGTCAGGTGCCAGGCTAGGTGAGGTCAGGTGCCAGGTCAGGTGTCAGGCAGGTGCCAGGTCAGGTGCCAGGTGCCAGGTCAGTTACTGGTCAGGTGACGGTCAGGTGCCAGGTCAGGTGCCAGGTCAGGTGCCAGGTCAGGTGACAGGTCAGGTGCCAGGTCAGGTGCCAGGTGCCAGGTCACGTGCCAGGTCAGGTGCAAGGTCACGTGCCAGGTCAGGTGCCAGGCTAGGTGCCAGGCTAGGTGCCCGCCCCGCATACCAGAGCGCCGCGCCCGCCCNGNAGGTGCGAGGGGCNGCGGTGAAATTCCAAACGCGCCGCGCCCCTTAGCCCNAGTAGCGGGGGTGAGGGGCGGTGAGGAGGCGCGGTCGAGAGTTGTGGTGGTGAGTTGTGGTGGTGAGGAGTGGTGGTGAGGTGGTGAGGGTGAGTTGTGGTGGTGAGGGTGGTGGTGTGGTGAGGTGTGGTGGTGTGGTGTGGTGGTGAGTTGTGGTGGTGAGGTGTGGTGGTGAGTTTGTGTGGTGAGGTGTGGTGGTGTGGTGAGTTGTTGTGGTGAGTTGTGGTGGTGANGTTGTGGTGGTGAGCTGTGTGTGGTGGTGAGTTGTGGTGGTGAGGTGTGGTGGTGAGCTGTGTGGTGAGTTGTGGTGGTGAAGTGTGGTGGTGAGTTATGGTGGTGAGGTGTTGTGAGGTGGTGAGGTGTGGTGGTGTGTGTGNGAGGTGAGGTGGTGAGTTGTGGTGGTGTGGTGTTGAGGTGTGGTGGTGAGTTGTGGTGGTGAGTTGTGGTGGTGAGCTGTGGTGGTGAGGTGTGGTGGTGAGGAGCGGTGAGGAGGCGTGGTGAGAGTTGTGGTGGTAAGTGTGGTGGTGAGGGTGGTGGTGAGNTGTGGTGGTGTGGTGTGGTGGTGAGTTGTGGTGGTGAGTGGTGGTGAGGGTGTGGTGAGGTGTGTGTGAGGGGTGGACCACCATGAGTGTGATGTGTGAGGTGTGGTGAGTTGTGGTGGTGAGGGTGTGGTGAGTTGTGGTGGTGAGTTGTGGTGGTGAGGTGTGGTGTGGTGGGAGTTGTGGTGGTGAGTGTGGTGGTGTGNGTGGTGGTGAGGTGTTGTGGTGGTGAGGTGTGGTGTGAGTGTGGTGGTGAGANGCGTGAGACCACCATGCGGTGGTGAGGGTGGGGTGCGTGGTGAGGTGAGTTCGGGTGAGGAAGGGTTGTGGGGAGCGCGTTGGTGTGCNGTGAANGTGAGTGTGGTGAGCGTGGGTGTGGTGAGTTGGGGCGGTGTGGAGTGTGAGGGTGTGTGTGGTGGTGTGTGTGGTGTGTGTGGTATGGTGTGTGTGTGTGGCGTGTGTGTGTGGTGTGTGTGTGTTGGTGTGNTGTGTGTGTGGTGNGTGTGTCGTGTATATGTGTGTGTGTGTGTGNGGTGTGGTGTGTGTGGGGTGTGTGGTGGTAGTGGTGTGTGTGTGTGNTGTGTGTGTGTGGTGTGTGTGGGTGGGTGTTGTGTGTGGTGTGTGTGGTGTGTGTGGTGTGTGGTGTGTGGCGTGTGTGTGTNTGTGTGTGTGCGTGCGTGNGTGTGGTGNGATGTGTGTGGTGTGTGGTGTGGTGCGTGTGTGTGTGCTGGTGTGTGTGTGGTGCGGTGTGTGGTGNGTGTGTGTGGTGTGTGTGTGGTTGGTGTGTGTGTGTGGTGTGTGTTTGTGGTGTGTGTGTGTGGTGTGTGTGTGTGGTGTGTGTGGTGTGTGTGTGTTGTGGTAGTTGGTGTGTGGTGCGTGTGGTGTGTGTGTGTGGTGCGTGTGTGTGGTGGTGGGTGTGTGGTGCGGTGTGTGGTGTGTGTGTGGTGTGTGTAGTTGGTGTGTGGTGTGTGTGTGTGNTGTGTGTGGTGTNGTGTGTGTGTGGTGCGTGTGTGTGGTGGTGGTGGTGTGTGGTGNGTGTGTGTGTGTGTGTGTGGTGGTGTGGTGTGTGTGTGGTGTGGTGTGGTGTGTGGTGTGTGCTTCGATAGGTATGTTTGCGGAATGAGGGAGGGTGGCTGAGCGAGATGTGGCGGTTGTGCGTGGTGTGGTTGTGGTGGTGGTGGTGGTGGTGGTTGTGTGTGGTGGTGGTGGTGGTTGTGGTGGTGGTGGTGGTTGTGGTGTGNGGTGGTTGTGGTNGTGGTGGTGTGGTGGTTGTTGTGGTGGTGGTGGTGGTGTGTGGTGGTGGTTGTGGTTGTGGTGGTGGTTGTGGTGGTGGTGGTTGTGGTGGTGGTGGTGGTCAGGTGAGGAGGTGAGGAATGTGACGGTCGTGGTTTCCGGGAGAGGTGTTTGGTGAGTGTGTGGGGTGAGTGTGTTGAGGTGGGTTTTACGTGAGGGTGGGGGGAGTGAGTGGCGTGTGGTGAGGGTGAGGTGAGGGGTGAGGTGAGGGGTGAGGTGAGGGGTGAGGTGAGGGGTGAGGTGAGTTCAGGGGGGCCAGGTGTGTGAAGTTGCGTGTTGCCCTTACCTGCGTCGCCTCTCTGTGTTGACTGTACAGTATGCGTGTTGACAGTGTGTGGACTGTACGTGTCATATGTTGCCTGTTGTGTTGCTTCTTATTTAGTTTTTTGTAGGGGCGCCACGCTGGCTAGGAGATGTTAACTACCTCGCCTGGTGCGCAGGAGGTCGTGGGTTCGATCCCGACCCTGAACCTGCTGTGTATTTGAAGTCTGCGTCTCTCTCTCTCATCATCATCACGGTGGCTAGGAGATGTTAACTACCTCGCCCGGTGTACAGGAGGTCGTGGTTCGATCCCGACCCTGACGCCTGCTGCTGTATATTTGTAGTTTGCGTGTCTCTCTCTCTCATCATCACGGTGGCTAGGAGATGTTAACTACCTCGCCTGGTGCGCAGGAGGTCGTGGGTTCAATCCGACCCTGACACCTGCTGTATATGTGGAGTCTGCGTCTTTCTCTCTCTCCGTGGTCTCGTGGATTTCTCTCCACGTCCTCAGTTTTTCCCTCTATACATTTAGCGAGTATTTGCTGCTATACATTTCCACACGATGAATAAGCCACTTTCGCTGAGCTCCCATTTGTGATAGCCAGCTCAACTTCTGAAACTCAGCTATGAAGCCCAGTGGGCCTTTACCTGATCGAATAAATAGTTCTTAGTTCTTACCTGTGTTGCCGTGTGTGTGTGTCGCCTGTATCCACTGCTTTGTCTGTAGGTGTGTTGCTTGTGGTTCGCCTGTTGCTGTGTTTGCCAGTATTCTCTGGGTGCCTGGCAGGATGTGGATGGTTTNGTTGTTTTGGGTGATTTATTCTCATTTGAAGTTTCCGTGCAACTGCAAGGGTCCATACTCTGTTTTTTTCGGTAAAGTCACGTAGGTGAAAATTTGTAAATGAATTCAATCACGACGTTTCGGAGGCAACACAAGCTTCCGTCTTCAGGTGGAACCCGTCACAGCACAATTGCTGTATCAAGTGAAGAGAGCTTTAAGAGGCACGAGATGCAGCGATGATGGCAAGTGGTTGGAAAAAGTTTAGCCACGTGAACAGGAGGTCAGTATTTAAGCTGACAAACGGGGTTGCCTTGCAGTACACTGCAGTGGACTATAATGTTGCCAAAGTTTAACTGAGGTTTAACTTGCTTGATTGCTTTGCCTTTCCTGCACTTTGCACGACCGTCGTGCTTTTGCCACTCTTTGTTGCTGGGACGTCCGCGAAAAAGAGCTTTACAGCTCTCGGATTCCTCCAGTATGAATACAGATCGTGGTGTGTTTGCCTGGAGATGCTTGTAGGTGTTGCCTGTACAGTGCTGCGATGGCTGCCTGTTTGTGTGTTGCCTGTAGACGTGTTGACTGTAGTTATGTTTGCCTGTAGATGCTTGTAGGGGTTGCCTGTACAGTGCTTCGTTGGCTGCCTGTTTGTGTGTTGCCTGTAGACGTGTTGCCTGTAGTTGAGTTTGCCTGTAGTTGTGTTACCTGTAGTTGTGTTTGCCTGTAGTTGTGTTAACTGTATTGTGTTTGCCTGTAGTTGTGTTTGCCTGTAGTTGTTTGCCTGCAGATGTATTACCTGTAGTTGTGTTTGCCTGTAGTTGTGTTACCTGTAGTTGTGTTTGCCTGTAGTTGTGTTAACTGTAGTTGTGTTTGCCTGTAGTTGTGTTTGCCTGTAGTTGTGTTTGCCTGTAGACGTATTACCTGTAGTTGTGTTTGCCTGTAGTTGTGTTTTCCTGTAGATGTGTTTGCCTGTAGATGTGGTTGCCTATAGTTGTGTTTGCCTGTAGGTGTTTGCCTGTAGATGTGTTTGCCTGTAGTTGTGTTTTCCTGTAGATGTGTTTGCTGTAGTTGTGTTTTCCTGTAGATGTGTTTGCCTGTAGACATATTACCTGTAGTTGTGCTTGCCTATAGTTGTGTTTCCTGTAGATGTGTTTGACTGTAGACGTATTACCTGCAGTTGTGTTTTCCTGTAGATGTGGTTGCCTGTAGTTGTGTTACCTGCAGTTGTGTTTGCCTGTAGTTGTGTTTGCAACTTTGCATGTAGATGATCTCCCAAGCGATATGCTGAGGGAGGGTGGCGTTTGTGCACAGACTACCCTACATGACATCATACCAACAGTCTGGACCACTGGACCTGTTCTGCAGAATTGGAAGGATGCCTGGTGGTCCCCTCTTTAAGAAGGGGGGCCGCACAGACTGTAACAACTAAGGGGCATCTCGCTCCTCAGTGTGCCGAGAAAAGTCCTGGCAAGGATTATTCAACATCGCCTTGCCAGGCACGCCGAGGAGAGGCTTGTGGAGCCCCAATGTGGTTTCAGGAAAGGTGGTCCTGCACAGATGCCATGTTTTCTGTCCGTCTGCTACAGCAGAGTTGTAGGGAATTCCAACAAGACCAACATCTCTGCTTTATTGACCTGGTCAAGGCCTATGAGACCATCAGCAGGCCTGGGCTCTGGGTTGTTCTTCGTGCTTTCAGAGTCCCTGACTCTCTGCTCACGATCATTAAGGACCTTCATGATGGTGAGCGAGCTCGGGTAAAACTACGTGGCCAGGAGTCAGAGTCATTCCCTGTACACATTGGGGTGCGACAGTGATGTCCTCTGGCTCCCACATTATTTAACATCTCTTTCGACCACGTAGTTTGTGAAGTCTTCAATGGCTGTACCGGAGGAATTTCCATCTGGTACAGATACAATGGGAGGCTGATCGATGCCCGGGTGCAGTTAAGGGATGGCTCCCTGTTGGTCAACCATGTTATTGTATGCCGATGATTGGTGATTGCTGCTCACTCAGAGGAGGAGTTGGAGGCGCTGCTGCTAAACCTGGAGCTTGCCACTAAGAGGTGTGGGGCCTTACCATCAGCCCAACCAAAACAAAGCACCTGCCTGGGTATTTTGTACCATCGGACACTCCACCCCCACAACTCCCAATTGATGATAGGGCAGTTGTGGAGAAAGTGGAGAGTTTTCCATAACTGGGCAGTGTGCTTATGACTGGCTCGTGTTTGACAGCAGAGGTCTCACTCCGAATCAGTCGAGATGCATTATCTTTTCATTGGCTGCGTAACGCTGCGTGGAAGCTGCTACCTGGTCTGTCGCTCCACACTCAGCTTCGGGTCTTCTCAGCCACGGTCATACCCTCTCTTCTCTACGCTTGCAAAACGTTTACCCCCCTAATGGACCATCTTCGCCGGTTATAAAATTTAGGCTGGCCTGCCTATGATCCATCCTGGGTTTAACCAGGCTGGATTCTGTGAGGAGCTCACAAATCATTGAAAGATCTTCACAAAGCCCATCCGTGAGTTCCTCTGGCAGGCAAGGCTGCATTAGCTGGGTCATGTAGCCCGCATGCCTAAACAACTTTTGTTCGGCCGGATCGAGGGCGATAAACGGCCGAGGCATGGGCTAGAGAAGAGATGGAGTGATGTGGTACAGGAGGACGTGGAGCTGAGTGGACTTGCCGATGACTGGTACCAGCGGTGTCAAGATCAGCCTCTGTGGAGAGGCTCGTGAAGGATGCTACTGGGCAGGTGGAGGCAGTCGCCCTCCAACAACAACGGAGGGCAGAGGAGTGATGCTCACAACAACGAGCAGAACGTTGGGTGGCTAAAGCACATCAAGTTGGCACAGTAGGGGTACAAGTGGTGCGCCAGTTCGGTGACCTGTCACTGAGCCGTTGACACTTCACATGGCCTTAACGTGCACATAGCCTGGCACAAGCGTCGTTGTGACGTCACCGCCACTGAGTGGTGTTGTTGTTGTGTGTGTGGAGGGGGGGGCGTGGGTTGGGAGTCCCTGTGTGTGTGTGGAGGGGGCTGCAGTTGTGGGGGCCATGTAAGTGTGTGGGTGTGGCAGAGAGCGCTGCGCTACGGACCTGGTGACACGAGTTCGATTCCCGAGAACCCGTCCTCGGCCTCCCCTAGGTCGACTCAACCTCAAATGATATCGAGTGCTGTGTGGGGAGACAAAGGCGGCCGGACGTGGTGCTGGCCACCCATCCCCTCGTGTGTCGTGCCGGCCTTCATAGGTTCTCGCTAACAGCACTTGCCCCAAAAGTCTGTTAAGGCTACACGGGGATCTTTGTCTTGTTTTTGTAGGGGGGGGGGCAGTGCCCTGAAGAGCCATGGAGGAGGTGACGCTCAGGAGGACACGAGGAGGAGGAGGTGGGGGGGGCTGCCCCCTCGTCACGGTCCCCCAGGACTCGTGACGGTCAGCGAGACGCAGACCATCAGCAGGTGAGGAGGGAGGGGATGTGATGGCATCACCACGACGGTGGTAATGGTAATTGTCGTCGTGATGTTGCCATGATGGTGGTGACGCTGATGTTAATTTTGCTGATGTTGATGGTGATGAAGGTGGTGGTGATGAAGGTGGTGGTGACGATGATGATGTTCATGGTGGTGATGGCGGTGATGACGGTGGTGGTGATGGTGATGTTGTTTATGGTGGTGGTGATGGTGACGTTGACGATGGTGATAGTGATGGTGGTGATGGTGACGTTGATGGTGGTGATGTTGATGGTGATGTTGATGGTGATGTGATGTTGATGATGGTGATGTTGATGATGATGGTGTTGATGGTGATGTTTATGGTGGTGATGATGATGGTGGTGATGGTGGTGATGATATTGATGGTGATGTTGGTGGTGATGGTGATGTTGATGTTGTTGATGATGATGATCTTGGTGATGGTGGTGATGTTGATAGTGATGTTGATGATGTTGATGATGATGATGTTGTTGATGATGATGTTGGTAATGGTGATGTTGGCGATGGTGATGATGATGATGTTGATGGTGATGATGTTGATGGTGGTGATGATGATGGTGATGGTGATGATGTTGATGATGATGTTGATNGTGATGATGATGGTGATGTTGTTGATGTTGATGTTGATGTTGTTGGTGATGATGGTGATGTTGATGATGTTGATGATGTTGATGATGATGTTGATGTTGATGTTTCTCTAGGCAGGAGCTTCTGCGATCTCTTGAGACCTACAACCTCTACTTGATGATGGTGATGTTGATGGTGATGTTGATGTTGTTGATGATGATGATGATGATGTTGATGTTGTTGATGATGTTGATGTGTCTCTAGGCAGGAGCTTCTGCGATCTCTTGAGACCTACAACCTCTACTTGGGCGACCGCAAGGCGCTGCATCTGACTTGTCACGTGGTACACCTACACCACACAAAGACAAAGACCCCCCCTGTAGCCTCAACACACTGTTGTAGAAAGTGCTGTTAGCGAGCACCGATTAAGGCCGGCACAGGGCACTAGGAGATGGGTGGCCAACACCATGTCCGGTGATGTTTACACACCGTACCAGGTACTAATTTGAGGCGAAGTCGACCTAGGGAAGCCCATGACCGGTTCAGATAATCGTCATTGATGTTGCCAGTTAGTGGAATCGAACTCGCGTCGCTGGGTTTTAGCGCAGAGCGATAACCGCTAAACTCCCGCTCCCCACACACACAGTTTCAGTTTCATTATTAGGTATAGCCCTGTGAGCCATTCGGCTCTTGATTCGGGTGCAACCGCAACAAACCAAAAACAAAAACATGAACAAGAAAACATCTTAAAGTGACTACGTGCAAAAACAGAAAAATCCAGAAAAAACTGCAAAAATTCCAGAAAAAAAGCACCGTACACCAACGCTGTGTGCAAAAATCCCAGTGGGATGCAAGTCAAACAACAACAACCACAATACAACTTAGATTAAAGCCATCATTCCAACTCCGTACTACAACAAACAAACAAGGCCAAACCAAAAAAACTTTTCGAAATCACCAAAATAAAGCCATAAGCAATGTAAAAAATGAGACACACGTACACACAAAGACACACACGTACACACACGTACACACAAAGACACACACGCACACACACGTACACACAAAGACACACACGTACACACACGTACACACAAAGACACACACGTACACACACGTACACACGTACACACACACAAAGACACACATGCACACACAAAGACACACGTACACACAAACGCACACACAAAGACACACACGTACACACACGTACACACAAACACACAAACGCACACACAAAGACACACACGTACACACACGTACACACACGTACACACACACAAAGACACATGCACACACAAAGACACACACGTACACACAAACACACACACGTACACACAAACACACACACAAAGACACACACGTACACACATACACACAAAGACACACACGTACACACACGTACACACAAAGACACACACGTACACACAAAGACACACACGTAGACACAATTCCAACAACCGTTCGCCACTAAGTGGCGTGCCGTCACCACGGCGCTTGTGCCAGGCTAGGTGCATCTTGAGGCCGTGGTGTGAAGGCTCACTGACAGGAGGTCACGCACAGACCCACGTGCATGGAATAATTGACCGTACTAAATCTGTGTTTAGCCGCCCAGCGCTCCACTCGTTGTTGTGAGCTTCACTCATCTGCCCTCCGTTGTTGCTGGAAGATACTGCCTCCAACTGCCCAGTAGCGTCCTTCACAGGCTCCTCCACAGAGGTCAATCTTGATAGCGCTGGTACCGGTCATCGGAAAATCCAATCAGCTCCACAGCCTCCTGTACCGCGTACCTCCACGCTTCTCAGCCTGCGCCTAGCCCGTTTTGCCCCCTCCCCCCGCCTCTATCCGGCCAAACAAAAGCTGCTTGGGCATGCGGGCAACGTGACCCAGCCAACACACACACTCACATACATACATACACACACACATACACATACACACACTCACATACTCACACACACATACACACACACACACACACACTCACATACTCACACTCACATACTCACACTCACATACACACATACACATATACACATACACACACACANTCACATACACACACTCACATACTCACATACACACTTACACACACTCACATACACACANTCACATACATACATACACACACACACCACACACACACATACACACACTACATACTCACACACATACACACACACATACACACACTCACATCACACACTCACATACTCACACTCACATACTCACACTCACATACACACATACACATATACACATACACACACACACTCACATACACACACTCACATACTCACATACACACTTACACACACTCACATACACACACTACACACACACTCACATACACACACTCACACACTCACATACTCACACTCACACACATACACACACTCACATACACACACTCACGACACACACTCACATACTCACACTCACATACTCACATACACACACTCACATATACATTCACTCACATACTCACATACACACACACACACNCACTCACATACACACACTCACATACACACTCACACANTCACATACNCACNTCACACACTCACATACTCACAACACACACTCACATACATACACACACTCACATACTCACACATACACACACATACACACACTCACATACTCACACTCACATACTCACACTCACATATACACATACACACACTCGCATACACACACACTCACATATACACATACACACTCGCATACACACACTCACACACGCACATACACACACTCGCATACTCACACTCACACTCACACTCACATACTCACACTCACATACTCACTCACTCACACACTCACATACACACACTCACACTCACATACATTCACACTCACATACTCACACACTCACAACAACAACAACCGCCATTCGCCACTAAGTGGCGGTGACGTCACCACGACGCTTGTGCCAGGCCAAGTGCACCTTGAGGCCACGTGAAGTGTCGAACGCCCGCTGACAGGTCACGGGGCAGACCCAGCAGGTGCCACGGGTCGACTGACCGAGATGACCGAGATGACTGACTGATGCACCACCTGTGCCCCCTACTGTCCAACTTGCTGTGCTTTAGCCACCCGGCGCTCCGCTCGTTGTTGTGAGCGTCGCTCCTCCGCCCTCCGTTGTTGTTGGAGGGCGACTGCCTCCAACTGCCCAGTAGCGTCCTTCACGAGCCTCCTCCACAGAGGCCGATCTTGACATCGCTGGTACCAGTCATCGGCAAGTCCACTCAGCTCCACGTCCTCCTGTACCACATCACTCCATCTCTTCTCTAGCCCGTGCCGCGCCCGTTTAGCCCCCTCGATCCGGCCGAACAAAAGCTGTTTAGGCATGCGGTGGCTGGGCATGCGGGCTACATGACCCAGCCAACGCAGCCTTGCCTGCCGGAGGAGCTCACCGATGGACTTTGCCCAGATCTTTCAAGGATTTGTGAGCTCCTCACACAATCCAGCCTGGTTAAACCCATGATGGATCGTAGGCAGGCCAGCCTAGACCTGAATCATCGGCATACATAACGTGGTTGACCAATAGGGAGCCATCCCTTGATCGCACCCGGGCGTCGATCAGCCTCCCATTATATCTGTACCAAATGGAAATTCCCCCGGTACAGCTATTGAAGGCTTCACGAACTACGCAGTCGAAATAGATGTTAAATAATGTGGGAGCCAGAGGACATCCCTGTCGCACCCCAAGGTGTACAGGCAAAGGCTCCGACTCCCGGCCACGTAGTTTTACCCGGGCCCGCTCACCATCATGAAGGTCCTTAACGATCGTGAGCAGAGGGTCAGGGACTCCGAAAGCACGAAGAACAATCCAGAGCCCAGGCCTTCTAATGGTATCATAGGCCTTGACCAGGTCAATAAAGCAGAGATGTAGGTCTTGTTGGAATTCCCTCCACCTCTGCTGCAGCAGACGGACAGAAAATATGGCATCTGTGCACACACACTCACATACACACACTCACATACACACACTCACGTGCCACACACCCACCCACCCTCCCCCAGGATGGAGATCACGTGCTTGTGCAGGGCGCCCTGGCAGTCACGTGGGCACTCACGCGACCAATCAGGCTGCAGCTGAGCGACGACCTGCGCTCGCCCACGTGGCTTTCACTTCCTCCTGCCGCGAATTCTGGGATGAGCAAGGGCGGCAGGTGACGTCATAACGCAGCCCGGCACCCACAGCACCGTGACGTCACAAAGCGACGTCGTGACGAGGCCAACGGCGGTGACGTCGCGCTGTGACGGTTGTGGAAGCCGGGTAGTGGTGGCCGTGGCTGTGGTAGTGGTTGTAGTAGTGACTGTGGTAGTGGTTGTGGCTGTAGTAGTGACTGTGTTAGTGGTTGTAGTAGTGACTTTGTTAATAGCTGTGTTTGTTGATGTTGTAGTGGTTGTGGTAGTGGTTGTGGTAGTGGCTGTAGTAGTGGCTGTGTTAGTGGTTGTGTTAGTTGATGTTGTAGTGGTTGTGTTAGTGGCTGTAGTAGTGGTTGTGTTAGTTGATGTTGTAGTGGTTGTGTTAGTGGCTGTAGTAGTGGTTGTGTTAGTGGCTGTGTTAGTGGCTGTGGTTGTGGCTGTGGTTGTTGATGTTGTAGTGGCTTTGGTAGTGGTTGTGGTTGTTGATGTTGTAGTGGTTGTGTTAGTGGTTGTGTTAGTGGCTGTGGTAGTGGTTGTTGATGTTGTGGTGGTTGTGTTAGTGGCTGTGGTAGTAGTTGTGGTAGTGGTTGTGTTAGTGGCTGTGGTTGTGGTTGTGGCTGTGTTAGTGGTTGTGGTTGTTGATGTTGTGGTGGTTGTGGTTGTGGCGGTGGTAGTAACTTGTTAGTGGTTGTGGATGTAGTAGTGGTTGTGGTAGTGGTTGTGGTTGTTGATGTTGTAGTGGTTGTGGTTTTTACACGCTTTTTATTAACTCACTCTGTAGTATCCTCAAATCTTGTAACTCAATTTTAACACACTTCCCAATGTGGTGTCGCCTGCAAACTTGGTATACTTATGTCATACTGATGACAATACTATATTATATCATTACAAATAAAATATATTTTTTTAAACGTAATTTTTTGCATGTTATGTTTCGCCTTGGGTATAATTGCCCACGGTCAACTGACGTTGGCTGTAAATCACCACGGCCCCCTTACGTTACGACAAGCTTCGGGGCCACTTCCTGGAGTCGTGGAGTTCTTCCATTACTAGTAGGGTACATTTCATTAAAGCGTGGTTTTTAAAAAGTAAAAAAACCATATGATTTTATTGATGCGGTTGTTGTGTTTGTGGTTGACAGAGGCATGGTTCGCTGGGATGGGTTCTCAGATCTCAACACGGTGGGAGAAACTCCAGGTACCACACTCACCACCGCACTCTCCTCACTTTTACCACACTCACTAAACTCACCACTCACTCACCACACTCACCACCACCACCACCGCGCTGACTCCACGTAACTGCCCCCCCCCAATTCAGAGGCGGCAGCAGCAGCAGCTTTGCCCCCCCAGGGCCCCCAGGGTGCCTGACCCGGGGCCTGACGCGGACGTTGGGGCCCTGCTACGCACCCGCAGCGACGCCACGGGGGTCCTGCGCAGACAGAAGGGGGCCGGAGGAGGAGGGGGGGGGGCCCCCAGGGTCGCCGGGGGTGGAGGAGCACAGAGTGTCCATCAACGGGCACTTCTACGACCACCAGGTGGGGGGCAGCTCCCCCCCCCACTCTCCCACACACAATTCTGTCACACAGCCCCCACCTGTGCCCCCCCCCACCTCGTCACACAGCCCCCCCCTGTGCCCCCCCACCTCGTCACACAGCCCCCCCCCCTGTGCCCCCCCACCTCGTCACACAGCCCCCCCTGTGCCCCCCCACCTCGTCACACAGCCCCACCCTGTGCCCCCCCACCTCGTCACACAGCCCCCCCCCTGTGCCCCCCACCCCGTCACACAGCCCCACCCTGTGCCCCCCCACCCCGTCACACAGCCCCCCCCTGTGCCCCCCACCTCGTCACACAGCCCCCCCTGTGCCCCCCCACCCCGTCACACAGCCCCCCCCTGTGCCCCCCACCTCGTCACACAGCCCCCCCTGTGCCCCCCCACCCCGTCACACAGCCCCCCTGTGCCCCCACCTCGTCACACAGCCCCCCCCGNTACCCCCCCACCCGTCACACAGCCCCCCNTGTGCCCCCCCACCTCGTCACACAGCCCCCCTGTGCCCCCCCCACCTCCACACAGCCCCCCCTGTGCCCCCCACCTCGTCACACACCCCCCTTGCCCCCCACCTCCACACAGCCCCCCCNTGTGCCCCCCCACCTCCACACACCCCCCCTGTGCCCCCCCACCTCGTCACACAGCCCCCCCCCNTGTGCCCCCCCNACCTCGTCACACAGCCCCCCCCTGTCCCCCACCCCGTCACACAGCCCCCCCCTGTGCCCCCCACCTCGTCACACAGCCCCCCCTGTGCCCCCCACCCCGTACACAGCCCCCCCNTGTGCCCCCCACCTCGTCACACAGCCCCCCCCTGTGCCCCCCCACCTCGTCACACACCCCCCCCCCTGTGCCCCCCACCCGTACACACCCCCCCCCCTGTGCCCCCCACCCGTACACAGCCCCCCCCTTGCCCCCCACCCGTACACAGCCCCCCCTGTGCCCCCCACACCGTACACAGCCCCCCCTTGCCCCCCACCTCGTCACACAGCCCCCCCCCTTGCCCCCCACCCGTACACACCCCCCCCTGTGCCCCCCACCTACACACCCCCCCCCCTGTCCCCCCACCCCGTCACACACCCCCCCCCTGTGCCCCCCACCTCGTCACACAGTCACACCCCCCCCCTGTGCCCCCCCACCTCGTCCAGCCCCCTCCTGCCCCCCCACCTCCACCAGCCCCCCCCCTCCCCCCCCTGTCACCAGCCCCCCCTGTGNCCCCCCCACCTCGTCAACAGCCCCCCCGTGCCCCCCATCNTCACACAGCCCCCCCCCTGTGCCCCCCACCTGCACACAGCCCCCTGTGCCCCCCCACCTCGACCGCCCCCCCCTGTGCCCCCCCACCTCGTCACACGCCCCCCGTGCCCCCCCACCTCGTCACACAGCCCCCCCCCAACGGTTACNTCGTTCCACCCCCAGCCCTTGATGATGTTGATGGTGATGTTGATGGTGATAGTGATGTTGATGGTGATGATGATGTTGATGGTGATGTATGTGTTNGTTGATGATGTGTTGATGGTGATGTTGATGGTGATNATGATGTTGATGGTGATGTTATGATGATGTTGATGGTGATGTTGATGATGATGGTGATGTTGATGGTGATGTTGATGATGATGTTGATGGTGATGATGATGATGATGTTGTTNTTGTTTTGTTATGGAGATGTGGTGTGATGTTGATGATGATGATGATGATGTGTGTGTNATGATATTGGTGATGGTGATGATGATATTGATGGTGCTGATGGTGATGTTGATGGTGATGATGACGGAGATGTTGATGGTGGATGTTGAGATTTGTGATGGTGATGTTGATGATGATGGTGATGATGGTGATGATGATGGTGATGAGGTNATGATGGTGATGATGGTGATGTTGATTGGTGATGTTGATGTTGATNATGGTGATGATGTTGATGGTGATGATGTTGATGGTGATGTTTGATGATGATGGTGTAGGTNATGTTGTTTATGTTGATGATNTTGGTGGATTTGTGATNATGATGTTGNTGATGGTGTGTATGATGTTGATGGTGTGATGATGTTNATGGTGATGTTGATGATGTTGATGATGTTGATGAGATGTTGATGTGGTGGTGATNTTGATGTTTGTTGATGATNATGTTGATGGTAATGATGATGTGGAGATGTTGTGATGATGATGATGGTGATGGTNATGATGTTGATGATGTGATGATGATGGTGATGTTGATGATGATGTTGATGATGATGTTGATGTGATGTTGATGGTGATGTTGTGATGGTGATGTTGATTGTGATGGTGATGTTGATGATGATGGTGATGTTGATGGTGATGATGTGGTGATGTTGATGGTGATAATGATGATGGTGTTGATGTGATGATGTGATGATGATGTTGATGGTGATGATGATGATGGTGATGTTGGGGTTGATGNTNATGTTGATGATGATGAATGTGATGGTGATGATGTTGTTTGTGATGTTGCAGGATGGTGATGTTGATGTGATGATGTGATGATAATATGATGATNTTGCTGATGTTAATGATGTGATGATGATGATGGTGATGATGATGATGATGATGATGATGTTGCCCATGATGGTGATGATGATGATNTTGATGATGATTGGTGATGATNATGATATTGATGTACCTGCAGGCTGGGTGTGAGGTGGTNATGTTGATGATGTGTTGATGATGATGTTGATGATGATGATTGTGATGTTGATTGTGATGGTTATCTTCTTGGAAAGTGTCGTGAAAGCCAAAACCGCGATATTCAATATGAGCCTTTTACTAAAATAATGGGGTTAGTACACGGCCACCAAAAATAGACCCGTCACAGTACAGTGCCGCACGCCAAATAAACTAAATAATGAATGAACTAAACACGTAAAAAGTAAATTCAAAANCATTCCTAAACTAAATAGGAATATTTATNGAATAAATATTGTGAANTTCTTTTGCACCGTGGTGAGCGACNGCGCTAATGGAGTGCTAGGGTTAGCGCTACCAACCCGGCGAGCCGAAATCGATTCCCGCTCATGCCCATAGTGACGATTATCTGAATCGGTTCTGGGCCGCCCTAGGTCGACTCAGCCTCAAATGAACATGGTGCGGTGTGTAAACATCGCCACTGGGAGACAAAGGCGGCCCGGCGATGGTGTTGGCCACCCACCCCTCGTGTGCCGTGCCGGCCTTCATAGGTGCTCGCTAACAGCACTTGCCCCTACAGTCTGTTANAGGCTATACGGGGATCTTTGTCTTTGTTGGTGATGTTGATGATGGTGGTGATGGTGGTGGTGATGTTGATGATGCTGATGGTGGTGATGCTGATGGTGCTGATGATGGTGGTGGTGGTGCTGATGATGGTGGTGGGGTGGTGTGTTGATGCTGATGGTGGTGATGCTGATGGTGGTGATGCTGATGGTGGTGATGCTGTGTGATGGTGGTGATGCTGATGATNGTGGTGGTGGTGTGATGATGATGATGGTGTGTGGTGATGTTGATGGTGGTGGTGATGGTGGTGATAGTGGTGGTGATGTTGATGCTGATGGTGGTGATGCTGATGATGGTGGTGGTGGTGATGGTGGTGGTGATGTTGATGATGTTGATGATGTTGATGCTGATGGTGGGGTGATGGTGGTGATGGTGGTGGTGATGTTGATGATGTTGATGATGTTGATGCTGATGGTGGTGATGGTGTTGATGTTGATGATGTTGATGGTGATGTTGCTGATGATGCTGATGATGTTGATGGTAGAGCGCTGTCCATTCGCCCCGTCGCGTGCGGTGCCGACCTTCGTTGGAGCTGCCGCTGGCTGGGAGCACTTTCCCTCGAGTGTGGTGAAGGCTACATGGGGAGCTTTGCCTGTGCCCGTGTGCAGACCGCCGTGTTCACGCCCGAGTCTGGCTGCGTCACCAACGTGGTGATCAGCAGCGACCTCACGAGCGACCACGTGATGCTGCTGCTGCTGCAGAAGTTCCGAGTGAGTTGGCACCACGTGACCATCACCACCAGCACCACCAGCACTCATATCATGACCATCACCACCATCATCACCATCACTCATATCATGACCATCACCACCAGCACCAGCACTGTGATCACCGCCATCACCACCGCCATCACCACCATCACCATCACTCATATCATGACCATCATCGCCATCACCACCATCACCATCACTCATATCATGACCATCACCACCGTCACCACCAGCACCAGCACTGTGATCACCACCATCACCACCGCCATCACCACCATCACCATCACTCATATCATGACCATCACCACCATCACCACCATCACCACCATCACCATCACTCATATCATGACCATCACCGCCATCCCCACCATCACCATCACTCATATCATGACCATCACCACCATCACCGCCATCACCACCATCACCATCATCACCGTCACACCATCACCGCCATCACCACCGTCACCGCCATCACCACCATCACCACCGTCACCACCATCACCACCATCACCACCATCATCACTCATCACACACCATCGCCACTGTCACCACCATCACCACCGTCACCACCATCACCACCCATCACACCACCATCACCACCATCACACCACCCTCACCACCATCACCACCCATCACAGCCATCACCACCATCACCCCCATCACCACTGTTATCATTGTCACCACCATCACCACCACCACCACTGTGTCTCACCGTGTGGTTGTTGTTGTGGTTGTTGTTGCGTCTCAGATTGAGAACGCCGCACACGACTTCTGCTCATTCTGCAGCACAGCACAGGAGGTGCGGGACTCACAACCACCACCACCACAACACCACAACAACCACCACAACCCCCACCACAACAACCACCACAACCACAACCACCACCACAACAACCACCACCACAACCACCACCACAACAACCACCACAACCACAACCCCCACCACAACAACCACCACAACCACAACCCCACCACAACCACAACCACCACCACAACAANCACAACCACCACCACAACAACCACCACAACAACCACAACCCCCACCACAACAACCACCACAACAATCACCACAACCATAACCCCCACTACAACAACCACCACAATCACTACAAACAACCATAACCCCACCACAACACACCACAACCTCCACCACCATCACAACCACCACAACTGTAACATCCACAACCACCACAACCATCACTACCACAACCACCATAACCACCACAACCACCACAGCCACCACAACAACAATATACACAACAACATAACATGAGAACAATTACACAACAAACACAACCACAACATACGCACCAAACACACTATTCACACAAATTACCACCACCACAACAACCACAACAACAAAACAATGACATCAATAACAACCACAGCAATAACCACAACAGCGACAACTGCACAACGCAACACTGCGTACTGTGTTTACTTGCTGCTACATGTGTACTGCGTGTACTGCGTGTGTACGGTATGTATTATCTGTGTACTGTGTGTGTGTACTGTGTGTGTACTGCCTGTGTACTGTGTCGTGCGTGTATACTGTGTGTGTGCTGTGTGTGTGNTGTGTGTGTGCTGTGTGTGTGCTGTGTGTGTACTGTGTGTACTGTGTACTGTGTGTACTGTATGTGTGTACTGTGTGTACTGTGTGTGTACTGCCTGTGTATATTGTGTGTACTCTGTGTGTACTGTGTGTTTGTACTGTGTGTGTACTGTGTGTGTGTACTGTGTGTGTACTGCCTGTGTATACTANACTGTGTGTGTACTGTGTGTGTGTGTACTGTGTGTGTACTGTGTGTACTGTGTGNACTGTGTTATACTGTGTGTGTACTGTGTGTACTGTGTGTGTACTGTGTGTGTACTGTGTGTACTGTTTGTACTGTGTGTACTGTGTGTACTGTGTGTACTGTGTGTGTACTGTGTGCTGTGTGTACTGTATGTGTACTGTGTGTGCTGTGTGTGTACTCTGTGTGTACTGTTTGTACTGTGTGTGTACTGTGTGTACTGTGTGTGTACTGTGACTGTGTGTGTACTGTGTGTGTGTACTGTGTGTGTGTACTGTGTGTGTGNACTGNGTGTACTGTGTGTGTACTGTGTGTACTGTGTGTGTGTACTGTGTGTACTGTGTGTGTACTGTGTGTGTGNACTGCCTGTGTACTGCCTGTGTACTGTGTGTGTACTGTGTGTATGTGAGTGTACTGTGTGTGTACGTGTGTGTGNAGTGTGNACTGTGTGTGTACTCTGTGNGTGTACTGTGTGTTTACTGTGTGTGTGTACTGTGTGTGTTACTGTGTACTGTGTGTACTGTGTGTGTGTACTGCCTGCGTACTGCAGAGAGCCGGCGCTTGTCTCCCTCGGAGCGCCCCNTCCTGGCGCGGCTGCTGCAGGGGCCCGACGAGCGCGTGGCGCGCATCCTCATCGTGGAGGCCGTCACCACCGTGACGTCACGCACCAGGTGAGCCGTCACCCACCGTGACGTCACCCACCAGGTGAGCGGCCACTCGCCGTGACGTCACCCACCAGGTGAGCCGTCACCCGCCGTGACGTCACGCACCAGGTGAGCCGTCACCCGCCGTGACGTCACGCACCAGGTGAGCCGTCACCCGCCGTGACGTCACCCACCAGGTGAGCGGTCACCCACCGTGACGTCACCCACCAGGTGAGCGGTCACCGCCGTGACGTCACCCACCAGGTGAGCGGTCACCGCCGTGACGTCACCCACCAGGTGAGCGGTCACCCGCTGTGACGTCACGCATCAGGTGGGCAGCCGCTCGCCGGGTGAACGGGGCAGTCTCCCCGGGGGTGCGGCGCTACGGCGGCGTGGTGCCCCTGTGCGGTGACCCTGGTGTGGTGCGGTGCTACGGTGCGGTGCGGTGACCCTGGTGTGATGCGGTGACCCTGGTGTGATGCGGTTACTCTGGTGCGGTGCTACGGTGCGGTGCGCCTGGTGATGTGCAGTGCACTTGGTGTGGTGCACTGACCCCTGGTGTGCGGTGCGATGACTCTGGTGTGGTGCACTGACCCCTGGCGTGCGGTGCGGTGACTCTGGTGTGGTGCACTGACCCCTGGTGTGCGGTGCGGTGACTCTGGTGTGGTGCACTGACCCTGGTGTGCGGTGCGGTGACCTTGTGTGGTGCACTGACCCCTGGTGTGCGGTGCGATGCCCTCGGTGCGGCGCCCTGTAGGAGGCCCAGTTCCTGGCCTGGACTTGCCTCTGCTCCTCGTGCTGGTTCAGCGCCTCGAGAAGGAGAGGAGGAGGCGGTGGAGCGGGTCAG
This sequence comes from Lethenteron camtschaticum, assembly GCA_018977245.1. NCBI lineage: Eukaryota > Metazoa > Chordata > Hyperoartia > Petromyzontiformes > Petromyzontidae > Lethenteron > Lethenteron camtschaticum. The sequence continues at coordinate 56,381 of MU249708.1, read as the reverse complement.
GCAACGTGAGGAGTGGGGAGTGAGCACGCGGGGTGTGAGTCAGTGTGTATGTGAGTGTGCAGGTGAGTGTGCAGGTGAGTGTGTGAGTGTGTAGGTGAGTGTGTAGGTGAGTGTATTAGGTGTGTAGGTGAGTGTGTAGGTGAGTGTATTGGAGTGTAGGTGAGTGTGTATGTNAGTGTGTGTGAGTGTGGGTGAGTGTGTAGGTGAGTGTGTGTGTGTACATTAGGTGAGTGTGTAGGTGTAGTGTACAGGTGAGTGTGCAGGTGAGTGTATGAGTGTGTAGGTGAGTGTATTGGTGTGGAGGTGAGTGTGTATGTATGTAGGTGAGTGTGTAGGTGAGTGTCCAGGTGAGTGTGCAGGTGAGTGTGTAGGTGAGTGTGTTGGTGTGTAGGTGAGTGTGTAGTTGAGTGTGTAGGTGAGTGTGTGTGTGGAGTGAGTGTATTGGTGAGTGTGTAGGTGAGTGTGTGTAGGTGAGTGTGTAGGTGAGTGTGTATGTGTGTAGCTGAGTGTGTAGGTGAGTGTGTAGGTGAGTGTGTATGTAGCTGAGTGTGTAGGTGAGTGTGTAGGTGAGTGTATTGGAGTGTAGGTGAGTGAGTGTGTAGGTGAGTGAGTGTGTAGGTGAGTGGGTGAGTGTGTAGGTGAGTGTACAGGTGAGTGTGCAGGTGAGTGTATTGGTAGAGTGTGTAGGTGAGTGTATTGGTGTGGAGGTGAGTGTGTATGTGTGTAGGTGAGTGTGTAGGTGAGTGGGTGTGTAGGTGAGTGGGTAGGATGAGTGTGTAGGTGAGTGTGTAGGTGAGTGTGTAGGTGAGTGTATTGGAGTGTAGGTGAGTGTGTATGTAGGTGAGTGTGTAGGTGTGTGTGAGTAGTGAGTGTGAAGGTGAGTGTGTGAGTGTACAGGTGAGTGTAGGTGAGTGTATTGGTGAGTGTGTAGGTGAGTATATTGGTGTGGAGGTGAGTGTGTATGTGTGTAGGTGAGTGTGTAGGTGAGTGTGTAGGTGAGTGTCCAGGTGAGTGTGCAGGTTAGTGTGTTGGTGAGTGTGTAGGTGAGTGTGTTGTGTGTAGGTGAGTGTGTAGGTGTGTAGGTGAGTGTGTAGGTGAGTGTATTGGTGAGTGTGTAGGTGAGTGTGTAGGTGAGTGTGTAGGTGAGTGTGTATGTGTGTAGCTGAGTGTGTAGGTGAGTGTGTAGGTGAGTGAGTGTGTAGGTGAGTGTGTATGTGTGTAGCTGAGTGTGTAGCTGAGTGTGATTATCGCTGTGCCCTCGTCAGGTACCGCGGGTTCCGCTCCTCTATCCGGAGGAAGATGAGCTCCATCAGACGCATGGAGACGTCTGTGTGAGGCTTCACTGCAGTCCCTCGTGTTCGCCTGGGTTTCAACCGGAGCTGCCCAGGGCCGAGCTGCAGAAACTAATCCCGCACCCGGCACACCACAACCAGTATGCCTCTTCTCACTCCGAGGCGATGCTTACGAGTCACGAATCACCACCCAGGGACATATTGATCCCCTGGGAATTGACCACCCTCTCAGAGGTCAAGGTTGATGAGGGTTGACCTCCTGGGTCCCTGGTGTGAGTGGACACAGGCCATTGGGCAGTCCCCGATGGGCCGGTCCATTCAGAGGGCCGGTGGGCCGGTCTGTGTTTGGCGAATTGGCCACATTTTACGAGAGTAAAAACACACATGCGTATATTGTTTTTTCTTAAAATATTTATTACTTCGAATGTGTCCGCTTGCTTGCTTATTTACGCCCTCGGTTGGCATTACGGCCCACATTCGGCAGCCCCAAAGACTGTTCCTCACCGGCCCGTTTGGTTTTTGTGGACCGAACCTGATGGGTCCAATGAGATCGCACGGCAGTTTGGGCCGGTGGGTTTACGAATGGCTCCGCCGACTGCGAGTTCCAGTCTGTCACTGGACACAGTCCCATCATCTGTGAACTCCTCCAGCAGGCGAGGCTGGCTGCGGTGGCCGGGTCATGTGGCCTGCATGTCCAGCGGCCGCATGTGCAAGCAGTTTTCTGTTTGGCCGCATAGAGGGCCTAAACCGGCATTGCACGGACTCGAGAAGAGATGGAACGATGCGGTACAGGAGGATGTGGAGCCGAGTGGACTTACCGAAGACCGGTAACCAGCGGTGTCAAGATTCGTCTCCGTGGAGGAGGCTCGTGATGGAGGCAGTCGCCCTCCAGAAACGGCAGAGGGCAGAGAAGCGACGCTCACAACGACGAGCCGAGCGCCAGCGGCTTAAACGCAGCGAGTTGGCACAGTGGGGGCACAGGTGGTGCATCTGCTCTTGATCTCAATCAACCCCATGACATATGGGTCTGTCCCGTGACCTGACAGCAGCGAGCATCGCCCACTTCACGTAGCCTCAAAGTGCACCGATCCTGTTACACGCGCCGTGGGATGATGCCGTTCTTGTCGCTGGCGAGTATGAGAAGCGGTGTAAGAGTGAGTGGAGTTTGTAAGCTCTCTCTCTCTCCCTGTTCTGAGTGGGTTCCCTCCTCCCATAGCTAAACCCCACACACAGTGGAACTGGTATCGGCCAAACCACATCCCAATCAGTTTCACACGCAGGCTTTCGTGACCAATATTATTCATAATCAACGTTTTTGGGTTAGATCACGTTATATATAAACGTGTCGTAAACCTCCACCACCCGACACGGCCAATCAGCAATCTAGTATATAATTACAATACCCCCCCCTTCTCCGTCTCAAATCGTTGCACCTGATGAGTTAAATGATGACGCCACCCTGCTGCTGCTCTATTTAAGACCGGGAGCAAGAGCAGAGCCTCGCCATTCTGGCGAATTGCCCGATGATGCTGGATGCAATTACCAGCGAAACGTCCCAGTACGACTCAAAACTTGTAAATGTTGTGGTTTCACGCTTCAACACACCGGTGGGTTAAAGTAGTGAAGTGTTTTTTGTCAACGTGACACTTTTTTGTGCTGATTGGCCGTGTCGGGTGGTGGAGGGTTACGACACATTTATAATTAACGCCACGTCCCCAATGTTGAAAAATCACCCGCAAATCTGTCAACTGGAATCGCAGCAGCAACAGCATCAGCAGCAACAGCAGCAGCAGCAACAGCAGCAGCAACAGCAGCAGCAGCAGCAACAACAGCAGCAGCAGCAACAGCAGCAGTAGCAGCAGCAACAACAACAGCAGCAGCGGCAGCAGCAGCATCAGCGGCAGCAGCAGCAGCATCGCCCCTGCTGCTGCTGCCACAAACGCGGCAGGAGCCTCCTGCACACGGAGTCGTGAGGCGAGCGGAATCTTCCGGGTGAGCGAGCGACACCATCAATGACCGCGAAGTCGACCATGATCATCGCAGCGACCTCTGTGCATCGGCCGCGTTTGGGGAAGAGGCTGGCGGCGTGGAGATGAACTCCCCGTGTTTTGTGGCGTTGGTGTCGCGCCACTGACGGTGTGGTCACGTGGCAGGGCTGGTTGTTGCAATCGACACGACAAACACCGACCACCGCGTGGATCACTTGAGCCGCCTCTCTCTCCCTGCCCGACTCCCCACTCCCGACTTCGCATTGAGCTGCGCACCCGTGCTCAGCCCGCAGAGCCAGTGCTGGGAATTCCACGTTCCTATGGCCGGGAGGTGCCAGTCTCTCTGAAAGACAACCGCTGTCGATCTGCCCCGCACACGCAAAGTGTACTCATTTTATCGACTCCAGAGGGAGCGATGATGATGAGCCGAATCAAAACCCCCTGGCGAACCCCTTCATTGCTTCACTGCTGAGCCATGGGCAATCCACTGCTGGATGAAGCCCGCCCCCCCCCCCNACCCCCCCAAGCTGTCATCTCTCACGATCCAGCGATGTAACAATTCACCCAACACCTGCTCTGGCACAGCAGCTCATTTCATGGCTCCATCTCCTTCGGCGGCCGCTACCCACTCGGACGCGTTCCGTGCCTTGGCTGCCGCTCCGTCATTCGTGTTGACCACCATCATCATCATCATCCATCCGTCTGCACATCATTCGCCAGTGGACGTTAAAGACCCCGTGACGTCGCTCACAAGATCCAGGCCATTGTGTGCCTGCGTCACGGTCCGTCCAAATTTGCCTCATTTGAAATAATACTTCTTGGTTCTTTCGGTAAAGTCACGTAGAAGGGAAATAATAAAATTATGCTTTTATTATTATTTTATTTTGATTATTTTATTTCCCTTCTACGTGACTTTACCGAAAGAACCAAGAAGATGAATCCCTGCAGTCACGAAAGCTTTAAATCGAAATTGAAATAATACACCGAAAATGTAGTCAGTTTGGATCACACACGGGGGCAATCACACCCCCCCGCCCCACCACCATGGCAGGACCCTCCTGTAGAACAGTCCTGAGACTCGGTGAGGCTTTCCGTGGTCGACAAACGGAATCACGATAATCGCACAATCACCCATGTCAGCTGTGAGCGATTTAAAGGGTACAGGCATAGGTACAGGCATAGGTACAGACATAGCTACAGTCATAGGTATAGGCATAGGTACAGCCATAGGTACAGGCATAGCTACAGGCATAGGTACAGGCATAGGTACAGCCATAGGTACAGGCATAGGTACAGGCATAGTACAGGCATAGGTACAGGCATAGCTACAGGCATAGGTACAGCCATAGGTACAGGCATAAGTACAGGCGTAGCTACAGGCGTAGGTACAGGCGTAGGTACAGGCATAGGTACAGGCATAGCTACAGGCATAGGTACAGGCATAGCTACAGGCGTAGGTACAGGCATAGCTACAGGCATAGGTACAGGCATAGCTACAGGCATAGGTACAGGCATAGCTACAGGCGTAGGTACAGGCATAGCTACAGGCATAGCTACAGGCATAGGTACAGGCATAAGTACAGGCGTAGCTACAGGCATAGGTACAGGCGTAGGTACAGGCATAGGTACAGGCATAGCTACAGGCATAGCTACAGGCATAGGTACAGCATAGCTACAGGCATAGGTACAGGCGTAGCTACAGGCGTAGCTACAGGCGTAGGTACAGGCATAGCTACAGGCATAGCTACAGGCGACGTTTCGATGTGCTGTAAGGGCCATTTCCCGAAACGTCGCCCATGATATAAACTTAACACTTTTTAAATTTCGATTTAAAGCTTTCGTGACTGCAGGGATTCATCTTCTTGGTTCTTTCGGTAAAGTCACGTAGAAGGAAAATAGCCGAAACGTCGTGAGAATTATTTTATTATGTTTTATTTTTATCATTTTATTATTTTCCTTCTACGTGACTTTACCGAAAGAACCAAGAAGACTTCTTAAAATATTTTACCAGGTAAGCCTGAGCCGGGTAACACTGAGCTATCTCGCTCTTATTCAGCAGCGACCTGGCCACGAGTGATAGCTCAACGAAGCGGCTTCTCGTCACGTGAAAATTTGCAGCAAATACTCTAAACGCGTGTACTTGCTGTCTTCGTGGCACGCACACACAGTACGCCATTGTTTTACTGGTAGGAACCACCTGGTTCCACCAGCCCACAGGAGATTATTGTGTCCGTCCGTCGTGCATCCAAAAATGGGAGGGTGGGGCTGGTGGAGAGGGAGGGTGGGAGGGCTGGATGGGGAGGGTGGGGAGGGCTAGGTGGGGAGGGTGGGGAGGGGCTGGGTGGGAGGGAAGGGTGTGGAGGGGCTGGTGGGGGTGGGAGGGTGGGCTGGGTGGGGAGGGGCTGGGTGGGGAGGGGCTGGTCACCCCGTGGTGCCCTTATAAAACTCAGCGTTTAACCTACTCACGCCGGCTTGTGCCCGCACTCACAGTCGGCCATATTTGCGAAATACACCACGCCGCCGTTGACCCTGGCCATTGACCGAACAACCCAACGTTCCTACCAGCTCCCTCCGCAGGAATGTGTTCTGTGCTGTACACGAGGTGGGGTTCACGATTCGACTGCAGTACAGTTCGGCATTGGGAGTGATGGCCATTCATCGATTCTCTAAGCCAGCAAATCCATAGACGCTGGCGACGATGAAATCGTCGATTTCTGCTGCCACGCGCCTGCCCCCTGCCCGCCAGGGCATTTAATATGCAAATTAGCTCGCGTGCACGAGCTGGTGGGGGAGGGATGGGGGGGGAGGGGTCTGGCTTGTCCAATCAGAGCGCGAGGTGGGAGGAGGGAGAGGACTTTCGTTCGTCCAATCAGAGCGCTGAGTGGGAGGGAGAGTTGGGAAGGGTGGAGTCTGGGCCCGTCCAATCACAGCGCGCGCCGGATTTAAATGCCCGCGCGTCACGTGACGGACCCGGCCCGGCAGAATTTTCCCGGCACTTTTCTTCGCCACGTGTTCGGCCTCCACGTGGTCTTTCGTGTCGCTTTCGCGGGGACTTTTTTTCCCTCCACCCCCCCTACCACCACCAGCACCACCCCCCTCGCGAAGCCACCATTTAGGCTCAATATCTCCCCTCCACCACCCTGTTTTAAAGCCAGCTTAGACTCTACGCCAATTGTACTACAACCCCCCCCCCCGCCCGCCCGCCCATCGGTTACGATCCGCCAGATTACGACCACGTCGTTTTGCCCCCATCTCGATCCGCCGCGTGACGAGTTGTGGGGCAACCCGAGAGGGTGGAGCAGAGAGATCGCGGGTTAAAGCGCCCCCACCGGGGGTCACGTGGCGTGGGTGAACCCGCGTGGTGCTGGTGGTGGAGGTGGTGGAGGCGGTGGTGGTTGGGAGAAGCGAGCGGCCCTGAGCCATGGAGGAGGAGACGGCGGTGCGAGCAGGAGACGGCGGCGGGGAGAGCGAGGAGAGCACCGCCAGTTCGCAGTGTGAGTGGCGGGGGGGGGGCTGCCTTCCGTGTGGTTGTGGTGGTTGTGTGGTTGTGGTGGTTGAGTTGGTTGTTGGGTGGTGGTTGTTGGCGTGGTGGTTGTTGGCGTGGTGGTTGTGGTGGTTGTGGTGGTTGTGGTTGTGGCGTGGTGGTTGTGTTGGTTGCGGGCGTGGTGGTTGTGTGGTTGTGGTGGTTGTGTTGGTTGTGGCGTGGTGGTTGTGTTGGTTGCGGGCGTGGTGGTTGTGTTGGTTGTAGGCGTGTTGGTTGTTGTGGTGGTTGTTGTGTTGGTTGTAGGCGTGGTGGTTGTGTTGGTTGCGGGCGTGGTGGTGTGGGCGTGGTGGTTGTGGTGGTTGTGTTGGTTGTGGGCGTGGTTGTGGTTGTGGTGGTGGTTGTGGTTAGCGTGCTGCGCTACGAATGTGGCGACCAGAGTTCGATTCCCGCTCATGGCCAACGCCACCGGCGATTACCTGAACCGCTATTGGACCTCCCTAGGTCGACTCGACCTCAAATGAGTACCTGGTGCAATCTAAACGTCAGCATTGGGGAGACAAAGGCGGCCGGGCGTGGTATTGTCCACCCACCCCATCGTGTGCTGCTGTTCCGGCCTGCAACGACACCCACAAGAGGGGGCTGGCGAGCAGCACTTGCCCCAACAGGCACCACGGGCGATGTTTGTATTTGTGCGTTACAGAGGTGGTGTGGATGTGAGTCATGTGGAGTGTTGTGCGGTTGTGTGGTCTTCTAGTTGTGGTGGTTGTGGTTCTAGTTGCGGTTGTGTGGTTGTTGCTTTTAGTTGTGGTGGTTGTGATTGTGCGGTTGTGTTGCTTCTAGTTGTGGTGGTTGTGGTTCTAGTTGTGGTGGTTGTGGTTGTTGCTTCTAGTTGTGGTTGTGTGGTTGTTGCTTCTAGTTGTGGTTGTGTGGTTGTTGCTTCTAGTTGTGGTTGTGTGGTTGTTGCTTCTAGTTGTGGTGGTTGTTGCTTCTAGTTGTGGTGGTTGTGGTTGTTGCTTCTAGTTGTGGTGGTTGTGGTTGTTGCTTCTAGTTGTGGTGGTTGTGGTTGTTGCTTTAGTTGTGGTGGTTGTGGTTGTTGCTTCTAGTTGTGGTGGTTGTGGTTGTTGCTTCTAGTTGTGGTGGTTGTGGTTGATGCTTCTAGTTGTGGTGGTTGTGGTTCTAGTTGTGGTGGTTCTAGTTGTGGTTGTGTCGGCTCTAGTTGTTGTGGTTGTTGTCGCTGTGGTTGCTGTGGTTGTTGTGCCAGGCGAGTCTGGCTGCGAGGAGCGCCTGGCGTGTCTCCGCAGCCTGGCGCTGCTCGTCTCCGCCGTCTCCATCGTCGCCACGGCCGCCATGGGGCCGCGGCCTTCGGTGAGGGACCCCTCCGCCATCGTCACCTCCACCATCTCGCCACCACCATCTCGCTCGCACCTCCACCATCTCGCTCACACCACCACCACCTCCACCACCACCACCGTCACCACCACATCGTCACCTCCACCATCTCGCTCACACCACCACCACCACCACATCTCCACCACCGCCACCACCATCTCGCCACCACCATCTCGCCACCACCACCACCGCCACCACCGCCACATCGTCACCTCCACCATCTCGCCGCCACCACCGCCACCATCTCGCTCACACCGCCGCCACCGCCACCACTACCACCACCACCACCATCTCCACCATCTCGCTCACACCGCCACCACCACCATCTCCACCATCTCGCTCACACCACCACCGCCGCCACCATCATCATCCTCCTCGCCGTAGCTCCTGGATCATGTGGCACTGTGCCCTCTCCCCCCCCCCCCCCGCAGTGGTCTCCGTGCTGCAGCACAGCGCAGCCGCGTTCGCGTTTGCGGTGAGTGGCCCCTGACCTTGACCCTGACCTTAACCTTGACCCTGACCCGGTCGCTGACCTCCACCCGGTGACACCGACCGTGGCCTGGGACCCATAGATCCTCGTGCGGCCCTGAGCCTCTAGCGGTGCCCCTGCAATCTGCGTTGCTCTCACAGTGATGATGCCTCACCTCACTCATCACTCTTCATCCCCGCCTATCCCTCGCAAGTCCGCACGTGTTGTACTTCTCCCGCACCGCACGTAGCCCACCGGGCTCATCGGGGGGGGCGTGCGGGAAAGACAACGGACGAAACGCACGAAGCAGTTCTACAAGAAGTGCGTTTGAATATCGATTTAGAAGTGCATCACAGCTCCCAGACTTACCCCCCCCCCACCAGTGGCTTACTAATCTCAGCAGAGCGTTCCAGACGGCCGCAGAAGCGCGTCTGAACGCGTTGCGATGAGCTGCGACGAGCTGTGACCGCGTGGTTCGTCCCCTCCCCCCGGCAGGTGGGGGCCCTGTTGGACACGCTCACCTCGGGGTGGTCGCCTGGAGGTTCAGCAGCAAGGTCGCGTTGCCCTCGTCCCGGCGTGAGCACGGGTGAGCGGGGGGGTGAGCGGGGGGGGGTGAGGGGTGAGCGGGGGGGGGTGGTGAGGGTGAGCAGGGGGGGGTGAGCGGGGGGGNTAGGAGTGGGTGGTGAGGGGTGAGCGGGGGGGGGGTAGGAGTGGGTGGTGAGGGTGAGCACGGGTGAGCGGGGGGGGTGAGCGGGGGGGGGNTGAGGGTGAGCGGGGGGGGGGGTGGTGAGGGTGAGCAGGGGGGGTGAGCGGGGGGGNTAGGAGTGGGTGGTGAGGGGTGAGCGGGGGGGGGGTGAGCGGGGGGGGGGTAGGAGTGGGTGGTGAGGGGTGAGCACGGGTGAGCGGGGGGGGTGAGCGGGGGGGGGTAGGAGTGGGTGGTGAGGGGTGAGCACGGGTGAGCGGGGGGGNTAGGAGTGGGTGGTGAGGGTGAGCACGGGTGAGCGGGGGGTGAGCGGGGGGGTAGGAGTGGGTGTGAGGGGTGAGCGGGGGGGTGAGCGGGGGGGGGTAGGAGTGGGTGTTGAGGGGTGAGCGGGGGGGGGATTGGTGGGAAGGGGGGTGAGGGAGGACATGGATACACGTGTCTCTCGCCCTCATGGCTCCCCTCCCCTCGTTTCTCTCCCCCCTCCCCCCCCCTTGTCTCCCCCCCCTTGTCTCTCCCTCTTGTCTCTCCCCCCCGCCGTCTCTCCCGCGTGTCTCCCCAGGGCGTGCATGGCGCTGGGCGCCGTGTTCCTCGTCTCCTCCGCGTTCATCGCCGCTAAATCCGCGTTCGGCCTCGTGCAGCGCTCCCAGCCACAGGGGGTGAGCGGCGGGTGGTGGAGCGCGGCGTGTGTGTGCACGGTGTGTGTGTGTGTGCACGAGTGGTGAGAGCGTGGTGTGTGTGTGCACGGTGTGTGTGTGTGCACGGTGTGTGTGTGTGCACGGTGTGTGTGTGTGTGCACGAGTGGTGGAGCGCGGTGTGTGTGTGTGTGTGCACGGTGTGTGTGTGTGTGTGCACGGTGTGTGTGTGCACGGTGTGTGTGTGTGTGTGTGCACGGTGTGTGTGTGTGTNCACGGTGTGTGTGTGTGCACGGTGTGTGTGTGTGTGCACGGGTGGTGGAGTGTGGTGTGTGTGTGTGCACGGGTGGTGAGAGAGTGTCTGGCGGGTGTGTACACTGTGGTGTGGGTGTGATGGATGTGGAGAGTGCGCGGTGGTGGTGAGTGTTGGTGGTGTGAGTGTTGTTGGTGTTGGTGGTGTGTTGGTGAGTGTGCTGTGTGCAGGGTGTTTCCTGCACGTGGTGTCGGTGAGTGTTGGTGGTGGGTGCTGGTGGGTGGTGATGGTGGTCGTGAGTGTTGGTGGTGAGTGGTGGTGGTGGTGAGTGGTGGTGGTGGTGAGTGTGGTGGTGAGTGAGTGTGCTGTGTGAGGGCGTGTTCCTGCACGTGTTGGTGAGTGTTGGTGAGTGTTGGTGAGTGGTGAGTGTTGTTGGTGAGTGTTNGTGAGTGTTGTGGTGAGTGTTGGTGGTGAGTGTGCTGTGTGCAGGCGTGTTCCTGCACGTGGTGGTGAGTGTGGTGTGTGTTGGTGAGTGTTGGTGGTGAGTGTTGGTGAGTGAGTGTGCTGGTGCAGGGCGTGTTCCTGCACATGGTGGTGAGTGTTGGTGAGTGTTGGTGAGTGTTGGTGAGTGTTGGTGAGTGTTGGTGAGTGTTGGTGANTGTTGGTGAGTGAGTGTTGGTGAGTGTTGGTGAGTGAGTGTGCTGTGTGCAGGGCGTGTTCCTGCACATGGTGGTGAGTGTTGGTGAGTGTTGGTGAGTGTGTGAGTGTTGGTGAGTGAGTGTGCTGTGTGCAGGGCGTGTTCCTGCACGTGGTGTCGGTGCTCAGCGCCGTCCTCTGCACCGTCCTCGCGCTCGTCAAGTTCCTGCTCGGCACGCCCTGTCCAGCCGCTCGCTCACCACGGACGGTACCCACTCACCACCACCACCACTCACCACCACCTCACCACCACCACTCACCACCACCCACTCACCACCACCACTCACCACCCCACTCACCACCACCCACTCACCACCAACACTCACCACCACGCACCACCACGGCAGTACCCCACTCACCACCACCGCACTCACCACCACTCACCACCACCACGGACACTGCCCCACTCACCACCACGGACACTGCCCCACTCACCACCACGGACACTACCTCACTCACCACCACGGACACTGCCCCACTCACCACCACGGACACTGCCCCACTCACCACACAGACACTGCCCCACTCACCACACAGACACTGCCCCACTCACCACCACGGACACTGCCCACCCACCACCACGGACACTGCCCCACTCACCACACGGACACTACCCACTCACCACCACGGACACTGCCTCGCTCACTTTAAGATGTTCTGTGTTCATATTTTGTTTGTTGCGGTTGCACCCGACTCAAGAGCCGCATGGCTCACAGGGCTATACAGTGAGGGAAAAAAATCTGTGGAGGGAGCTGAAGGTTCGAGTTGCCAAACGTCAGCCTCGAAACCTTAATGACTTGGAGACGATCTGCAAAGAGGAGTGGGACAAAATCCCTCCTGAGATGTGTGCAAACCTGGTGGCCAACTACAAGAAACGTCTGACCTCTGTGATTGCCAACAAGGGTTTTGCCACAAGTACTAAGTCATGTTTTGCAGAGGGGTCAAATACTTATTTCCCTCATTAAAATGCAAATCAATGTATAACATTTTTCACATTCGTTTTTCTGGATTTTGTTGTTGTTATTCTGTCTCTCGCTGTTCAAATAAACCTGCCATTAAAATTATAGACGGATCATTTCTTTGTCAGTGGGCAAACGTACTAAATCAGCAGGGGATCAAATACTTTTTTCCCCTCACTGTACCTAATCAATGAAACTTGAATGAAAACTTGAAACCCAGTTTAACCTCCCAGCAGCGCACGCACGCTCACCCGCGCTCCACTGCTCACCCTCACCGTGCCTCTCGCTCGCCCGGCGAGGCAGGCTGGAACTCGTTGGCGGGCGCCGTGATGGCGCTGGCCATGCTCGTGGCCGTGGATCTGACCCCACGTCACCCTGCCGCCTGGTTCCTGGACGCGAGCCTGGGACTCGCCATGGGGGTCGCCTTCCTCACCCTCGGAATCCGGTATTCAGGGCGGCGGGGGGGGGGGNTCTCCCACTCGGGGGGTTGATGTTGGTGGTGGCTGGTGGACTTGGTAGTTGATGTGGTTGTGGTGGTGGTTGTTGTTGCAGGCTGTTGGTGTACTAGGTAGTTGATCTGGTTGTTGTTGTTGCAGGTTGTTGGTGTACGTGGTTGTTGATGTGGTGGTGGTGGTTGTTGTTGTTGTTGCAGGCTGTTGTGTACTCGGTAGTTGATGTGGTTGTGGTGGTGGTTGTTGCTGCAGGCTGTTGGTGTACTCTGTAGTTGATGTGGTTGTGGTGGTTGTTGTTGCAGGTTGTTGGTGTACTCGGTAGTTGATGTGGTGGTGGTGGTTGTTGTTGTTGCAGGTTGTTCGTGTACTCTGTAGTTGATGTGGTGGTGGTGGTTGTTGTTGTTGCAGGCTGTTGGTGTACTCTGTAGTTGATGTGGTGGTGGTGGTGGTTGTTGTTGCAGGTTGTTCGTGTACTCGGTAGTTGATGTGGTTGTGGTGGTTGTTGTTGTTGTTGCAGGCTGTTGGTGTACTCTGTAGTTGATGTGGTGGTGGTGGTTGTTGTTGTTGTTGCAGGTGTTGGTGTACTCTGTAGTTGATGTGGTGGTGGTGGTTGTTGTTGCAGGCTGTTGGTGTACTTGGTAGTTGATGTGGTTGTGGGGGTTGTTGTTGCAGGCTGTTGGTGTACTCTGTAGTTGATGTGGTTGTGGTTGTTGTTGTTGTTGCAGGCTGTTGGTGTACTGGGTAGTTGATGTGGTTGTGGTGGTTGTTGTTGTTGTTGTAGGCTGTTGGTGTACTCGGTGCCACGTTGGAGGATATCGGTGCACTACGAGGAGCTGCCCTGACCCCGACCTCCAGCCTTGACCCCTGACCTCCAGCCCTGACCCCCGGCCCTGACCCCCGACCTCCAGCCCTGGATGCGTGGAGTTGTGGTCGGATCGAGGATTCGTGGGATCAAGAGGCGTTTTACCAGTTTTATAGAAAACAGCGTGGGTACCGTTACCAAGGAGATTCCTCGCGGTTACCCCGGCAACCACGTTGGGTGTGCGAGGGTGGTGAGGGTTGTTGTTTTATACGAGGTGTGTACCTAATGACTGGCGCTGTCGAGTGGGGAGCGGCACTCCGAAGCCGGTGGGCCGCCAGGATCGATTCCCGCTCACGGCCAACGTCAAGACGTGAACCGGTCCTGGGCCTCTCCCCTAGGTCGACTCGACCTTAAAAACGAGCGCCTCTGCTCTGTAAATGAACATCGCCACTGGGAGGACGAGGGGGCGGTCTGTCGTGTTGCTGGCCGCCCATCTCCCCCGTGTGTGTGACGTCTTGGCCTCTTGGTGTCTGCTGCGCGCTACAAGCGCTCGCTCCCAAACAGCCGATTGAGGCTGTGGGGATGTGTGGGGAGTGGTGGTGGGGGGTGAGTTTTTGTAGTGTGTGTTGTGTGTAGTGTGTGTGTGGTGGTGTGTGTGCGTGGTGGGTGTAGTGTGGTGTGTGTGTGGTGGGTGTAGTGGAGTGTGTGTGTGTGGTGTGTGTAGTGTGGAGTGTGGAGTGTGTGTGTGTGTGTAGTGGAGTGTGTGTGTGTAGTGGAGTGTGTGTGTGTGTAGTGGAGTGTGTGTGTGTGTGTAGTGGAGTGTGTGTGTGTGTAGTGGAGTGTGTGTGTGTGTGNAGTGGAGTGTGTGTGTGTGTAGTGTGTGTGTGTGGTGTGTGGTGTGTGTGTGTGTGTAGTGGTGTGTGTGTGTGTAGTNGTGTGTGTGTGTGTGTAGTGGTGTGTGTGTGTGTGTGTGGTGTGTGTGTGTGTGTAGTGGTGTGTGTGTGTGTGTANGGTGGTGTGTGTGTGTGTGTATGTAGTGGTGTGTGTGTGTGTATGTAGTGGTGTGTGTGTGTGTGTATGTAGTGGTGTGTGTGTGTGTGTATGTAGTGGTGTGTGTGTGTGTGTATGTAGTGGTGTGTGTGTGTGTGTATGTAGTGGTGTGTGTGTGTGTGTATGTAGTGGTGTGTGTGTGTGTGTATGTAGTGGTGTGTGTGTGTGTGTATGTAGTGGTGTGTGTGTGTGTATGTAGTGGTGTGTGTGTGTGTGTATGTAGTGGTGTGTGTGTGTGTGTATGTAGTGGTGTGTGTGTGTGTATGTTGTGTGTGTGTGTGGTGTGTTGCCCTGGCCTCTTGGCCAGTCCTGTGCGTCTCTGTTTTACCATACGCAGCAGTAGCCGCTGCTGCGGCGCCGTGTTTGACACCGTGCGCTCCACACGTATCTAACCAAATAAAGATTCACATGTATCAGTCTGTGTGTGTGCGTGTGTGGGGGGGGGGNAGCGGTGGCGCCGTGATTAGCGCGCTGCGCTACGGGACCCGGTCACCCGATTCTCGATCTCGCCTGATATTCCAACCTTGTCCCAGGCCCTCCCCTGGGTCCACTCGGCCTCAAATAAAGACTTTGTGCACCGCGTATGAAATCTCAGCACTCCCCGAGCCCTCTACGGGAGCGAGCCGGTGTTGCACGTTGCGATTATTGCATTTGTCTCGTGCGCCCTCCACCACCCGACACAGCCGGGACGACTCGAGGGGGTCGCGTAGGGAGGGGCAAACGTGCGCCGGGTCGATGAGCGAGCAGAATGCGCGATGGTTCCGCTTTACAAACGACTCTCACCACGAGAAGAATCGCGTCTTGAGACGCTGTGTGGTTATCCGCTCTCTCGAGCGAGAGAGAGAGAGAGCGAGAGCACGACTCGGAGGTGTGATCAGGAGGAACCGCAAACGAGCGGTAAGGCAGCAGCCAAGCTGTGACGAGTTCACGCTATCGACAATGGCCCAGCTCTGCATTCCTCTATCAAGGTGTTGGCCACCTTTTTTTTTCAGTTTCATTTATTTTGAATGGCCCTGTGAGCCATTCGCGCTTGAATCGGGTGCAACCGCGACAAACAAAAACATGAACAGAAGACATCTTAAAGTGACTATGCGCAAACAGAAAAATCCAGAAAAAATATATCAATAATACTCGGTACAAGTGAGAGGGAATCGGCACACCTGGAGATGCCCGGCGCGTGCGAGGGAGAAACGCGCTATCCCGTACAATTGGAGTTCCCACTTTGCTGTACTGCCTTTGGAGAGTCGGGGTCTCGCCTTGACACCCACGGACGGGGGTTTCGCACCTGTGTGTGTGTCATCCACCAACTCTCGCTGCTGCCTCCGATTAGCATGGTACGGTGTGAAAGACGTCTCGGTTGGTGGACGCCACATCGGTCGCGATGGACAACTTGCGCCGCTCCTCTTGGGGACCATCGCTGCTGCACTTTGTGCTTGATCACTCGGGCGAAGGAGATTCCCTTGGTCTCAACGTGAGACGTGAACTCGCTCACTCACCCACTCACTCACCCACTCACTCACCACTTACTCACCCACTCACTCACTCACCCACTCACTCACCCACTCACTCACTCAAACCCACTCGCCACCCACTCACTCAAACTCACTCACCCACTCACACACCCACTCACTCACCACTCACTCAAACTCACTCACTCACCCACTCACCCAAACTCACTCACTCGCCCAGCCACTCACCCAGCCACCACCCAGCCACTCACCCACACAGAAACCCACTCACCACCCCACCCACTCGCACAGAAACCCACTCATCACCCACTCACACAAACCCACTCACACACAAACCCACTCGCACACAAAGCCACTCGCACCCCACCCACTCACCACCCCACCCACTCACACACAAACCCACTCACAAACCACTCACCACCCCACTCACCACCCCACCCACTCACCACCCACCCACTCACAAACCCACTCACCACCCCACTCACCACCCCACCCACTCTCCCACGATTCGTGACAGAGGCAGTGTCCAGATCGGAGGCCTCTGTGGAGGAGGAGGCTCGTGCAGACGCCGCTGGGCGGTGCCCGGCTAGGTGCACCGTGAGGTGACTGGGGCAGTTGGAGGCAGTTGAGGCAGTCGCCCTCCAGCAACAACGATGGGTGTGTTTGTGTGTATTTACAAAGTACTGTATTGTATTCGTGCGGACTGGTGGCGAAGTGGATAGCGCACTGCGCTATGATAATCACCATATTGATGTATGCTGGAGGAATCCGATCAGCTATAAAGCTCTTTCCCAACAGATGTCCAGCTTTGAACCCGGCGACCCGAGTTCGATTCCCGCTCACGCTCAACACCAGTGAAGCTTATTTGAACCGGTCCTGCGTCTCTACCTTAGGTCGACTCAGCGTTAAATGAGTACCTGGAACGTAGGCGTAAACACCAGCACTGGGGAGACAAAGGCGGCCGGGTTTGGTGCTGGGCACCCCATCCCCTCGTGTGCCGTGCCGGCCTCAATAGGTGCTCGCTAACAAGGCTCACACCCTCGTGTCTGGGCGAGTGAGTGACGCTTGCTACGCCTCACAGCGAGACGCACCTGGGTTCGGTTCCAACCCGGGCGCTCCACTCTGTGTGGAGTGTCTAAGCTCTCTCTCGATCTCTCTCTTCCTGCTCTGCGTGGGGTTTCCTGCGGGTTCTCCGGTTTCCTCCTCGCATTGCTAAACCAACACGCCCAGTGGAACTGCTATCGGCCAAACCACAGCCCCGCAATGCTGATATTTAACAACAAAAAAATCTCTCAACTGAGATCGCAACAGCAGCAGATTCGCCTCCTACAAACTCGGCAGGACCCCCCCCCCATGCCTCACTCTCTGTCTCAATCCACCCCCCCCCCATGACCCCCTGACCCCTCCCCGATGACCCCCCTCCGATGACCCCCTGACCCCACCCCGCTAGCCGCAGTGCCCCAGTGCGTGTCCCTGCTGCCCGCTCTGCTGGGGGTCCTCTCCCTCCTGGCCTGGGGCTCCGCGCTCCTCTCATCCTCCTGGGGCCTCACCACCACCACCACGACCACCACCGCCTCCTTCACGGGCCCCAGCGGCCCGCCAGGGCCCAAGGTAGTCGACTCACCTGGGGCACGCCACGACCCATGGTGGATTGAGGGTGGATTAGGGGTGGATTGAGTGGACTAAGGATGAATTGAGGTGGATTAGGGTGGATTGAGGGGGATTGAGTTGCATTTAAAGTGAATTGAGGGTGGATTGAGTTGATTGAGGGTGAATTGAGGTGGACTGAGGGTGGATTGAGTGGACTGAGGTGAATTGAGGGTGAATTAGGGGTGGATTGAGTGGACTAAGGGTGGATTGAGGTGGACTGAGGGTGGATTGAGTGGACTGAGGGTGGACTGAGGGTGGATTGAGGGTGGATTGAGTTGCATTTAAAGTGAATTGAGGGTGGATTGAGTTGCATTGAGGGTGAATTGAGGTGGACTGAGGGTGGACTGAGGGTGGATTGAGGGTGGATTGAGAGTGAATTGAGGGTGAATTGAGTGGACTCGGGGTGGATTGACGTTGGAAACACATTTCTGCCCCGGCACACCACATCCTCCATCCATCTATGTTCTTACTCGAGGCTAAACACAACCCGAAAATGAATCTGTTTTGTTGATGGTGACCCAGATCAGGGCTACAGTGACCCAGGTAATGGTCAAGGTGATCCAGGTGAGGGTGACATTTAGAACCGCTTCTGTGTCCAGTTTGTTGTCCTTCCCCCGCACCTCCGATGAGCACGGTTGGCTACGTACGCTGCGAAAAAGGTTCAACAAAAGACATGGGTTAGTATAGACCATGTCAGGGTGACACGGGTCAGGGTGACACGGGTTAGGATGACCATGTCAGGGTGACACGGGTCAGGGTGACACGGGTAGGGTGACACGGGTTAGGATAGACCATGTCAGGGTGACACGGGTCAGGGTGACACGGGCCAGGGTCGGCAACATGCGGCTCCGGGTGGCACGGGTGCTTCTTGACGATATGTACGTATGTACGGTATGTACTCAGATGCATTGCGGCTCTTGAAATACTGAATTTTGTACCGAATTGGAAAGAAATGGCTCTTCTTGTTATTGGTTGCCGACCCGGGTTAGGGTAACACGGGTCAGGATGACCATGTCAGGGTGACACGGGTCAGGATGACCATGTCAGGGTGACACGGGTCAGGGTGACACGGGTCATGGTGACACGGGTGATGGTGACACGGGTCAGGGTGACACGGGTCATGGTGACACGGGTGATGGTGACACGGGTCAGCGTGGCACGGGTGATGGTGACACGGTTAGGGTGACACGGGTCATGGTGACACGGGTCAGGGTGACACGGGTCATGGTGACACGGGTGATGGTGACACGGGTCAGGGTGACACGGGTGATGGTGACACGGGTCAGCGTGGCACGGGTGATGGTGACACGGTTAGGGTGACACGGGTCATGGTGACACGGGTCAGGGTGACACGGGTCATGGTGACACGGGCGATGGTGACACGGGTCAGGGTGACACGGGTCAGGGTGACACGGGTCAGGGTGACACGGGTCAGGGTGACACGGGTCAGGGTGGCCCTGCCTCTCCCTCTAGGTGCAACTGCGTCTTGGTCTCTTCTCCGCGTGGAGGAAGGAGGAGGGAAAAAAGGAGACCCGGGTGGACATCAAACAAGCGAGCGGTGACACACACACACAGCTCACCCTCACCAACCCTCACCTCACCCTCACCTCACCCTCACTCACTCTCACCTCACCCTCACCTCACCCCCACCCTCACCTCACTCACCCTCACTCACCCTCACCCTCACCGACCCTCATCTCACCTCACCCTCACCAACCCTCACTCACCCTCACCAACCCTCACCTCACCCTCACCTCACCCTCACCTCACTCACCCACCCTCACCTCACCCTCACCAACCCTGACCCACCCTCACCTCACCCTCACCTCACCCACCCTCACCAACGCTCACCTCACCCACCCTCACCTCACCCTCACCACCCTCACCTCACCCACCCTCACCCACCCTCACCACCCCCCTCACCCACCCTCACCTCACCCACCCTCACCTCACTCACCCACCCCTACCTCACCCACCCTCACCCACCCTCACCACCCTCACCTCACCCTCACCCACCCTCACCTCACCCACCCTCACCTCACCCTCACCCACCCTCACCTCACCCACCCTCACCCACTCCCTCACCTCACCCACCCTCACCTCACCCTCACCCACCCTCACCCACCCCACCTCACCCACCCTCACCTCCCCTCACCCACCCTCACCACCCTCACCCACCCTCACCCACCCTCACCTCACCTCACCCTCACCCACCTCACCCACCNCACCTCACCCCCTCACCCCTCACCTCACCCTCACCTCACCCACCCTCACCTCACCCTCACCCACCCTCACCACCCTCACCTCACCCTCACCCACCCTCACCTCACCCTCACCCCCACCCTCACTCACCCTCACCNACCTCACTTCNCCCCACCTCACCNTCACCCCCCTCACCTCACCCCTCACCCCCACCTCCACCTCACCCTCAACCTCACCCACCTCACCNACCNTCNCCCTCNCCTCACCCACCCCCTCACCCCNCCTCACCCCTGACCTCACCCTCACCTCACCCCCCTCACCANCCTCACCTCACCCTCACCAANCCTGCACCCACCCCACCTCACCCCTCACCACCTCACCCACCCTCACCTCACCGCCACTCACCCCCTCACCTCACCCACNCTCACCACCCTNNCCCACCCCCACCTCACCCTCACTCACCCCACNTCACTCACCCCACCTCACCCCACCTCATCCCACCCCACCTCACATCACCCTCACCCCTCACCNTCCTCACCCTCACCTCACCCCACCTCACCCTCACCTCNCCACCTCACCCCTCACCTCACCCTCACCTCACCCTCACCTCACCCTCACCTNCCCCACCTCCCCTCACCTCNTCACCGCACCCTCACCTCACCTTCACCTCNCCCCTCACCTCACCCCTACCTCACCCTCACCTCACCTCACCCACCCCTCACCTCNCCCTCACCTCACCCTCATGCCTCACCCCTCACCCACCCCTCACCCACCCCTCACCCTCACCTCACCTCACCTCACCCTCACCTCACCCTCACCCCCTCACCCCTCACTCNCCCTCACCCCTGACCACCCCTCACCTCCTCACCNCCCAACACCTCACCTCACCTCCTCACCCTCACTCACCNTCACTTCACCCCACCTCACCCTCACCTCACCCACCCTCATACCTCACCTCACCCCCACCTCACCCTCACCTCCCTCCCACTCACCNTTCACCTCACCCCACCTCACCCTCACNCCCACCCCTCACCTCACCTCACCCTCACCTCACCNTCACCTCACCCTCACCTCCCCCTCACCTCACCNTCACCGACCNTCACCTCACCTCNCCCACCNTCACCTCACCCCTCACCTCACCCTCACCTCACCCACCTCACCTCACCTCACCCTCACCCACCTACCCACCCTCCTCACCCCTCACCTCACCTCACCTCACCCTGCTTCACCTCACCTCACTTCACCCCTCACCTCACCCTCACCTCACCCTCACCTCACCCTCACCTCCCCNCCTCACCTCACCCCCACCTCACCCCTCACCGACCGCTCACCTCACCTCACCTCACCCCTCCCTCACCTCACNANCCCACCTCACCCTGACCTCACCCCCTCACTCACCCTCACNTCACCCCTCACCTCACCCCCCCCACCCTACCNTCACCCTCCCTCACCCACCCTCACCCTCACCTCNCCCTCACCGCACTCACCCCTCACCTCACCCGCCTCACCNTCACCCCTCACCNTCACCCCTCACTCACCCCCTCNCCTCACCCACCACTCCTCACCCTCACCCACCCCTCACCTCACCTCACCCTCACCTCACCTCACCCCTCACCCACCNTCACCCCACCCTCACNTCACCCCTCACCTCACCTCACCTCACCCCCTCACCCACCTCACTCACCCACCCCTCACCTCACCNCCCTCACCTCACCNTCACCTCACCACCCTCACCTCACCTCACCCCTCACCTCACCCACCCCACCTCACCTCACCCACCCTCACCTCACCTCACCCCTCACCTCACCTNCACCTCACCCNCCCTCACCTCACCTCACCANCCTCACCTCACCTCACCTCCCCTCACNTCACCCTCACCTCACCCTCACTACCCTCACCTCACCAACACNTCACCCACCTCCTCACCCCCTCACCTCACCCTCCCAACCCTCACTTCACCCCTCACTCATCNCACCTCACCTCACTCAACCCTCACCTCACCCCTCACCCACCNTCACCTCACCCTCCTCACCCCTCATCTCACCCCTCACCCACTCTCACCTCACCCCTCACCTCACCCACCCGTTCACCTCACCCACCCTCACCTCACTCACCCATTCACCGACCCTCACCTCACCTCACNTCACCCATTCCTCACCTCACTCACCCTCANCTCACCCCTCACTCACCCACCTCACCTCACCTCACCCTCACCGACCTCACCCACCCACCTCACCAANCTCACTCAACCTCCCTCACCACNCTCACCTCACCCCTCACCTCATCACCCACCCTCACCTCACCCACCCNCACGCCCCATTGCGTGACTCTGGANCCTACGTGGTCCGGTGGTGCTCAACCGCTGGCCGTGNCGGGGCGCGGCTGTGCTGNGCCGTGCGCTCACCCTCCCACCTGCTCGCCTCCCTCCTCGACGTGCACACTCGCTCGCCCTCAGTCTCCANCACGTACGNCTACTGNCACACTCACCGACTCACTCATTCATTCACACACTCACTCATTCACTCACCACTCACTCACTCACTCACAACTCTACNCGCCACTCACCGACTCACTCACTCATTCACACACTCACTCATTCACTCACCGACTCACTCACTCATACACTCACTCATTCACTCACCCACTCATTCACACACTCACTCATTCACTCACCGACTCACTCACTCATTCACACACTCACTCATTCACTCGCACCTCACTCACTCATTCACACCTCACTCACACTCGCCAACTCACTCACTCATTCACACACTCACCCACACTCGCCAACGCACCGACTCACTCACTCACACACACTCACCCACACTCGCCAACTCACTCACTCACTCGCCACACGCACCGACTCACTCACTCTTCACACACTCACCCACACTCGCCACCACTCACTCACTCACACACTCACTCATTCACTCGCCCCGGAACTCACCGACTCACTCACTCATTCACACCTCACTCACACTCGCCAACTCACTCACTCACTCACACATTCACTCGCCAACTCACTCACTCACTCACACATTCACTCGCCAACGCACCGACTCACTCACTCATTCACACTCACCCACACTCGCCAACTCACTCACTCACTCACACATTCACTCGCCAACTCACTCACTCACTCACACATTCACTCGAAAACGCACCGACTCACTCACTCATTCACACACTCACTCATTCACTCGCCAACTCACTCACTCACACACTCACTCATTCACTCACCGACTCACTCACACACTCGCCAACGCACCGACTCACTCACTCATTCACACACTCACTCATTCACTCGCCAACTCACTCACTCACACACTCACCATTCACTCACACACTCACTCATTCACTCGCCAACGCACCGACTCACTCACTCATTCACACACTCACCCATTCACTCGCCAACGCACCGACTCACTCACTCATTCACACACTCACCCATTCACTCGCCAACTCACTCACTCACTCACACATTCACTCGCCAACGCACCGACTCACTCACACACTCACCAACGCACCGACTCACTCACTCACTCATTCACACTCACCCATTCACTCGCCAACTCACTCACTCATTCACACTCACACCATTCACTCGCACATTCACTCGCCAACTCACTCACTCACACACTCACTCATTCACTCACTCACCCATTCACTCACTCACCCATTCACTCACTCACACACTCACTCATTCACTCATTCACCAACTCACCGACTCACTCACACACTCACTCATTCACTCGCCAACTCACCGACTCACTCACACACTCACTCACTCATTCACCAACTCACCCATTCACTCACACACTTACACATTCACTCACCGACTCACTCACACACTCACACATTCACTCACACACTCACCCATTCACTCACACCCTCACTTATTCAGTTGCAAGCTCACACACTCACTCATTCATTCACCAACTCACCCATTCATTCGCCAACTCACCGACTCACTCACACACTCACTCATTCATTCACCAACTCACCCATTCACTCACACACTCACCCATTCACACACTCACTCATTCAGTTGCAAGCTCAAACACTCACTCATTCATTGACCAACTCACCCATTCACTCACACACTCACCCATTTACTCACACACTCACTCATTCAGTTGCAAGCTCAAACACTCACTCATTCATTGACCAACTCACCCATTCACTCACACACTCACCCATTCACTCACACACTCACTCATTCAGTTACAAGCTCACACACTCACTCATTCACTCGCCAACTCACCGACTCACTCACACACTCACTCATTCATTCGCCAACTCACCCATTCACTCACACACTCACACATTCACTCACCGACTCACTCACTCACACACTCACTCATTCACCAACTCACCCATTCACTCACACACTCACTCATTCACCAACTCACTCACTCACACATTCACTCACCAACTCACCGACTCACTCACACATTCACTCACCAACTCACCGACTCACACACTCACTTATTCATTCATTCACCAACTCACTCACTCACACACACACTCATTCACTCGCCAACTCACCGACTCACTCACACATTCACTCACCAACTCACCGACTCACACACTCACTCATTCATTCACCAACTCACCCATTCACACACTCACTCATTCACCAACTCACCCATTCACTCACACACTCACTCATTCAGTTGCTAGCTCAAACACTCACTCATTCATTCACCAATTCACCATTCACTCACTCACACACTCATTCAGTTACAAGCTCAAACACTCACTCATTCATTCACCAACTCACCCATTCACTCACACACTAACCCATTCACTCACACACTCACTCATTCATTCACTCACCCATTCACTCACACACTCACCCATTCACTCACTCATTCAGTTGCAAGCTCAAACACTCACTCATTCATTCACCAACTCACCTATTCACTCACACACTCACTCAATTAAGTAGAACGTGTTGTCTATATTTATTTAAAGTTGCGCATTTTTACTAGACGTCACATTTCTCAAATCCCCCTCCCTCGTCACACATCGTCACAAATGTCTGACCCCCCCCCCCTAGGTGCGTGACGTCATTTATGGACGGCCCCATTGTTTCTAGATTTGAAGCTTCCGCGACTGCAATGATTCATACTCTTAGGTTTTGTCGGTAAAGTCACGTAGGTAAAATAATAAATAAATAATAAATGAAATAAGTATAATACAAATAAAATAATACATCACGACGTTTCGGAGGCAACACAAGTCTCCGTCATCAGGTGGGACCGTCACAGTTGAATTTACTGTATTAAGTGAGGAAAAAATCCGAGAGGCAAGCCCTTAAATACAAGTTAAGGGGGGGAGGGGAGGGGGGAGGGCTTGTCTGAATGTGGTAGCCAGGGGTATGGCCTGATGGTCCTGGGGAGCGGGGCTAGAAGAGAACAATGGTGCACATCGACTCATGGTTGTGGCCGGTGTTAGCTGACAATAAGCATAAACCTTTGGAACCTCATTTGCCAATAAAAATATAATTGGTTTTTTACCCTTCTATCTGGCAACAAAACTGACACCTTTTTACAAGGAGTCATGTTTGCATAGACCACAATACCTGCAGTCATAATGCAAAAAAACATAACTCTGATAATGTGCACTGTCCTTGAAGTTGATTGGTCCACACCCGAGACAGCTTTCCTTAGAGCCTAGTCTCACATGGGTTGCGCCTTTTGGCGTCATCTGGTCCAACCCATGTGAGACTAGGCTCTAAGGAAAGCTGTCTCGGGTGTGGACCAATCAACTGCAAGGACAGTGCACATTATCAGAGTTATGTTTTTTTTTGCATTATGACTGCAGGTATTGTGGTCTATGCAAACATGACTCCTTGTAAAAGGTGTCAGTTTTGTTGCCAGATAGAAGGAGAAAAAAACAATTATCAATAAGCATAAAAGTAAGCCATACTGGTAAACGCTGGGATGTCAACACTCGGTAAAGTAGAATAGTACCGGTCAGATAAGATGATACAAATATGTGTAGTTAAGCATTTACACTATGAGACCTCCTTTACCAGTGGCAAAATATAGTTGTAGGTTTTTACCCGTTAAACTGGTACAAAAACTGACACCTTTATACAAGGCATCATGTTTGCAATAACCACAACACAAGCAGTCAGAATGCAAACAAAAACAAACAACTCTGATAATGATTATGATATGCACTGTCCTTGAAGTGCATATCACTGTCCTTGAAGTGCATATCATTATCATTATCAGAGTTGTTTCTTTTTGTTTGCATTTTGACTGCTTGTGTTGTGGTTATTGCAAACATGATGCCTTGTATAAAGGTGTCAGTTTTTGTACCAGTTTAAAGGGTAAAAACCTACTAATATGTGTAGTTAACTCTTTTTTGCGTGGTTAATGACATCTTTCCAATGATTACTCAGTTTGTACCCATCATCACAGTTGAAGTTATGTCTGTGTTTGTATATCTGGATGGCTTCGTGCACAAACCTTTGATAGTAGCCAGAAGGTTTGCAGAGCACCTTGGTCTCGGAAAAGACAATTCATGAGAACCCCGCGTTGTAGGAATGATCGGCAACGGCGGAAGACTCAATTTTGCCGTGTTTCAGATCTGACTTGTGCTCGCGGACACGATCAGAGATATGACGTTTCGTTTCCCCAATGTAACAGTCACCACAGCTGCAACTCAGTTTATAGACTCCAGGTATTGCAAGTCAGGAATGACATCCTTCACAGATGGAATTAGATCACGGATTTTATGTACTGTACTGAATCGGACTTGGATCTTATGTTTGTTTAGAATTTTGGAGATCTTTTTGGTCACGCCTGCTATGTATGGCAACGTGATAGTTTTGATAGGAGTTTCAAGTGGCTGTTTCTGTATGGTGGGAGAAACAGCTTGGCGGATGGTGCGGTCAGAGTATCCGTTCATCTTGAGGGCCCGATGTACATGTCTTTATTCACCGGCCAGGTGGTATTGGTCAGAAATGCCATGAGCTCTGTGGTATAGTGTTTTGATGAGAGAATTCTTTTGAGACGGGTGGTGGTGGGAATCAGGTTTCAAGTAGGAATCTGTGGGTGGCTTTCCTGTAGACAGAATGTCCCAAGGATCCATCAGGTCTCCTCTCAAACAGAATATCTAAGAACGGTAGTTTGCCATCTTTCTCCACTTCCATGGTGAATCTGATGGATGGGTTGTTTCTCTTGCTGCTGCTGCTGCAGTGCCCCTGATGTTGGCCGCGTGGCTGGGGGCCGTCTGCTCGCTGCTCCTCCTGACGGGCCCCGGGCCTTGGGCCTCCCGGTCTCGTGGCCGCGGGGGGCCTGGCCCTGGGAGGCCTCGCCGCCTTCACGTTGTGGCGTCTCGCCAGCATGGGGGGAGGGGGGGGCTCGGACGAGGAGGAGGGCCCGCCGAGAGGGAGCGACTCATGGAGGACGACATCGAGACCGAGTTCGACTGAGGAGGGGTCGAGGGTGGGGGTTTGTGAAACCGGTAACGGCTTACTCTTTGGTTCTTTCGGTAAAGTCACGTAGGTAGAAAATAAAATAAATAAATTTGTGGGTAGAAAATAAAAAAAATACATTTGTAGGTAGAAAATTAAACAAAATAAATTTGTAGGTAGAAAATAAAACAAAATAAATTAAACAAAATAAATGTGTAGGTAGAAAATAAAATAAAATACATTTGTTTTATTATGAATTTTTTTTATATTAAACAAAATATTTTCTACCCACGTGACTTTACCGAAAGAATCAAAGAGTATGGATCTCTGCAGTCACAGAAACTTCAAATCGAGATCGGTAACCGCTTCCAAACATCGGTTTTTGGCTCAGGATCGGTTACTGGCTATTTCAATGTATGTAATAATATCGATATACTGGAGCATGGTAAAAATAATAATAGGTAAAATTGTGAAGTGCTTCGGGGTCACTGAGGGTGGACTGAGGGTGACTAAGGTGGACTGAGGGTGGACTAAGGGGTGACTGAGAGATGATTAGCTGGACTGAAGGTAGATTGAGGTGGGCTGAGAGATGGTCTGAGGGGTGACGAGATTGACTGAGGGTGGATTGAGGTGGACTGAGGGTGGATGGAGGTGGACTGAGGGTGGTTTGAGATGGACTGAGGGTGGATGTTGGTGGACTGAGGGTGGTTTGAGATGGACTGAGGGTGGATGGAGGTGGACTGAGGGTGGATTGAGGTGGTCTGAGGGGTGACTGATGGACCGAGGCGGTACCTCACAGGACGATGGCGCTGGTCTCAGAGACTCGAGGAGTCAGCGGCGACTCTTGACTCAAGTCGACCCTGAGTCGACCCACACCCCCCCCCTGCATCTCGCCCTACACACCCCACACACTCACCCGTCATGAGCGTGGGGAGTGTGGGTGTATCATGGTACTGTGTCGTGCCAGACCCATGTCTGAGGGTCCTCGCCTCTAAACATGTGGGAAGTTGGCCGGGAATGGTTCAAGGGGAGCACAAATCTGCTGAGAGGCTCAATGTCGAAACTGGTCCGAAGTTTGACTGAAGCGATGCAAATTTCGATTTAAAGCTTTCGTGACTGCAGGGATTAATCTTCTTGGTTCTTTCGGTAAAGTCACGTAGGAGGGAAGTAATAAAATAATAAAAATAAAACATAAAATAATTCTCACGACGTTTCGGCTACAACAACCTGAAGACGGCTGCTTGCGTTGTAGCCGAAACGTCGTGAGAATTATTTTATGTTTTATTTTTATTATTTTCTTACTTCCCTTCTACGTGACTTTACCGAAAGAACCAAGAAGATGAAGCGATGCACTCGCAGGAGGCTGACGGGACGCGTCTAAAATGTCGCTATTTGGTATGTGTAGGGGCAGGTGTGTGGTGGTGGTGCCCTCTCCCGAGGGGGGCTAGTGACACACTCAGCCTCGCGAGGTCGGCGTCCGCGTGTGCAGCTCCAATTAAACAGCGGGGAGAGCGACTCCCGTGACCCCGAGTGAGTGGAGCGAGTGGAGCGAGGGGGCGGGGCGAGTAGAGCGAGGGGCGGGGCGGGGGAGCGAGGGGCGGGGCGAGGGAGCGAGGGGCGGGCGAGGGNAGCGAGGGCGGGGCGAGGGAGCGAGGGGCGGGCGAGGGAGCGAGGGGCGGGGCGGGGAGCGAGGGGCGGGGCGAGGGGAGCGAGGGGCGGGGCGGGGGGGGCGAGGGGCGGGGCGAGGGNAGCGAGGGGCGGGGCGAGGGAGCGAGGGGGGCGGGGGCGAGGGGGGGGAGGGGCGAGGGGGGCGAGTGGAGCGAGGGGCGGGGCGAGGGAGCGAGGGGCGGGGCGAGGGGAGCGAGGGGCGGGGCGAGGGAGCGAGGGGCGGGGCGAGGGAGCGAGGGGCGGGGCGAGGGGAGCGAGGGCGGGGCGAGGGAGCGAGGGGCGGGGCGAGTGGAGCGAGGGGCGGGGCGAGTGGAGCGAGGGGCGGGGCGAGTGGAGCGAGGGGCGGGGCGAGTGGAGCGAGGGGGCGGGGCGAGTGGAGCGAGGGGCGGGGCGAGTGGAGCGAGGGGCGGGGCGAGTGGAGCGAGGGCGGGGCGAGGGGAGCGAGGGGCGGGGCGAGGGGAGCGAGGGGCGGGGCGAGGGAGCGAGGGGCGGGGCGAGTGGAGCGAGGGGCGGGGCGAGTGGAGCGAGGGCGGGGCGAGTGGAGCGAGGGGCGGGGCGAGTGGAGCGAGGGGCGGGGCGAGTGGAGCGAGGGGCGGGGCGAGTGGAGCGAGGGGCGGGGCGAGCGGAGCGAGGGGGCGGGGCGAGTGGAGCGAGGGGCGGGGCGAGTGGAGCGAGGGGGCGGGGCGAGGCGAGTGGAGCGAGAGGCGGGGCGAGTGGAGCGAGGGGCGGGGCGAGTGGAGCGAGGGGCGGGGCGAGTGGAGCGAGGGGCGGGGCGAGTGGAGCGAGGGGCGGGGCGAGTGGAGCGAGGGGCGGGGCGAGTGGAGCGAGGGGGCGGGGCGAGTGGAGCGAGGGGGCGGGGCGAGTGGAGCGAGGGGGCGGGGCGAGTGGAGCGAGGGGCGGGGCGAGTGGAGCGAGGGGCGGGGCGAGTGGAGCGAGGGGGCGGGGCGAGTGGAGCGAGGGGCGGGGCGAGTGGAGCGAGGGGCGGGGCGAGTGGAGCGAGGGGNCGGGGCGAGTGGAGCGAGGGGCGGGGCGAGTGGAGCGAGGGGGGCGGGGCGAGTGGAGCGAGGGGCGGGGCGAGTGGAGCGAGGGGGCGGGGCGAGTGGAGCGAGGGGCGGGGCGAGTGGAGCGAGGGGCGGGGCGAGTGGAGCGAGGGGCGGGGCGAGTGGAGCGAGGGGCGGGGCGAGTGGAGCGAGGGGCGGGGCGAGTGGAGCGAGGGGGCGGGGCGAGTGGAGCGAGGGGGCGGGGCGAGTGGAGCGAGGGGGCGGGGCGAGTGGAGCGAGGGCGGGGNGGCGGGGCGAGTGGAGCGAGGGGGCGGGGCGAGTGGAGCGAGGGGGCGGGGCGAGTGGAGCGAGGGGGCGGGGCGAGTGGAGCGAGGGGCGCCGCATTTGAATTTTGGCGGGAACTGTACCGCGTCACGTGACCGGGGACAGTGAACGCGGACGCGGAAGAGGGGGCCGGTGCAACAACACGGCGCGTGGTGCAGGTACAGTGCGGTGGTGGTGAGTGTGGTGGTGGTGGTGAGTGTGGTGGTGGTGGTGGTCAGTGTGGTGGTGAGTGTGGTACGGGTACAGTGCGGTGGTGGTGGTGGTGGTCAGTGTGGTGGTGGTTAGTGCGGTGGTGGTGGTGGTGGTGAGTGTGGTGGTGGTGAGTGCGGTGGTGGTGGTGGTGGGTGTGGTGGTGGTTAGTGCGGTGGTGGTGGTGGTGAGTGCGGTGGTGGTGTGTGGTGAGTGTGGTGGTGGTTAGTGCGGTGGTGGTGGTGGTGGTGAGTGCGGTGGTGGGGTGGTGAGTGTGGTGGTGGTTAGTGCGGTGGTGGTGGTGGTTAGTGCGGTGGTGGTGGTGGTGGTGAGTGTGGTGGTGGTTAGTGCGGTGGTGGTGGTGGTGAGTGTGGTGGTGGTGGTGGTGGTGGTCAGTGTGGTGGTGAGTGTGGTACGGGTACAGTGCGATGGTGGTGGTGGTCAGTGTGGTGGTGGTTAGTGCGGTTGTGGTGGTGGTGGTGGTGGTGGTGGTGAGTGTGGTGGTGGTTAGTGCGGTGGTGGTGGTGGTGAGTGCGGTGGTGGTGGTGGTGGTGAGTGTGGTGGTGGTCAGTGTGGTGGTGGTGGTGAGTGTGGTGGTGGTGGTGAGTGTGGTGGTGGTGGTGGTAAGTGCGGTGGTGGTGAGTGTGGTGGTGGTGGTCAGTGTGGTGATGGTGGTGAGTGTGGTGGTGGTTAGTGCGGTGGTGGTGGTGGTGAGTGCGGTGGTGGTGGTGGTGTGAGTGTGGTGGTGGTTAGTGCGGTGGTGTGGTGGTTAGTGCGGTGGTGGTGGTGGTGGTGGTGAGTGTGTAGTAGTGGTGGTGGTGGTGAGTGTGGTGGTGGTGGTGGTGGTGGTCAGTGTGGTGGTGAGTGTGGTACGGGTACAGTGCGATGGTGGTGGTGGTCAGTGTGGTGGTGGTTAGTGCGGTGTGGTGGTGGTGGTGGTGAGTGTGGTGGTGGTTAGTGCGGTGGTGGTGGTGTGAGTGCGGTGGTGGTGGTGGTGGTGAGTGTGGTGGTGGTCAGTGTGGTGGTGGTGGTGAGTGTGGTGGTGGTGGTGAGTGTGGTGGTGGTGGTGGTAAGTGCGGTGGTGGTGAGTGTGGTGGTGGTGGTCAGTGTGGTGATGGTGGTGAGTGTGGTGGTGGTTAGTGCGGTGGTGGTGGTGGTGAGTGCGGTGGTGGTGGTGGTGAGTGTGGTGGTGGTTAGTGCGGTGGTGGTGGTGGTTAGTGCGGTGGTGGTGGTGGTGGTGGTGAGTGTGGTGGTGGTTAGTGCGGTGGTGGTGGTGGTGAGTGTGGTGGTGGTGGTGGTGGTGGTCAGTGTGGTGGTGAGTGTGGTACGGGTACAGTGCGAGTGGTGGTGGTGGTCAGTGTGGTGGTGGTTAGTGCGGTTGTGGTGGTGGTGGTGGTGAGTGTGGTGGTGGTTGTGCGGTGGTGGTGGTGGTGAGTGCGGTGGTGGTGGTGGTGGTGAGTGTGGTGGTGGTCAGTGTGGTGGTGGTGGTGAGTGTGTGGTGGTGAGTGTGTGGTGTGGTGGTGGTGGTGGTGGTGGGTGTGGTGTGGTGGTNAGNGTGGTGGTGGTGGTGGTGGTGTGGTGGTGGTGGTGGTGGTGTGGTGGTGGTGGTGATGTGTGAGTGGTGGTGGTGAGTGTGGTGGTGGTGAGTGTGGTGGTGGTGAGTGTGGTGGTGGTGNTGAGTGTGGTGGTGAGTGTGGTGGTGGTGGTGAGTGTGGTGGTGGTGGTGAGTGTGGTGGTGTCATGTGTGGTGGTGATGAGTGTGGTGGTGGTGGTGTCGAGTGTGGTGGTGAGTGTGGTGGTGGTGGTGAGTGCGGTGGTGGTGTCAGTGTGGTGGTGGTGGTGTCAGTGCGGTGGTGGTGAGTGTGGTGGTGGTGGTGGTGGTGTCCAGTGTGGTGGTGGTGTCAGTGTGGTGGTGGTGGTTNGTGTGGTGGTGACGCGTATGGTGGTGGTGGTGAGNGTGGTGGTGGTGGTGTGGTGGTGAGTGTGGTGGTGGTGGTGAGTGTGGTGGTGGTGGTGNTAGTGTGGTGGTGGTGAGTGTGGTGGTGGTGGTGTGAGTGTGGTGGTGGTGAGTGTGGTGGTGGTGATGGTGTGGTGGTGGTGAGTGTGGTGGTGGTGAGTGTGGTGGTGGTGGTGTGGTTGGTGGGTGGTGGTGGTGAGTGTGGTTGGTGGTGGTGGTGGTGGTGATGTGTGGTGGGTGGTGAGTGTGGTGGTGNTGGTGTGGTGGTGTGGTGGTGTGGTGGTGGTGGTGGTGAGTGTGGTGGTGGTGGTGGTGGTGGATTGAGTGTGGTGGTGGTTGGTGTGGTGGTGGTCGTGTGGTGGTGAGTGTGGTGGTGATGAGTGTGGTGGTGGTGTGGTAGTGTGTGGTGGTGAGTGTGGTGGTGGTGTCAGTGTGGTGGTGGTGGTGAGTGTGGTGGTGGTGTCAGTGTGGTTGGTGTGTGGTGGTGTGNGTGGTGGTGAGTGTGGTGGTGGTGTCAGTGTGGTTGAGTGTGGTGGTGGTGTGTGTGGTGGTGGTGGTGTTGTGTGGTGGTGAGCGTGGTGTG
This sequence comes from Lethenteron camtschaticum, assembly GCA_018977245.1. Lineage (NCBI taxonomy): Eukaryota > Metazoa > Chordata > Hyperoartia > Petromyzontiformes > Petromyzontidae > Lethenteron > Lethenteron camtschaticum. The sequence goes on along the minus strand of MU249708.1, from coordinate 23,737 downwards.
GTGGTGGTGGAGTGTGGTGGTGGTGGTGTTAGTGTGGTGNTGGTGGTGGTGGTGGTGGTNATGTGGTGGTGGTTGTGTGGTTGAGCGTGTGGTGGTGGTGGTGGTGTGGTGGTGGTGGTTGGTGGGTGTGGTGGTGGTGGTGTCATGTGGTGGTGGTGGTGGTGTNAGTGTGGTGGTGGTGGTGGTNAGTGTGGTGGTGGTGGTGTCAGTGTGGTGTGGTGAGTGTGGTGGTGGTTGTGCGTGTGGTGGTGGTGAGTGTGGTGGTGGTGGTGGTGGTGGTGAGTGCGTGGTGGTGGTGGTAAGTGTGGTGGTGGTTGTGCGGTGGTGGTGGTGTTAGTGTGGTGGTGGTGGTGNTGAGTGTGGTGGTGGTTGTGCGGTTGGTGGTGGTGAGTGTGGTGGTGGTGGTGGTGGTGTGTGTGTGGTGAGTGTGGTTGTGCCGTGGTGGTGGTGGTCAGTGTGGTGGTGGTTNGTGCGGTTGTGTGTGGTGGTGAGNGTGGTGGTGGTTGTGCGTGGTGGTGGTGGCTGAGTGCGGTGGTGGTGGTGGTGGTGGTGGTGGTGGTGTGTGGTGGTGGTGGTGAGTGTGGTGGTGGTGGTGGTGTGGTGGTGGTGTGGTAAGTGTGGTGGTGAGTGTGGTGGTGGTGGTCAGTGTGGTGATGGTGNTGAGTGTGGTGGTGGTTGGTGCGGTGGTGGTGGTGGTGGTGCGTGGTGGTGTGGTGGTGAGTGTGGTGGTGGTTGTGCGGTGGTGGTGGTGGTTAGTGCGGTGGTGGTGGTGTGTGGAGGTGGTGGTGGTTGTGCGGTTGGTGGTGGTGAGTGTGGTGGTGGTGTGGTGGTGGTCAGTGTGTGGTGAGTGTGGTGGTAAGTAGTGTGGTGGTGGTGGTCAGTGTGGTGGTGGTTGTGCGGTTGTGGTGGTGGTGGTGGTGGTGGTGAGTGTGGTGGTGGTTGTGGTGGTGGTGTGNTGATGCGGTGGTGGTGTGGTGGTGAGTGTGGTGGTGTGGTGGTGTGGTGGTGAGTGTGTGGTGGTGGTGAGTGTGGTGGTGGTGGTGTNGTGTGGTGGTGAGTGTGGTGGTGGTGGTGTGTGGTGATGGTGGTGAGTGTGGTGGTGGTNGTGCGTGGTGGTGGTGNTGTGTGGTGTGTGGTGNTGAGTGTGGTGGTGGTGCGGTGGTGGTGGTGTTNGTGCNGTGGTGTGGTGGTGAGTGTGGTGGTGGTTAGTGGGTGGTGGTGGTGGTGAGTGTGGTGGTGGTGGTGGTGGTGGTCAGTGTGGTGGTGGTGGNTGTGGTGGTGGTGGTGTCAGTGTGGTGGTGGTTGTGCGGTGGTGGTGGTGGTGGTGGTGTGGTGGTGGTTGTGCGTGTGGTGGTGTGATGCGGTGGTGGTGTGGTGGTGGTGGTGGTGGCTGGTGGNGGTGGTGGCTGAGTGTGTGGTGGTGGTGGTGTGTGGTGGTGGTGGTGATGGTGAGNGTGGTGGTGGTGTGNGTGGTGGTGGTGGTGAGTGTGTGGTGGTGGTGGTGAGTGTGGTGGTGGTGGTGAGTGTGAGTGGTGGTTGGTGGAGGTGTGTGAGTGTGGTGGTGGTGGTCTTGAGTGTGGTGGTGGTGGTGAGTGTGGTGGTGAGTGTGGTGGTGGTGTGAGTGTGGTGGTGGTGTGGTGTGGTGGTGGCCTGGTGGTGNGTGTGGTGTGGTGGTGTCAGGTGGTGGTGGTGGTGGTGGTGTNGTGTGGTGGTGAGTGTGGTGGTGGTGTGNAGGTGGTGTGGTGGTGGTCAGTGTGGTGGTGGTGTCGAGTGTGGTGGTGGTGAGTGTGGTGGTGGTGGTGTGGTGGTGGTGAGTATGGTGGTGGTGTGAGGTGGTGGTGTGTGTGGTGGTGAGTGTGGTGGTGGTGTGGTGTGGTGGTGGTGGTGTGAGTGCGGTGGTGGTGTGAGTGTGTGGTGGTGGTGTGAGTGTGGTGGTGGTGAGTGTGGTGGTGGTGGGTGGTGGTGGTGTGAGTGTGGTGGTGGTGGTGTGGTGGTGTGAGTGTGGTTGGTGTGTGGTGGTGGTGTCGTGTGTTGTGTGAGGTGTGGTGTGATGTGTTGGTGTGAGGTGGTGGTGTGAGTGTGGTGGTGTGGTGGGTGGTGGTGTCAGTGGTGGTGGTGGTGAGTGTGGTGGTGTNAGTGTGGTGGTGGTGTGAGTGTGGTGTGGTGNTGAGTGTGGTGGTGGTGTGTGGTGGTGGTCAGTGTGGTGGTGACCTGTGTGTGGTGGTGGTGGTGTTGTGGTGGTGAGTGTGGTGGTGGTGAGTGTGGTGGTGGTGGTGTCAGTGTGGTGGTGGTGNTCAGTGTGGTGGTGGTGTGGTGGTGGTGTCAGTGTGGTGGTGAGTGTGGTGGTGGTGTCAGTGTGGTGGTGGTGGTNTCAGTGTGGTGGTGGTGGTCAGTGTGGTGGTGGTGGTGTTAGTGTGGTGGTGGTGTGTGGTGGTGGTNTCAGTGTGGTGGTGGTGGTGGTGTTAGTGTGGTGGTGGCGTGGTGGGTGGTGGTGGTTCAGTGTGGTGGTGGTGTAAGTGTGGTGGTGAGCGTGTGGTGGTGGTGGTGTCAGTGTGGTGGTGGTGGTGTGGTTCAGTGTGGTGGTGGTGGTGNTCAGTGTGGTGGTGGTGGTGGTGTCAGTGTGGTGGTGGTGGTGGTGTAGTGTGGTGGTAGTGGTGTCAGTGTGGTGGTGGTGTCAGTGTGGTGGTGGTGGTGNTCAGTGTGGTGGTGGTGGTGGTGTCAGTATGGTGGTGGTGGTGTTAGTGTGGTGGTGGTGGTGTCAGTGTGGTGGTGGTGGTGAGTGTGGTGGTGGTGGTGGTGGTGGTGGGTGAGTGTGGTGGTGGTGAGTGTGGTGGTGGTGAGTGNTGGTGAGTGTGGTGGTGGTGAGTGTGGTGGTGGTGGTGGTGGTGAGTGTGGTGGTGGTGGTGAGTGTGGTGGTGGTCAGTGTGGTGGTGTCAGTGTGGTGGTGATGAGTGTGGTGGTGGTGGTGGTGTCAGTGTGGTGGTGAGTGTGGTGGTGGTGTCAGTGTGGTGGTGGTGGTGTTAGTGTGGTGTGGTGTCAGTGTGGTGGTGGTGGTGTTAGTGTGGTGGTGNGTGGTGTCAGTGTGGTGGTGGTGTCAGCGTGGTGGTGGTGGTGTTAGTGTGGTGGTGGTGGTGCAGTGTGGTGGTGGTGGTNTCAGTGGTGGTGGTGTCAGTGGTGGTGGTGGTTCAGTGTNGTGGTGGTGNTCAGTGTGGTGGTGGTGGTTAGTGTGGTGGTTCAGTGTGGTGGTGGTGGTCAGCGTGGTGGTGGTGGTGGTGGTTAGTGTGGTGGTGGTGGTGGTCAGTGTGGTGGTGAGCATGGTGTCAGTGTGGTGGTTGTGTTGTTGTGTGTAGGTGGTTGTGACATGGTGGTTGTGTTGTTGTGTGTAGGTGGTTGTTGTGTTCTGGTTGTGACATGGTAGTTGTGTCGAGGTGGTTGTCACGTGGTGATTGTTGTTGTGTGTAGGTGGTTGTGTTGTTGTGTGTAGGTGGTTGTGGCATGGTGGTTGTGTTATTGTTGTGTGTAGGTGGTTGTCACGTGGTGATTGTGTTGTTGTGTGTAGGTGGTTGTGACATGGTGGTTGTGTTGTTGTTGTGTGTAGGTGGTTGTGTTGTTGTTGTGTTGTAGTGTTGTTGTGTGTAGGTGGTTGTGACATGGTGGTTGGGTTGTTGTTGTTGTGTTGTTGTGTGTAGGTGGTTGTGTTGTTGTGTTGTTGTTGTGTGTGGTGGTTGTGTTGTTGTGTTGTTGTGTGTAGGTGGTTGTGTTGTTGTGTGTAGGTGGTTGTGACATGGTGGTTGTGTTGTTGTTGTTGTTGTGTGTAGGTGTTGTTGTTGTGTGTAGGTGGTTGTTGTTGTTGTGTGTAGGTGGTTGTTGTTGTTGTGTGTAGGTGGTTGTGTTGTTGTTGTTGTGTTGTGTGTATGTGGTTGTGTTGTTGTGTTGTGTTGTGTGTAGGTGGTTGTGACATGGTGGTTGTGTTGTTGTTGTTGTGTTGTTGTGTGTAGGTGGTTGTGGCATGGTGGTTGTGTTGTTGTGTGTAGGTGGTTGTGGGGGTGCAGGTGGATGTCGGCAGGGCCCCCCCGAGTCTCGTGCTCTTCTCGCACTGCGGCCCCCGCGTGGTGGTGGGGGCGCGGGTCCCCCGCTGTGTCCGCTCTGCGGGGCTTCCCTCGGGGGGCCCCCCTCCCCGAGCCCCCCGTGAGCCTCCGAGCCCCCCTCTCCAGCGCCCACAGCTCCCCACATCAGCTGGCCGTGCGGCCCACGCGGGGGGCCTTCCTCACGTGAGCCACGGGGCGGAGAGGGGGGGGGGGATGTTTATGATGATGACATTTCGATTTAGAGCTTTCGTGACTGCAGGTTGCTATGGGTGCGTACAAAAGGAATTTGTGATTGGTGAGCAATATTCTTGGTTCTTTCGGTAAAGTCACGTAGAAGGGAATTAATAAAATAATAAAAATACAACATAATAAAATATGTTATTATGTTGAGTGGAAATAATTAAATAATAAAAATACAACATTGTAAAATATTTTATTATGTTGCGTGGAAATAATAAAATAAAAAAATCTACATAATACAATATGTTATTATATTGAGTGGAAATAATAAAATAAAAAAATACAACATAATTCAATATTTTAATATGTTTTACTTTTATTATTTCCCTTCTACGTGACTTTACCGAAAGAACCAAGAAGATGATGCCATTGTTGTTGGTGGTGGTGATGATGTTGATGGCGATGTTGATGTTGTTCGCAGTGACTACCATGAAGGAGTGGACCTGGTTGGCATCAGCGACTCCCAAGGTGCGGCGGGTGATGAGTGGTGGTTGAAATTAATGATTGTCATGGTGGTGTTGATTGGTGGTGGTGTTGAGTGACGGTGGTGATGAGTGGTGATGAGTGATGGTGGTGTTGAGTGATGGTGGTGATGAGTGGTGTTGAGTGATGGTGGTGATGAGTGGTGGTGGTGATGAGTGGTGTTGAGTGATGGTGGTGATGAGTGGTGGTGGTGACGAGTGGTGGTGGTGACGAGTGGTGGTGGTGACGAGTGGTGGTGGTGATCAATGTTTTGCTGTTATAAATTTTCACGCGATAATCCCACTTCGTTGAGCTATGATTTGTGGCCAGAACAAGAAGTGAGCTTTATCTGGTGATAAAAACTAATTGTTTAGTTTTATTTGGTTCTTTCGGTAAAGTCACGTAGAATGGAAATAATAAAATAATAAAAATAAAACATAATTAAATAATTCTCACGACGTTTCGGCCACAACGCAAGCAGCCGTCCTCAGGTGGAGAACAGGTCTGTCGAGAAGGCAGAGTCTGAATGGCACGCCCCAGGCTTGGAGCGACTATTTAAGCTGGGATGGAGGGGCGAAGAGCGTCTTGACAAAATAATTTGCATATCAAGAGGAATTTAGCATATTTATGGGAAATGCATATGCGATTAGTACTACTTGTGAAATGCGTAGGAGGTTTGGCGGGGGGTTTAAAGTCATATTTGTTTAGTTTTATTCACTTTAGAAATGATCTGTTTACCTTTCCAAAACTTTGCACTCCGATCGCGTCTTTGTCCTGTTTGCTGTCGGAGAGCTCTGACCCCGTGGCCCTCCTCCTGGTGGACACCTGTGAATCAAGAGCTTCATCGCTCACCGGATTCCTCCCGCACTGGTGACGATGTTGCGATGGCGGCGTTGTCGTTGATGTCGTCCCCAGGTGGGGTGTATCACTTCTGGGAGGGGGCGTCTCTCGCGACGCCTGTGGATGGGGNTCCTGCGTCTGTGTGCCCCTGCGAGATTGCATCGCACCCCAGGGGTCAGGGAGCCCTGGGGGGCTTGGGGGTGGGGCTTGGGGGGGGCTGGGGGCCGGTAACCCGCTCTGGGACTCGCATTTGGAGGCCATGGCCCAGAGCGCGGAGTGGAGCAGCGAGAGGTAGACACACGCAGACACACACACAGACAGACACACACAGACACACACAGACACACACAGACACACGCACACACAGACACACACACAGACACACACACAGACACACACACACAGACACACACACAGACACACACACACAACATGCGTGTGTGTCTGTGTGTGTGTGCGTGTCTGTGTGTGTGTGTGTCTGTGTGTGTGTGTACACGTGTGTGTGTGTGTCTGTGTGTGTGTGTGTGTCTGTGTGTGTCTGTGTGTGTGTCTGTGTGTGTGCACACATGTGTGTATCTGTGTGTGTGCACACATGTGTGTGTGTGCACACATGCGTGTGTGACTGTGTGTGTGCACACATGCGTGTGTGCGTGTCTGTGTGTGTGCCCACTGACAAAGAAATGATCAGTCTATAATTTTAATGGTAGGTTCATTTGAACAGTGAGAGACAGAATAACAACAACAAAATCCAGAAAAACGCATGTCTAAAATGTTATAAATTGATTAGCATTTTAATGAGGGAAATAAGTATTTGACCCCCTCTCAATCAGAAAGATTTCTGGCTCCCAGGTGTCTTTTATACAGGTAACGAGCTGAGATTAGGAGCACACTCTTAAAGGGAGTGTTCCTAATCTCAGCTTGTTATTGTATAAAAGACAACTGTTCACAGAAGCAATCAATCAGATTCCAAACTCTCCACCATGGCCAAGACCAAAGAGCTCTCCAAGGATGTCAGGGACAAGGTTGTAGACCTACACAAGGCTGGAATGGGCTACAAGACCATCGCCAAGCAGCTTGGTGAGAAGGTGACAACAGTTGGTGCGATTATTCGCAAATGGAAGAAACACAAAAGATCTGTCAATCTCCCTCGGCCTGGGGCTCCATGCAAGATCTCACCTCGTGGAGTTGCAATGATCATGAGAATGGTGAGGAATCAGCCCAGAACTACACGGGAGGATCTTGTCAATGATCTCAAGGCAGCTGGGACCATAGTCACCAAGAAAACAGTTGGTAACACACTACGCCGTGAAGGACTGATATCCTGCAAGGTCCCCCTGCTCAAGAAAGCACATATACATGCCCGTCTGAAATTTGCCAATTAACATCTGAATGATTCAGAGGACAACTGGGTGAAAGTGTTGTGGTCAGATGAGACCAAAATGGAGCTCTTTGGCATCAACTCAACTCGCCGTGTTAGGAGGAGGAGGCATGCTGCCTATGACCCCAAGAACACCATCCCCACCGTCAAACATGGAGGTGGAAACATTATGCTTTGGGGGTGTTTTTCTGCTAAGGGGACAGGACAACTTCTCCGCATCAAAGGGACGATGGACGGGGCCATGTACCGTCAAATCTTGGGTGAGAACCTCCTTCCCTCAGCCAGGGTATTGAAAATGGGTCGTGGATGGGGTATTCCAACATGACAATAACCCAAAACACACGGCCAAGGCAACAAAGGAGTAGCTCAAGAAGAAGCACATTAAGGTCCTTGAGTGGCCTAGCCAGTCTCCAGACCTTAATCCCATAGAAAATCTGTGGAGGGAGCTGAAGGTTCGAGTTGCCAAACGTCAGCCTCGAAATCTTAATGACTTGGAGAAGATCTGCAAAGAGGAGTGGGACAAAATCCCTCCTGAGATGTGTGCAAACCTGGTGGCCAACTACAAGAAACGTCTGACCTCTGATTGCCAATAAGGGTTTTGCCACCAACTACTAAGTCATGTTTGCAGAGGGGTCAAATACTTTTTTCCTTCATTAAAATGCAAATCAATTCATAACAATTTTGACATGCGTTTTTCTGGATTTTGTTGTTATTCTGTCTCTCACTGTTCAAATAAACCTACCATTAAAATTATAGACTGATCATTTCTTTGTCAGTGGGCAAACGTACGAAATCAGCAGGGGATCAAATACTTTTTTTCCCCTCACTGTGTCTGTGTGGTGTAAGGGAGCGGTCGTGTAGTGGTTAGCGCACTGCACTACGAACCGGGCAAACCGAGTTCGATTCCCGCTCGTGGACAATACCAATTAGTTGAATCGGTTCCAGGCTGCCTCAAGGTCGACCCAGCCCCAAATTAGTACGTGGTAAAATGAGTAGCTGGTGCGGTGTGTAAACATCACCGCTGGGGAGACAAAGGCGGCCGGGCGCGGTGTTGGCCACCCACCCCCTTGTGTGCCGTGCCGGCCTTCATAGGCGCTCGCTAACAGCACTTGCCCCAACAGTCCGTCAAGGCTACACAGGGAACCTTTGTCTTAGTGGTGAGTGTAGGGAACGGTGGTGTAGCAGTTAGCATACCGCGCTACGAACCTGGCGACCCGGCCACCACCAGTGACAATCATCTGAACCACTCCTGGCCGTCCCCTAGGTCAACTGGGCCTCAAATAGTACCTGGTGCGGTGTCTAAATGTGTCTCACGGCAGCCGGGCGTGGCTCTGGTCACCCACCCCCTTGTGTGCCGTGCGTGCGTTCATACGTGCTCCTCGCTCACAGCACTTGCCCCAACAGTCTGAGAGGCTTCACACGGGTGGGGGGNTCTTTGTCTTTGTGGCGAGCAGCTATGAAGAGCTCGGCCACAACTGCTTCGACTTTGCCCTCGCGTTCCTCGCCCTCGTGCAGCAGCGGCTGGCACTGCCCGCGTGGGGCAGCCCCACGGAGGAGCCCCCACGGAGGAGCCCCCGCGGGACGCACACAACCAACACCGCGAGAGAGGTGGGGAGAGGAGGAGAGTGGAGGGAGGGGGGCGAGGAGGAGCGAGGAGGGAGCGAGTGACTCGGCTAGTGTGTCGGTGAATGACGCGGCGAGTGACGCAGTGAATAACACAGCGAGTGGCTCTCCGAGTAACTCTGCGAGTGTTTCGGCGAGGGAGCGAGCCAGGCTGCGACTGGTGGAGCGTGTGCTCGTCCCGGCGACGCGCCGCGTCTCCCGCTACCTCGCCGTGCTCGCCCACGTGCTCGCCCACGGCTACTACCTCCCCCCTGACACGTAACCCCCTGACCCAACCTCCACCCACCCCCCCCCCCCCTGCATCTCTCCTTCTCTCCCTCTTGCTCCGTCTCTCCCTCTCTTGTTCCCCATCTCGCGCGATTTTGCAGGTGAAATGTTAAATTTTGTGAAAATAAAACCGCTAATAAGGATGATCACGACGATGATGATAATGACCACTGATGATCACAACGACAGTAAGAATGATGATGATCATGAAGATGATGGTGAGAATGATGACGCGTTGGCGAGGTCACTGGGCTGAGCGCTCTTTAATCAGACAGCTGCTGTACACCGACGAGGAGAGGGCCACAAAAACCCCCACACAGCCAGCCCCCCCAAAACTATCCACAGAGTGGGGGGGCAGATGGCGAGCTTGTGGAGGGGTTGTGCCTCTGCCCCCCCAACTGTCGCAGCGCAACAATTTGTTAAATAATTGGGTGTGGGTTGCTATCGGTGCGTACAAAAAGAATTGCGATTGGTGAGCAATATTCTTGGTTCTTTCGGTAAAGTCATCACGTAGAAGGGAAATAATAAAAAAATAAAAATATAAAACAATAAAATTCTCACGACGTTTCGACTGCAACACAAGCAGCAATCGTCATCGGGTGTGAAATCCACAGCAAGAAAATTTGAAAAAAAAGTGGCGGTTTTTTCTTACGTCAGCACCACGGACAGCGATTTGGCAGTTGGCCAGATGGCGAGTCCATCTATGTTCGGAAAAGAGGAGGGGGAGATCAATAGAATGAAATGGAGTCTGAAAGTCACCGCAAGCGTGAACACAATCAATTAAGACCCGAAATGGTTTATCAAATCCTTCCAATGATTGCTAAGCCAGAATCCATCTTCTCGGTTGAAATTGTCTCTGTTTGTATATGTGGATAGCCTCATGAACGAATCTCTCATGGTAGCCAGATGGCTTGCAGAGAACCTCTGTCTTGGAGAAGTCAATGTCATTGAGCCCACTGAATTGTAACAGTGATCTGCCACGGCGAGGTGTTGGTCCTACCGTGTTTCAGGTCTGCTTTATGTTCACGGATGCGGTCCGAGACATGTCGTTTGGTTTCTCCAATGTAACTGCTACCACAGAGCAACTAGTTTGTAGACGCCAGGGTACTGTATGTCTGGAACCACATCTTTTACAGACAAGACCAGGTCACGGATTTTATGTAATGCGTTGAATCGGACCTGGATCTTGTGTTTATTCAAGATTTTGTAAATCTATTTTGTGAACCCCGCAATGTAGGGTAAGGTGATGGTTTTGAATGGCTCCTCAAGAGGGTCCTTCTTCATGGTTGGAGTGATGGCTTTGCGGATTGTGTAGTCGCAGTAACCATTAGCCTTAAGAGCTTGGCGTACGTGCTTGAGTTCACTGGCAATGTGTTCCTGGTCGGAGATGCATTGGGCTCTATGGTGCATGAGGGAATTCTGGGATGGATGGTGGTGGGAATCCGGTTTCAGGTAAGCATCCGTATGGGTGGCTTTCCTGTAGACAGATGGCCCCTGCCCCCCCCCAGCAGCAGTGTGAATGAATGGCTTCATCGCAGGTCCACGGTATTTGGTCTACTCTTCCCCTCCGGCCTAGCGGGTCTGGTAAAAGAGGCGGGGAGTTAGCCAGATACTTGATCCCACCGCAATGGCCGCATGGTGGGATAAAACGTGGGTATAACTCCATGCCTCTTTAACCGAGACGCGCTGGCCGGAGTGGAAGAGTAGACCAACACCGCCACTCCAGAGGGGCTGTAGAGAGCGGCCTCGAGTGGAGACCTGTCTGATGGCGGTGCGAGTGCGCACGACTGCGCCTTGCGATCGCTAATTGCGCCCTTCCCTTAGAACAATACAAAATGTTCACGCAGCACACCGCATCCAGTATACAGACTCTCGCTACAGCTGCGGCTACTACTACTCGTCGCGTGCTACTCAATCACGTCTCGCATCGACCAGCCCCCCCCCTCCCTAGCGGCTCGGCACTTCACAGCCGCGTCGCCGGTTCACGATGGCACGGCCCCAACCCCATAGACTCGCACGTCCGACTCGCTTCTGCGCCGAGTTTCGCAAAAAATCCTCACCTCTTAAGAATTAAAACACCGTCACGCGACGAGCACTAATCCCTCGGGTATGGCAGGGAGCGTGGGTCGGTGCCGCTCTCTGCTGTGCGCCGAGCAGAAGTCGCTTGAAGAAGAAGAGGAGAAGCGGTCTCTGAGGCAGCTCTCCGATATCCACTTCCACGGGTCACGTCCTCGGACAGCTCTGAGGAGCTGCACCACCGCCGCTGTCACAGCGAGAGATTCCTAATGGATTCCTCGCTCCGTGATGCCCCCCCCCNGCACACCACCGGGCTCCTCAGCTGGGCTAGGAGCCCCCCCCCCCGCACCACCGGGCTCCCCAGCTGGCTTAGGAGCCCCCCCCGCACCACCAGGCTCCCCAGCTGGGCTAGGAGCCCCCCCCCCCACACCACCGGGCTCCCCGGCTGGGCTAGGAGCCCCGCACCACCGGGCTCCCCAGCTGGGCTAGGAGCCCGCACCACCGAGCTTCCCGGCTGGGCTAGGAGCCCCCCCGTACCACCGGGCTCCCATCTGGGCTAGGAGCCCCCCCTCGCGCCGCGGGGGGCTGGGCGCAGGCCTCGAGGCGCAGGCGGAGGGCTCCGTGTGCGTGCAGCGAGCGCAGCAGCTGGAACTCGAGGGGCAGCTGGTGGGACTCCTGCCAGCGCGTGCTGAACTTGGCCCCCGGGGCGTCGTAGTAGTGGTAGGGGATGGGCTGCCCGTGCGGGGGTCCCACGCGAAGGGCCAGAAGCCATAGAGGTCGGTGCGGTCGCACAGCGAGGCGCACAGCGACGCCATCAGCAGCCCCGTGCTCAGCCGCTTGGGGACAGGCCCTTGGTGCGCCAGAACCTGGGACACGAGGGGAGATACGTGGGGACACGAGGGAGATACGTGGGGACACGTGGGAGACGTGGGGACACGTGGGGGGACACGTGGGGAGACACGTGGGACACGTGGGGACACGTGGGGTGACGTGGGGACACGTGGGTGATGTGGGGTGACGCAGAATGTGACACGGGGAGACGCGGAAAGGCACGTGGGGACAGACCCTTGGTGCGCTAGAATCTGGGAGACGCGTAGACAAGGGGGACATATGGGGGGACACGGGGGGGGGGGCACGTGGAGACAGACCCTTGGGGCGCCAGAACCTGGAAGATGCGGAGACACGGGGGGGGGGGGGCACATGGGTAGACACACGGGGAGACATGGGGGGGGGCACAGGGAGACATGGGGGGGGGGGCACAGGGAGAAAGGCCCTTGGGGCGCCAGAACCTGTTGGTAGCGATGTTGATGTTGGTGACGTTGATGGTGGAAGTGACGGTGGTGATGGCTGATGGCCAGTTATCTCAGTCGACCCGTGGCACCTGCTGGGTCTGCCCCGTGACCTCCTGCCAGCGGGCGCTCAACACTGCACGTGGCCTCAAGGCGCACGTAGCCGGCACGAGCGACGTGGTGACGTCACCGCCACTTAGTGGCGAATGGCGGTTGTTGTGATGGGACCGTACCGGGTGATGTTGGTGACGATGTCGCCAGGCCAGGCGAGTCGAACCCGAATGACGTCAGAGTCGCTGTGGTTGTGCCCACCGTCCGCAGCGTCGTCGCCTGCTGCTGCTGCTGCTGCTCCCCGTCGTTCACGCGCATCTCGCTGTGACCTGAGTCACACCAGAGAACGTGACTCAGCAACAACCACCACCAGTACAAGCACAACATCGCCACCACCAACACATCAACCACCGATACAGCCGCAACATCGCCACCACCAACAACAACCACCAGTACAAGCACAACATCGCCACCACCAACACATCAACCACCGATACAGCCGCAACATCGCCACCACCAAACAACTACCACAACAACCACTACCAACACAACAACTACAAGCACAACAACCACCACCAACAAGCGATTCTATCACGACCACCAACACAACTACAAGCACAACTAATTCCAATCTACGTGTGGCGAGTGAGTGTGTGGGTGGTGAGTGCGCGGGCGACGTGGTGAGTGAGTGCATGACGAGTGAGTGATGTGGTGAGTGCGTGGTGAGTGCCGTGGTGAGTGTGTGACTTGGTGAGTGACGTGGTGAGAGCATCGCTCACCGGGTCAGGAAGAAGTGGTGAGTGCGCGAGTGACGTGGTGAGTGACGTGGTGAGTGAGTGGTGAGTGAGTGNCGTGGTGAGTGACGTGGTGAGTGGTGAGAGCGTCGCTCACCGGGCTCAGGAAGAAGTCGGTGAGTGCGCGAGTGACGTGGTGAGTGGTGGTGAGTGAAGTGGTGAGTGCGTGGTGAGTGAGAGCGTCGCTCACCGGGCTCCAGGAAGAAGTCGGTGAGTGCGCGAGTAACGTGGTGAGTGAGTGACGTGGTGAGTGAGTGGTGAGTGACGTGGTGAGTGAGTGGTGAGTGACGTGTGTGAGTGGTGAGAGCGTCGCTCACCGGGCTCGAGGAAGAAGTCGGTGAGTGCGCGAGTGACGTGGGCGCTCGTGTGGAAGAGGAAGGCCGGCACCCAGAGCAGCGCGTGCCCCAGCGCCGCCAGACGCGAGCGGAAGCGAGCGCGGTCCGGCTCCGTGAGCAGCCCCCCGTAGGCCGTCTCCAGGATACTGGTGGGCGGGGGGGGGTAGTGAGTGTGGTGGGGGNCATCGAGGGGGGTGGGGGGTAGTGAGTGTGGTGGGGGCAGCGAGGTGGAGGGGCATCGAGGCGGGGGGGCAGCAAGGGCAGGGGGGCGGCCGAGGAATGGGTTGAGGGCAGAGTCGTGAAAGAAACACGAGAAAACGATGCAGAGAAGGCAGACGGTGAGCGTGGCGAGGTCGGTGTAGGTGCGGTGGGAGTTGTTGTTGTTTACGGTCATGGTGAGAGGGGCGGCTCACCTCGGATTGAAGGTGGTGAGGTTGGTGAGGTTGCCCACGTCCGGCCCGTAGTGGCTGCCCCCGTCGGGGCAAAGTTGCAGCGAATCACGAAGGTGTGCGCGTCGATCTCGCGACCGCAGCCGCTGCCCCGGAGCAGCCCACTGCTGCCCACCACGGCGCACGAGGGCAGCCGCCCACACGCCTGCACGCACACACACACAGGCACAGTGGCCACGTGGTGGTGGGTCGTGAGTGGGTGGGTGGGTGGATGAGTGGGTGGGTGGGTAGGTGGGTGAGTGGGTGGGTGGGTGAGTGGGTGAGTGAGTGGTTGAGTGTGCGGTTCGGTGAGTGGGTAGGTGAACGGGTGGGTGAGTGGGTGAGCGAGTGGGTAGGTCAATCGGTAGGTGAGTGGTTGGGTGAGTGGGTAGGTGAGCGGGTAGGTGAGTGGGTGAGATGGTGAGTGGTTAGGTGAGTGGGTGGGCGAGAGGATGAGTGGGTAAATGAGTGGGTGGGTGAGTGGGCGAGTGTTTGAGTGAGTAGGTGAGTGGTGGGTAGGTGAGTGGTGGGTAGGTGAGAGGNTGAGTGGGTGAGTGGGTAGGTGAGTGGGTGGGTGGTGGGTAGGTGAGTGGTTGAGTGGTTGGGTGAGTGGGTGAGTGGTTGAGTGGTTGAGTGGGTGAGTGGTTGAGTGGGTGAGTGGGTGAGCGGTTGAGTGGGTGAGCGGATGAGTGGGTGAGCGGTTGAGTGGATGAGCGGTTTGAGTGGGTGAGCGGTTGAGTGGGTGAGCGGTTGAGTGGGTGAGCGTTGAGTGGTGAGCGGTTGAGTGGGTGAGCGGTTGAGTGGGTGAGCGGGTGAGTGGGTGAGCGGGTGAGTGGGTGAGCGGGTGAGTGAGTGGTTGAGTGGTTGAGTGGGTGAGCGGTTGGGCGGTTGAGTGAGTGGTTGAGTGGTTGAGTGTGTGAGCGGGTGTGGTACCTGTAGCGGGGGAGCGAGGGGGAGCAGGGAGCGCAGGGCCTGGGAGGCGGGGTACACGTAGCGGGGAGGAGAGTAGGTGAAGTGCAGGAGCTGCCCCTCGCTCACGTCGCCACGCGTCAGCGAGAAGCCCGCACCGCGTCCACGTAGTGAGACAGCTCCTCCCTGGGGGGGGGGGGGGGGGGNAGAGATGTGTGTTGTGGTTGGTGGCTGTTGTGGTTGAGGTTGAGTGTAATGGTGGTTGACATGCAGTGTGGTGCTTGTGTAGTGGTTGCTGTGTGGTGTAGTGGTGGTAGTGGTGGTCGTGTGTGGTGGTGGTCGTAGTGTGGTGTAGTGGTGGTGGTGTGGTGGTGGTGGTAGTTGTGGTTGCGTAGTGGTGGTGGTTGTGTAGTGGTGGCTGTGTGGTGTGGTGGTGGCAGTAGTGTGGTGTGGTGGTAGTGGTGGTCGTGTGAGGTGCTGGTAGTAGTGTGGTGTAGTGGTGATAATGTGGTGATGGTGGTGGTAGTTGTGGTTGTGTAGTGGTGGTTGTGTGTAGTGGTGGTGGTTGTGTAGTGGTGGCTGTGTGGTGTGGTGGTGTAGTGGTGGTAGTGGTGGTCGTGTGGTGGTGGTAGTAGTGTGGTGTAGTGGTGGTAATGTGGTGGTGGTGGTGGTTGTGTAGTGGTGATAATGTGGTGTGGTGGTTGTAGTTGTGGNTGTGTAGTGGTGGTAGTAGTGTGGTGTAGTGGGGTAGTGTGGTGGTGGTTGTGTAGTGGTGGTGGTTGTGTAGTGGTGGTGGTTGTGTAGTGGTGGTGTNGTTGTGTAGTGGTGGTGGTTGTGTAGTGGTGGTGTGTGGTGTGGTGGTGTAGTGGTGGTAGTGGTGGTCGTGTGAGGTGGTGGTAGTAGTGTGGTGTAGTGGTGGTTGTGTAGTGGTGGTAGTAGTGTGGTGTAGTGGTGGAAGTAGTGTGGTGTAGTGGTGTAATGTGGTGGTGGTTGTGTAGTGGTGTAGTGGTGGTGGTTGTGTAGTGGTGGTAGTGTGGTGGTGGTAGTAGTATAGTGGTGGTGTTGTTGTGTCTCACCGGAGTTGTTGCACCGCGTGGGGGTTGTGCTCCCAGGGTCGTGGTCTCCGCGCGTGTGGAGCCTCCCATGGCCCCAGGGACATGTGCGGCCTGGGTCAAGGGTCATAGGTCACGGTGTGAGGTCAAGGTCAGGGGTCACAGGGTTTGGCTCAGTGTTCTTCACTCATTTTCAAAAGGCGATCACTTTCGCCGATGAGACATCAGAGTGCAAGGGCCGCCACACATTTGAAGCCACTGGGTTTGACAACACAACGATGATGATGGGTGATGGGCGGTGTTTTCACATCTGTTTATTGTCGGGGGCCGCATGTCAGCGGCCACCACTACACCACGACACCACACTACTACCACCATCACCATTATACCCAACCACCACCACACCACCACCACTACACCACCACCACTACACCACACTACTGCCACCACCACACACGACCACCACTACACCACACCACACCACAGAACCACCACTACACAACCACAACTACCACTACCACATTATCACCACTACACCACACTACTACCACCACCACACCACACANCCACCACTACACCACACTACTACCACCACCATCACCACATTACCACCACTACACTACCACCACTACACCACCACTACACCACCACTACACAACCACAACTACCACCACCACCACATTATCACCACTACACAACACTACTACCACCATCACTATTTTCTCTTCACTTGATACAGCAATTTTGCTGTGACTGTTCCACCTGAAGACGGAAGCTTGTGTTGCCTCCGAAACGTCGTGATTTTTATTTTATTTCTATTATTTCTTATATTATTTCTATTATTTATTTTTTACCTACGTGACTTTACCGAAAAGACTTAAGAGTATCCATAATGTCTCTCTCTCTCCAATGAGGATTTTGTGAAGTTTTTTAATCTGTCCCAGGATTTAAAACCTCCTGGCTTCGACAACAACCACGATAACCAACAACAGCGGGTGCCACGGTGTCAGGATGTCAACTACCTCGCCCGGTGTACAGCTGGTTGTGGGTCCATTACAACCCTGACACCTGCGCTGCTGTATATTTGGAGTGTTCACTCTCCCCGTGGTTGCATGGCATTTTCTCCAGGTCGTCCGGTTTTTTTCCTCCACATTTAGAAGCATGCATCTAGAATATTTGGCTGCCTCTAAACATTTCCACGCGACGAAAAGCCACTTCGTTGAGCTATCATTTGTGGCCAGGTCGCTTCTGAAAAAAGAGTTGCGTAGCTCAGTGGCGTTTTACCCGGTGAAATAAAAATATATATTTTAGTTCATCAACCACGATAACCACAACACCACAACGGGTCCCTCCACTCGAAATGTTGGGGCTAGTGGGCTGTGTGGGGGGAGGGGCTGGTGGGGGGAGGGGCTAGTGGGGGGAGGGGCTGTGTGGGGGAGGGGCTGTGTGGGGGGAGGGGCTGTGTGGGAGGAGGGGATAGTGGGGGAGGGGATAGTGGGGGAGGGATAGTGGGGGAGGGGCTAGTGGGGGAGGGCTAGTGGGGGAGGGGCTGCCAAGTCCACACCACTCGAGTTTACGACGCTGGCAACGAGTTCAATGACGGGGTCAGAGGGGGGTCAAGTCCAGGGCGACCCACCTGAAGCCGGGGTGCAGCGCGTAGAGCCGCGAGCCGCGCCCCCTGTGGGGGCCCCCCCTGCCCGCCGAAGCCCCCCTCCGGGCGCCCCCCCCCAGCCCCCCCCCGCCGCCCCCCTGCGTAGGGCGCCCCCGGGGCCTTGACGCGCACGTAGGAGACGAGGGAGAGCGCAAAGAGGGCGGCGCTCAGCACCATCACCCCCAGCACGCAGGGGCCACCACGCGTCATGGCGCGGGCACCACGCGGCGGCGCCGCTCGGCGCTCGGCGGCGTCGTCGTCGGCGTCGTCGTGGTGGTGGTCGTGGTGGTGGTGGTTGTGGTGGTGGTCGTGGTGGTGGTGGTGCCGGTGCTCCGAACCCGTCCGCGTGTCCGCGGGAGCCGAGGCCGATTCGCCGCTCGCGGCTAACCCGCCAACGGCGGCGGTGAAGCGATCGAGCCGGAAGCTGGGCCTCGCTTAGGTCGACTCGGCCTCAAATGGGTACCCGGCGCGGT
This sequence comes from Lethenteron camtschaticum, assembly GCA_018977245.1. Taxonomy (NCBI): domain Eukaryota; kingdom Metazoa; phylum Chordata; class Hyperoartia; order Petromyzontiformes; family Petromyzontidae; genus Lethenteron; species Lethenteron camtschaticum. Next base: position 5,841 of record MU249708.1, on the reverse strand, counting down.
GCGTAAAGCGTGGCCGCCGGGGAGACGAAGGCGGCCGGGCGTGGGCCTGGCCATCCACCCCCTTGGCGTGCCGTGCCGGCCTTCATAGCTGCTGCTCGCAAACGGCGCTCGGCACAAAACGCCGTGAGGGCGACACGGGGAGGCAGAGGGGTGGGGGGTCGTGGTCTTGCGACGTCACGGCCGGCGAGGCGGAGCGGGTCGGCGTGACCTCGTCGCCGCTGGGGCACCGCCGCGGCGCTGCAGGCGGCGACGTGGCTGCGGCTGCGGCCGCTGGGGGCGTCGCCCGAGGCCATGGGGGACGTGTGCACCACGTGCACGTGTCGCACGCTCAACCTCTTTTGCACCATACGTAGCCAGCCGCGCTGATCGGAGGTGCGGTGGTGGGGGGAGACGTCGTCGCTTGTCGCGCCGTTCGCCCGCCCGCGACTCGCCCCGCTGACGGTGCCGGGCGGCAAGGCGCTCACGAGCTCGGTGACGACGTTGACCTCTGCTGTTCGCAACGACGAGAGGGCGTCCCGCAGAGAGGGAGGGAGAGAGGGAGAGTCCGTGTCGTGTTCCTCCTCCTCTGCTGTTGGAGGAGCGCAGCCCGCAGCGGGTACCCACGTGGTCCACAGCGAGTCTTCACGTGACGTCACGACGCGTCAGCAGCGGAGTGGTGACGTCACGCGCTCCTGGGTGACGTCATCGCGGTGCGAGTCTCGGTATGACGTCACACGCCGCCCTCCGCGTGCTCCTCTCCCTGGCTCTGTGGTCCTTACGGTGCCTCACATCCTGCGCTGTGCGGAGGCGCGGGGAGAGACACGGAGACACACAGACACGGAGATACACAGAGAGACACGGAGACACACAGACACGGAGACACAGAGAGACACGGAGATACACAGAGAGACACGGAGACACGGAGAGACACGGAGAGACACAGACAGACACAGAGAGACACGGAGATACACAGAGAGACACAGACAGACACAGAGAGACACGGAAACACAGAGAGACACGGACACAGAGAGACACGAGATACACAGAGACACGGAGACAGACACNGAGACACGGATACACGACACGGAGATACATAGACACAGAGACACGGAGACAGAGAGACACGAGATACACAGAGAGAAACGGAGATACACAGAGAGACACACGGAGATACACAGACACAGAGATACACAGACAGACACGGAGAGACAGAGACACAGAGAGACACGAGATACACACACACAGAGAGACACAGATACACAGACACAGAGAGACACGGAGATACACAGACACAGAGATACACAGACAGNCACGGAGAGACAGAGAGTACACAGACACAGAGAGACACAGATACACAGACACAGAGACACAGAGAGACACGGAGATACACAGACACAGAGATACACAGACAGACACGGAGATACACAGACAGACACGGAGCGACACGGAGAGACAGAGACACAGAGAGACACGAGATACACAGACACAGAGAGACACAGAGAGACACGAGATACACAGACAGAGACACAGAGAGACACGAGATACACAGAGAGACACGAGATACACAGAGAGACACGGAGAGACACAGACAGCCCGTGTCTCTGTGTCTCTGTGTCTCTGACGCCCCTCTGTGTCTCCGTGTCTCTGTCACCGTGTCTCTGTGTCTCCGTGTCTCTGTGTGTCTCCGTGTCTCCGTGTCTCTGTGTCTCTGTGTATCTGTGTCTCTGTCTCTCTGTGTCTCCGTGTCTCTCTGTGTCTCTGTGAATGCCTCGTCAATGGCCCATCACCTCGCTGGGCATGAGGGTGCGGCTCCCGAGGGGCGGCTTATTCCTCCCCGTGTCGATCACGGCAGCTCAACATCACTCAGCATCACCGCTCCATCACCCATCACCACGACATCAACACAACCACCCACGTTGTCGACAGACTCTACAACCTCGTCACCATCACCACCACTAGACATTCAGACACAGAGACAGAGAGGCACGGGGCGTTCACAGAGACACAGAGAGACACGGAGACACAGAGAGACAAGGAGACACAGAGAGACAGAGAGACACAGGGAGACACAGACTTTGAGACACACAGAGACAGAGACACAGAGAGACACAGGGAGACACAGAGAGACACACGGAGACACGGAGAGACACGTAGAACACGGAGACACACAGAGACAGAGAGACACAGAGACACGGAGACACAGAGAGACAGGGAGACACGTAGACACGGAGATACACGTAGACACGGAGAGACACGTAGACACGGAGAGACACGGAGAGACACGGAGACACAGAGAGACACAGAGAGACATGGAGACACAGAGAGACAGGGAGACACGTAGACACGGAGATACACGTAGACACGGAGATACGCGTAGACACGGAGAGACACGAGAGACACGGAGACACAGAGAGACACAGAGAGACACAACACAGAGAGACACAGAGAGACACGGAGACACAGAGAGACAGGGAGACACGTAGACACGGAGATACACGTAGACACGGGGATACACGTAGACACAGAGAGACAGAGAGACACGTAGACACAGAGAGACACAGGAGACACGGAGACACAGACAGAGAGACAGGGAGACACGTAGACACGGAGATACACGTAGACACGGAGACACGGAGAGACACGTAGACACGGAGACACAGAGACACGGAGACAGACGCAGAGACAAAGGGAGACGATGCCAATATATGACTCATTGGGCGGAGTTGCGCATGAAGGTGCATTGTGAACGTCCCGTATCTCCGTGAATGCTCCATGCCCATGTGAATGCCCCGTCTCTGTGAATGCCCCGTCTCTGGGTGAATGCCCGAGTCTCTGTGAATGCCCCGTGTCTCTGTGAATGCCCGAGTCTCTGTGAATGCCCCGTGTCTCTGTGAATGCCCCGTCTCTGGTGAATGCCCGTGTTTCTGTGATTGCCCCGAGTCTCTGTGAATGCCCCGAGTCTCTGTGAATGCCCGTGTCTCTGTGAATGCCCCGTGTCTCTGTGAATGCCCCGAGTCTCTGTGAATGCCCCGAGTCTCTGTGAATGCCCCGTGTCTCTGTGAATGCCCCGAGTCTCTGTGAATGCCCCGTGTCTCTGTGAATGCCCCGTGTCTCTGTGATTGCCCCGAGTCTCTGGGTGATTGCCCCCTCACCTCGCGTTTGATGAGGGTGCGGCTGCCGATGGGCGATTGATTTCTCCCCGTGTCGACCTCGGGAACTCAACGTCACTCACCTTCACTGCTCCCGTCATCCATCACCACGACATCATCCACATCGTCTACACAGTCACCACCACCACCACCACGCATAACATCATCATTCAGACCATCACCATCATCTTATCGTCGCATCGATGCATCGCTGGCATCATTGCTCGCATCATCACCGCCACATCGTCATCATCATCATCACCACCACCACATCATCATCATCACCACATCATCACCACCACCACATCACCACCATCACCACCACATCATCACCACCACATCACCACCATCACCACCACATCATCACATCATCACCACATCACCACCATCACCATCACATCATCATCATCATCACCACATCACCACCATCACCACCACACCATCACCACCACATCACCACCATCACCACCACATCTCATCAGAAGCAGCAGCGCGTTATGAGTGGGATGGCGGAGAGAGCAGCGCGCATGCGCAGGGGAGATGGGGAGACACGGGGAGGGAGACACGGAGATGGGGAGACACGGGAGAAGGGAGACACGGGAGAAGGGAGACACGGGGAGGGAGACACGGGGAGAAGGGAGACACGGGAGAAGGGAGACACGGGAGAAGGGAGACACGGGGAGAAGGGAGACACGGGAGGGAGACACGGGGAGGGAGACACTGAGAAGGGAGACACGGGAGGGGGAGAGGGAGACACGGGGAGGGAGACACGGGGAGACACGGGGAGAAGGGAGACACGGGGAGAGGGAGACACGGGGAGAAGGGAGACAGGGAGACACGGGGAGGGAGACACGGGGAGGGAGACACGGGGAGAAGGGAGACACGGGGAGGGAGACACGGGGAGGGAGACACGGGGAGGGAGACACTGGNAGAAGGGAGACACGGGGAGGGAGACACTGGGAGAAGGGAGACACGGGAGACAGGGAGACACTGGGAGAAGGGAGACACGGGGAGGGAGACACTGAGAAGGGGGAGGGAGACACTGGGAGAAGGGAGACACGGGAGCGACGGGGAGACAGGGAGACACGGAGGGAGACACGGGGANGGAGACACGGGGAGACAGGGATACACTGAGATNGAGAGACACGGGGAGGGAGACACGGGGAGGGAGACACGGGGAGGGAGACACGGGGATAGAGGGAAACACGGGGATAGAGGGAGACACAGGGAGACTGGGAAACACGGGGAGAAGGGAGACTGGGAGACACGGGGAGGGAGACACGGGGAGACAGGGATAAACGGGGAGACACTGGGAGGGAGACACGGGGAAGCACAAACAGGGATGACACGGGGATACAGGGAGACACGGGGATACAGGGAGACACTGCGATAGGGAGACACGGGGAGGGAGACACGGGAATAAAGGGAGACACTGCAATAGGGAGACACGGGGAGGGAGGCACAGAGAGGAAAGACACGCCGAGGCGGGGAGACAGAGCAACGGTGGAGACGCGGGGTAGACAAAGGAAAACAGGACACACTGGGAGACACGGGGGACACACAGAATACACGGGAGACACACAGAAGACACGGGAGACACACGGGGGACACGGAGATGAGACCGACGAGGCATCAGAGAGACGGAGACACGAATGGACACCGATGCTCCAACAGAGAGACACGGAGAGGCTCCATCATCACCAACATCAACGAACTCATTATCAGCCACGGTCTATGTGACGATCTCTTACCCCGTGTGTGTGTGCCTTCTAATCTACGTGCAGCTACACCGTCTTCTCGGTGTGATCGCGGTCGTGGTCGATCGACTGCTGGATGAGCTCAGTGCGATACCTCTGAGCTGCAATGCGATGTCTTCTCATTCGCCAGTCCCCTCCTCCTCCTCGTGTCGCGTCTCTCTCCACGCTCTGGCGCCTCTCGCCTTTGGCTGCTATTCCCCACCTAGTGGCAGGTGGGGGGTAGTGTGGAGTGGGGGGTGGAGTGGGGGGGTAGTGTGGAGTGGGGGGGGTAGTGTGGAGTGGGGGGTGGAGTGGGGGGGTAGTGTGGAGTTGGGGGGTAGTGTGGAGTGGGGGGTAGTGTGGAGTGGGGGGTAGTGTGGAGTGGGGGGGTAGTGTGGAGTGTGGGGGGGGGTGGAGTGGTGGGGTGTGCGGGGGGTGTGGGGGGTAGTGTGGAGTGGGGGGGGGNTGGAGTGGGGGGGGGTAGTGTGGAGTGGGGGGGTGGTGTGGATTGGGGGGTGGAGTGTGGGGGGGGTGGAGTGTGGGGGTAGTGTGGAGTGGGGGTAGTGTGGAGTGGGGGGGGGTAGTGTGGGGGGTAGTGTGGAGTGGGGGGGGGGGNNAGTGTGGAGTGGGGGGGNAGTGTGGAGTGGGGGTAGTGTGGAGTGGGGGGTAGTGTGGAGTGGGGGGGGNTGAGTGTGGAGGGGGGGGNGGTGGGGGGGGGGGGTGGAGTGGGGGGGTAGTGTGGAGTGGGGGGAGTGTGGAGTGGGGGGGTAGTGTGGAGTGGGGGGTAGTGTGTGGAGTGGGGGCTAGTGGGAGTGGGGGGGGGTAGTGTGGAGTGGGGGTGGGGAGTGGGGGGGTAGTGTGTGGAGTGGGGGGGTAGTGTGGAGTGGGGGGTGGTGGTGGAGTGGGGGGTAGTGTGGAGTGGGGGGGGGNTAGTGTGGAGTGGGGGGGGGTAGTGTGAGTGGGGGGTAGTGTGGGAG
>MU249707.1:191385-255197 GCA_018977245.1 Lethenteron camtschaticum | reverse complement strand
CAGGCAGATGGTTAGTTTTGGTGGGGCTGATGGTGAGGCCCCACCTCTTAGTGACAAGCTCCAGGTTCAGCAGCAGTGAGCAGCAATCACCAGAGCATCGCATACATAACATGGTTGAGCAATAGGGAGGCATCCCTTGACCGCACCCGGTCGTCGATCAGCCTCTTATTGTATCTGTACCAATGTAATTCCACCGGTATAGGTCACTGAAGGCTTCACAAACTACTTGGTCAAAATAGATGTTAAATAATGTGGGAGCCAGAGGACATCCCTGTCACACCCCGAGGTGTAGAGGGAATGGCTCTGACTGACGGCCACGTAGTTTGACGTGGGCCGCTCACCATCATGAAGGTCCTAAGGATCGTGAGCAAAGGGTGAGGGACTCCGAAAGCACGAAGAACAACCCAGAGGCCAGGCCTACTGATGGTATCATAGGCCTTGAGCAGGTCAATAAAGCACATACATTCACTCGCACGCACACATGGACCTACAGACACGCAAAGAAATGGACTTACACTTACTCACATGGAGCAACGCACACAAAGCGACTAACACACACGCACATGGCTGAGACGCACACATATATTGACTCACACACAAACACATCGACTTACACACACATATCGACTCACACACAAACACATCGACTTACACACACATATACGGACTCACACACACATAGACATCCACTTGACATACACACGTGGAGTTAGACATATCGACGTACACACATACAGGGACTCACACACACACATACACACCGACTCACACACAGACATACGTGGACTGACACACACACACATTGACGTAAACACACATTTAAAGTTCAAGTTCATTTATTAGGTATAGCCCTGTGAGCCACACACACACATATGGACTAAGACACACACACATGCACTGACACACACATACATATGGACTCACACACGCATAGACATCCACTTTAGATACACACACATGGAGTTACACACACATATATGGAAGTACACACATACAGCGACTCAGACACACACACATGGAATCACACACAGACATACGTGCACTAACACACACATTGACATAAACCAAGATCCCCCGTATAGCCTTAACAGACTGTAGGGGCAAGTGCTGTTAGCGAGCACCTATGAAGGCCGCACGGCACACGAGGGGGTGGGTGGCCAGCACCACGCCCGACCGCCTTTGTCTCCCCAGTGGCGACACACCGCACCAGGTACTCAAGTCGACCTAGGGGAGGCCCAGGACCGGTTCAGATAATCGTCACTGGTGTTAGCCGTGAGCGGGAATCAAACCCGGGTCGCCAGGTTCATAGCGCAGCGCACTAACCGCTACACTACCGCTCCCCACACACATGTACTTACACACACATGTACTTACACACACATTGACATAGACTGACACACACATGGATTAACACACACATATCGACTCACACATGCGCACTGACTTACACACACACATCGAGTGACACACACATGTATGGACTTACACACACATATGGACTAACACACACATACACATCGACTGACACACATAGACACACGAATGCACATTGACTTACACACTCAGATGGAGCCATGCACACACATGGACTAACACACACACATGGACTAACACACACACACACTTGGACTAACACACACACAGCTACTGATACGCACACACTTGGACTGACACACAAACACTTTGACGTACACACACACATCGGGCGTTGTCCGTTCGAAAAAGAGAGACATGGAGTTAAAGACACGCATGGCTCGACACGCACAAACATATGGACTCAAAGACACACACGTGGACTCATACACACACATCGATGGGCACAACAATCCCCAATGATGGCACAGCTATCAGTATCGCAGTACTACGTATGAGTAAATAGCGTGACGTGAGCGATGGAAACAATAGAAATGCATTTAAGAAATAAGCAGAGATAAGTGTAAATGAAAGATAAACAATGAACCAGAGTTGGTATGTGCACACAAAGATAAATATAGTAATAATTGGCAACGTATTTGTTTCATAATATTAAGCAATGAAGCATATTTTTTATCAGCACACAAACATTATTATTGTAATGTTTGTAAACTAATGTGTTTAACAATAGTAAACAATGGGCTTGAGTTGTTAGCGTAAGAAGCAAGGAACTCTGTACTTAGCATAGGCGTGTTGAGGCCTTGTGCCATGCTTAGCCCCGTCCTGGCCTACATTGGCGAGGCGGCGGAGTTGGCACGTTGCCAGGCGAGGGGCTGGGCCGCTACCCCCCCCCCAAGCATCCCCCGGCCGTGCAAGAATAATGTAATGTAAGCAGTAAAATATTATTATCTACGGAGTCTGTAGTATAAAGTGGACGCATCGTGTTGGGAGGGGGGCGAAGAGGACATGACACTGTGAATAAATATCCACAGCGTCATGTGTGAGCGTGATGTGTGTACGTGTTGACTGTAAAACGCGTGAAATAAAATGTCTCCCGTGAGCTGGAGCGAACGCGCATGACTTGGCAGGGTCCGCCCCCCCCCCCACGCAATTGCCGTCACTTGGTACGGTCGATGTCGTGCAATAAGTAAATAATGAATAATAGAAACGGCACAAATGTGTTAATTAAACTACTTTAAAGTTTACGGACGGGAAAACTGAATAGCCTGTTCCCACCACGGGGCTTAGGGCGTGCCGCCTGGCAAATTATTTCGGTCTTAAACCCCACCGTCCGAGAGCCAAATCCCCTGCAAGCGCGAGCGCACGGAGACTTTTATAAAAAGAAAGAAGAAAAAAGAAGAAAGAAGAAAAAAANGAAGAAAGAAAAGAAGAAAGATATTAGAACTCCAGGAGACGTCGCTCACGTCCTTGGAGAGTAGCTCAGTTGGTAAAGCATTCACCTACTGACCTATTCTTCAAGTACGTGGGATCGATTCCCGCATTCTCCAAGCGCAATATTTTTTTAAATCAAATTTTAAATGTTACTTCCCAGCGTTAGTGTCTGTGACATCTTCACATTGGTGAACCAGCCTGGAAGTGCACTGACCTCTTGTCGCTCTCGATGTTGCTGTTTTGAAGCCCCTGTGAAGACGTTAGAGATGTGACGAGAAATAAAAAATATAAAAAATATTACCGAGCTTGGCAGGAGTGGAACAGTCAGCCGTGTGCCCCGTGACGTCACAGACCCCACCACGTGACTCGCACGTCCCCCAGGGGACCTGCAACGTCGGCTGAGCCGCAGTGTTGAGTCTACGGCGCAGCGCGCAGTCTTATCAGTTCTACGGAATCCGAGTCGCACTCGCGTCACGTGGTCGCCTATCCGCACTACGTATTGTAAACGCGCCCTGCCAATCTCACGAGATCGCAGCTGCCTGCAGCCTCCTGCCCGAGGTGTCGGCACGCGACGTCGGACCTCCTCCTCCTGCTGCTGCTGCACTCCACACGAGGACATTGTTGAGTGTGTGAGCTCACAACGACGGAGAACATCACTCAAGAACCCCTCCCCAGACATCGACGCAGCGTTGCGCCGGTGAGCCCTGCGGTAAGGCCTAGTCCCTGGGAGTGCCACCGGTCTCGGCTAGATTGCTCAGCCGGCCGAGGTCGCACCTTGGCCGGCTGGGGGTGGGCTGCTACCCCCCCCCCCCCCCCCGTGACTGCGAGAGTGAGACTTTAGACAAAGGTGCCCCGTGTAGCCTCTAGCAGGATGTAGGGGCAAGTGCTGTTAGTAGCACCTATACACAGACAAAGGTCCCCGTGTAGCCTCTAGCAGGATGTAGGGGCAAGTGCTGTTAGTAGCTACACACAGACAAAGGTGCCCCGTGTAGCCTCTAGCAGGATGTAGGGGCAAGTGCTGTTAGTAGCTATACACAGACAAAGGTCCCCGTGTAGCCTCTAGCAGGATGTAGGGGCAAGTGCTGTTAGTAGCTATACACAGACAAAGGTCCCCGTGTAGCCTCTAGCAGGCTGTAGGGGCAAGTGCTGTTATCACCCCCAATACACAGACAAAATCCCGTGTAGCCTCTAGCAGGTTATAGGAGCAAGTGCTGTTAGCAGCACCTATACACAAAGATCCCCCGCGTAGGTGATGGTGGTGATGGTGGTGATGGTTGTGATGGTGGTGATGGTTGTGATGGTTGTGATGATGGTGTTGATGCTGTAATGGTGGTGATGGTGTTGATGGTGGTGATGGTGGTTGTGATGATGGTGGTGATGATGGTGTTGATGCTGGTAATGGTGTTGATGGTTGTGATGGTGTTGATGGTGTTGATGGTGTTGATGGTTGTAACGGTACAGGGACCTGTTCTCACTGCACCACCACCCTCACTCAGCACGACGCTGCGGAAGGCCAAGCTGCGAGCGGAGGAGCAACAACAGCCACAACAACAGCAACAACAACAACAGCCACAACAACAACAAGAAGCCGCAGCGATCTGCCATGGAGAGAGCTGGTGGCGGCAGCAGCGGAGGCGGCAGGAGGGCGGAGGAGCAGAGGCCCAGCAGCGAGCAGCCCGCACGGTGGCCACCCGCGGGCCTCGGGCTCCACTGGAGGCCGCAGCGGCAGGAGCCCCGCAGAGCGGACGCGGCGGCGGGGAGGGCCCCGTGGCGCGAGTCGGGGGAGGGGGGGGGAGCGAGAGCCGTGGACATCGGGCGGCAGCCGTGGGACTCGGCAGAGCGAGCGCGCTGGGAGAGGCGGCCGTTTCGAGGCCAGACGCAGGCGCAGAGGGAGAATGCCAGGAGCCATGGACACGCCGAGAGGCTGCGCGAACACAGCTTAAGAACACACGAGGCGAGGGAGAGAAGGGGGGGGTGCAGGGGGAGGCTCGGGGGGCGCGGAGACGGGAGGGGGGGGTCGGCGTGGTGGAGCCAGGTGAGGGAGCGGCTGCGTAAGGTCACGAGGGGCGTAGGCGACGTGGGACTGGCGAATCCCCTCGCGAGCAGAGAGCGCAGGAGAGTGGGGACGGACAGCGCTCCGCTTCTGCCGTTCTCGCCGGTCGCGTGCCGCAGAGGGGGGCTCGCCCCCAGGGGGCCCCCCTCAAAGTGATTCTTGTTTGGCGACTCCCTCCGCCGCCGCCAACGCTCAACTCGGGTTGGCGGCCGTGACAGCCGGAAGTTCCCCGTTCCCACGGCGGGTTCCCGGACTGTAGAGGGGACGTCGTCAGCTGCTCGTTGATTACAACACTGGTCAACACACTGTTCTTCTGGCCAGAGGTCGCAAACGGGTTTTGATTCCTTACCCATACCTACCCGGCCGTATCAAGGTCGCAAACGGGTACCGTACCCGTACCGGCCGGGTACAGGTTCCCGTTCCCTACCGTACCCTACCGAAATGAGTGACAAACGGTGACTCACCAGTAACTCATGGCCTACCCGTACCCGGCCACACCAGGGTCGCAAACGGGTACCCGTACCCGGTTGGGTACGGGTAGCCGGTAGGGTACGGGTATCGGGTACCCGGTTGCGACCTCTGCTTCTGGCATGAGGTATTCCAACGGGTTTAAGGTAATTTTGTGGTGCTGCTGATTCCAAATCCGGCACACTATCCTAAAAATACAGCACCATATTTTAACACTAAAGCAGTCACTGATTCTCAACAACTTGCAATCAATGAAAATGGTGTATGCCGATGGCATACAAATGAGATGTGATAGAGCAAATCTGAGATCAGATTTGGAATCAGCACCCTGAAATTTGTCTAAAACAGCTGCAAAAGTCTAGGCCAGAAAAAAATGTTTTTTGTTTGTTGTTGACCAGTGATATTGGTTGTTTATCGTTTATTGATTATCGTTTTCACGTTTGAGGTTCAACGTCCCTTCGATAGCATGGCAGCGACACGGGGTGTCTCCTACGCGCGTGTGTGCGTTGCGTTATTGAAAGCAATGGCAGGAACACGTTATGTTAAGTTACATTTTGATTTAAAGCTTTCGTGATTTCAGGATTCACATTCGTGGTTCTTTCGGTAAGTCACGTAAATAATAAAATAAATATTATTTTATTGTTTCCCTTCTACGTGACTTTAGCGAAAGAACCAAGAATATACGACAAGTGTCCCGTTTTGTTTCACATTCCCCAAAGCACTGATTGTAAAACACAGCAGAGACGCTGCCTCAGAGGCTATGGGTCTCTGTGTGGTGAGTCTCTGTGTGGTGAGTGTGGGTCTCTGTGTGGTTAGTTGTGGGTCTCTGTGTGGTGAGTCTGTGGGTCTCTGTGTGGTGAGTCTATGGGTCTCTGTGGATGATTATGTGGGTCTCTGTGTGGTGATTATGTGGGTCTCTGTGTGGTGAGTCTGTGGGTCTCTGTGTGGTGAGTCTGTGGTCTCTGTGTGGTGAGTCTATGGGTCTCTGTGTGATGAGTCTGTGGGTCTCTGTGAGGTGAGTTTGTGGGTCTGTGTGTGATGAGTCTGTGGGTCTCTGTGTGGTGAGTCTATGGGTCTCTGTGTGTGAGTCTATGGGTCTCTATGTGAGTCTATGGGTCTCTGTGTGTGATCTATGGGTCTCTATGTGAGTCTATGGGTCTCTGTGTGNTGAGTCTATGGGTCTCTATGTGAGTCTATGGGTCTCTGTGTGATGAGTCTATGGGTCTCTATGTGAGTCTATGGGTCTCTGTGTGGTGAGTCTGTGGGTCTCTGTGTGTGAGTCTGTGGGTCTCTGTGTGGTGAGTCTATGGGTCTCTGTGGTGATTATGTGGGTCTCTGTGTGGTGATTATGTGGTCTCTGTGTGGTGAGTCTGTGGGTCTCTGTGTGGTGAGTCTGTGGGTCTCTGTGTGCATGAGTCTATGGGTCTCTGTGTGGGTTTGTGTATACAGTACTGTACGTATAAACTTACGTGGAATGTCGCGGGTAATTTATGTCGCAATAAATCTTGAGAATGTTTCCGACTTAACGACCCTTTTGTGTTGCGCAATCAGACCCGAAACACCAAATCCACAATCCTGTTCAAAGTTGCGTTACGGCTATTGCCGGGGCATGTGTCTGTGACTTTAGCGAANTCACCAGAGAGACAGAGAGACAGAGAGGCGGAGAGAGAGAGAAGAAAAACAAGAGGATGACGTGAGTTGTGAAGTGTGTGCTGAGTGGACTGTGTGTGGTGTGTGTGTGGGNTGTGTGTGGGTGTGTGTGTGTGTGTGTGTGTTGTGTGTGTGNTGTGTGTGTGGTGTGTGTGGTGTGTGGTGTGTGTGGGTNTGTGTGTGGTGTGTGTGTGGTGTGTGTGTGNTGTGTGTGTGGTGTGTGTGTGGTGTGTGTGTGGTGTGTGTGTGTGTGGTGTGTGGNTGTGTGTGGTGTGTGTGTGGTGTGTGTGTGTGGTGTGTGTGTGGTGGTGTGTGGTGTGTGTGGGTGTGTGTGGGTGTGTGTGGTGTGTGTGTGTGTGTGTGTGGTGTGTATGTGTGGGNTGTGTGTGGTGTGTGTGTGGTGTGTGTGTTTGTGTATGGTGTGTGTGTGTGGTGTGTGTGGGGTGTGTGTCTGTCGTGTGTGTGTCGTGTGTGTGTGGTGTGTGTNGTGTGTGTGGTGTGTGTGGTGTGTATGTCATAAAATACAATTCTCATGACGTTTCGGCCACAACACAAGCAGCCGCCCTCAGAACAGGTCTGTCAGAAAGACAGTGTCAGTACCCGTACCGTACCCGATACCCGGCCGGGTACGGGTAGGGTACGGGTATCGGGTACCTGATTGCGACCTCTGGGATGAAGCCATGTTGCAGGCGCGGGTGGGTTGATTCTAGGAACTTGAATTGTGAGAAGAGACAAGACGTTGGGAAATGAGTGACAAACGGTGACTCACCAGTGACTCACGGTCTACCCGTACCCGGTATGGGTAGTCGGGTATCGGGTAGGGTACGGGTATCGGGTACGGGTATCAGGTAGGGTACGGGTATTGGGTAGGGTACGGGTAGGGTACAGGTATCAGGTAGGGTACGGGTATCGTACGGGTATCAGGTAGGGTACGGGTATCTGGTAGGGTACGGGTATCGGGTAGGGTACGGGTATCGGGTAGGGTACAGGTATCGGGTAGAGTACGGGTATCAGGTAGGGTACGGGTATCAGGTAGGGTACGGGTATGGGGTAGAGTACGGGTATCGGGTAGAGTACGGGTATCAGGTAGGGTACGGGTATGGGGTAGAGTACGGGTATCGGGTAGGGTATGGGTATGGGGTAGAGTACGGGTATGGGGTACCCGGTTGCGACCTCTGCGTAGCGTGGGGTAGATGGGCATTGAACACCCCAAGTGCAGCTGGTGTTGTGTTGAGTTGGTGAAGCAGCGTTGCTCCCACTACGTCTGTGACCCAGTTGGACTCACGGGTGTCACGTAAAACGTGGATTTAAACAAAAGCAGCAATCCTCCAGGAACATTGTTCCTGCAGCACGGCGGCGAGAGAACAGCGCAAATGTTTTAAGAGACGCAACAAGTCACATTTATTGCAGAGAGTTTCACATCAATCACTCGGTCAACACTCACCGGTATTTAGCATTTTTTATGTTTTCCTGCGTGACTTAGACATTATAACTAATAAAATTATTATTTTATGTTTATTATTTATATGACTTATTAAAACTTGTTTTTTCCCGAAAAAAACTAAGAGTTTCAAATAATCCTTTTCTCAGAACATGAGAATGACTTGTTGTTGAGGTGACTGCGAGTATCCAGCTGTATGTTCACACAGCTCCGTGCCATGATACTACTACTACTCAGATTTGTGTTCCATGATAAGTGAAGATTACGTTTAAAAATCACGACTTACTTGCACGCACTTTATGTCGGTAACGCTAAACACACAAACATTATTCATCAACGATCAAAACTACTGTCTGATGTTGTGACTTAAAAGTGTTTTACAAAAATTCAGACAATTTAAAACAACACGTCACCACAATTCCTTGGCTGTATGTTTTGTTCCTGTGTAAGCAGATTTCTGCGGGAAGACTTCAAGTCAAATTGTGTAAACGCACACAGCAACACGTACCCCACGACTATTGTTCTTGTGGAATTCTTTAAAATAATGAACATTTCAGTTGGTAGTTTGCACGTTTTAACGCCTCTGAATTTTCATCCGATTCAAGCCCCGAACCATTTCAATGTTTGCATCTCTCATTGCCACTGCCAAGACATGAATTCCCTCAAGTTTAAAATGTTTACATCACGATTCAGAAATTACGATGCGCTTTCTCTCACTCCTCACTCTCTCTCCTCACTCTCTCTCTCCTCACTCTCTCCTCTCTCTCTCCTCTCTCCTCTCTCTCTNCTCACTCTCCCTCACTCTCCCTCACTCTCTCCTCACTCTCTCTCTCACTCTCCCCTCACTCTCTCCTCACTCTCTCCTCACTCTCTNCTCACTCTCCCCTCACTCTCTCCTCACTCTCTCCCCTCACTTTCTCTCCTCACTCTCCCCTCACTCTCTCACCNTCACTCTCTCCTCANTCTCCTCACTCTCCCTCACTCTCTCCTCTCTCTNCCTNTCACTCTCCACTCTCTCCTCACTCTCTCCTCTCTCCTCACTCTCCCCTCACTCTCTCCTCACTCTCTCCCCTCACTTTCTCTCCTCACTCTCCCCTCACTCTCTCCCTCACTCTCTCCTCACTCTCTCCTCACTCTCCCNTCACTCTCCCCTCACTCTCTCCTCTCTCCTCACTCTCCCCATCACTCTCTCCTCACTCTCTCCTCACTCTCTNCTCACTCTCCCTCACTCTCTCCTCACTCTCCCCCTCACTCTCTCCTCACTCTCCCTCACTCTCCTCACTCTCTCCTCACTCTCTCCTCACTCTCCCCCTCACTCTCCCCTCACTCTCTCCTCACTCTCTCCCCTCACTTCTCTCCTCACTCTCCCTCACTCTCTCCCTCACTCTCCCTCACTCTCTCCTCACTCTCCTCACTCTCCCCTCACTCTCTCCTCACTCTCTCCTCACTCTCCCCCTCACTCTCCCTCACTCTCTCCTCACTCTCCTCACTCTCTCCTCACTCTCCCCTCTCTCCTCACTCTCCCCTCACTCTCTCCTCTCTCCTCACTCTCCCCTCACTCTCTCCTCACTCTCTCCTCACTCTCCTCACTCTCCCTCACTCTCTCCTCACTCTCTCCCCTCACTTTCTCTCCTCACTCTCCCCTCACTCTCCTCACTCTCCCCTCACTCTCCTCACTCTCCCCTCACTCTCTCCTCACTCTCTCCCCTCACTTTCTCTCCTCACTGTCTCTCTCCTCACTCTCTCCTCACTCTCTCCTCTCTCTCTCCTCACTCTCTCCCCTCACTCTCTCCTCACTCTCTCCTCTCTCTCTACTCGTCTCCACTGCCGCTGCCCGTCGGAGCTCGACGTCTGTGGCTCCTCTCCTAGGTGGGAGTCCCCGGCTCGAGCGCTCGCAGGAAGCCCTCCTGTGTGGCAGCACCAAGGAGGAGAAACAGAACGGAGCCCCACCATCATCATCATCACCACCATCACCACCATCATCATTATCATCATCACCATCATCATCACCATCATCATCACCACCACTATCATCACAATCATCACCACCACCACCATCACACCACCACCATCATCACCATCATCATCACCACCATCACCACCACCATCATCACCACCACCACCATCACCACCACCACCATCACCATCATCACCACCACCACCATCATCATCATCACCACCATCACCACCATCATCATCACCACCATCACCACCACCATCATCATCACCACCATCACCACCATCACCACCATCATCATCACCACCACCACCATCATCATCACCACCATCACCACCATCATCATCACCACCAACACCCACCATCATCATCACCACCACCACCATCACCACCACCACCAGTCATCATCATCATCACCACCACCATCATCACCACCATCATCATCACACAGGTCACTGGGTAGTGAGACACTGGGTAGTGAGACACTGGGTAGTGAGACACTGGGTAGAGAGACACTGGGTAGTGAGACACTGGGTAGTGAGACACTGGGTAGTGAGACACTGGATAGAGAGACACTGGGTAGTGAGACACTGGGTAGAGAGACACTGGGTAGTGAGACACTGGGTAGTGAGACACTGGGTAGTGAGACACTGGTAGTGAGACACTGGGTAGTGAGACACTGGGTAGAGAGACACTGGGTAGTGAGACACTGGGTAGAGAGACACTGGGTAGTGAGACACTGGGTAGTGAGACACTGGGTAGTGAGACACTGGGTAGAGAGACACTGGGTGGTGAGACACTGGGTGGTGAGTCACTGGGTAGTGAGACATTGGGTAGTGAGACACTGGGTAGTGAGACACTGGGTAGTGAGACACTGGGTGGTGAGACACTGGTAGAGAGACACTGGTAGAGAGACACTGGGTAGTGAGACATTGGGTAGTGAGACACTGGGAGAGACACTGGTGAGACACTGGTAGTGAGACACTGGTGGTGAGACACTGCTAGTGAGACACTGCTAGTGAGACACTGGGTGGTGAGACACTGGGTAGTGAGACACTGGTGGTGAGACACTGGGTAGTGAGACACTGGGTAGTGAGACACTGGGTAGTGAGTCACTGGGTAGTGGGACACTGGGTAGTGAGACACTGGATAGAGAGACACTGGGTAGTGAGACAATGGGTAGTGAGACACTGGGTAGTGAGACACTGGGTAGTGAGACACTGGTAGTGAGACACTGGGTAGTGAGACACTGGGTAGAGAGACACTGGGTGGTGAGACACTGGGTGGTGAGACACTGGGTGGTGAGACACTGGGTAGTGAGACACTGGGTAGAGAGACACTGGGTGGAGACACTGGGTAGAGAGACACTGGGTAGTGAGACACTGGGTAGAGAGACACTGGTAGAGAGACACTGGGTAGTGAGACACTGGGTAGTGAGACATTGGGTAGTGAGACACTGGGTAGAGAGACACTGGGTGGTGAGACACTGGGTGGTGAGACACTGGTAGTGAGACACTGGGTAATGAGACACTGCCCATTGTCATCTGTAAGATGTGTCTGCCATTCTCCCACTCCGGTGGTGGGTGTACACCCAGGACCCCATTCAAACCCATAGTGGCCTGGTCTCAGCTAGCTGATGAAAGTTGTAAGCGAGAATTGCATCATCGCTTGTGGCTGGGGTTTGCATCATCCCCACTCCTGATGTCGAGGGAAATGGCGAGGTTTAGGACTGTGGCTCATGCAGCTGCAATGGCTGCTTTGGGTACACCGTCCAGACCTCCCAGAGACCCTGGCTGACAGAGTGGTGTTCATGCTGGTTGAGAAAAAGCGACAGGCCACTCTCATCGTCTACACTGTAGACTGTAGCCTCATTCTCTGACAGTGGGATGCTGTAGACTCTACAGCATCCCACTGTCAGAGAATGAGGCTTAGCGCAGCCTTCGCTCGGAGATTCGGAGAGCCGTGAGGCGCTGCAAGGATGGTTGGTGGTCGTGTGTTGCTGAGGAGATGGAGTCTGCCTCAATGGCCCACGATCACAAATCGCTCTTTAATCCATCAAAAAAGTAACCTGCAGCGCCACACCTATTACCATCCTTAGGGGAAAGAACGGTGATCCAATCTCGACCCCAGGAACAGGTTTGCAGATTTGCTGAGCATTTCTGTGAGGACCTGGGGAGGGGAAATCCCTCAGCCTGGAAAACATCATGGGACAAAGTGGGGATGACCCTGCTGAGGCGCCTCAAATATGGGAAGAAGACACCCCTGTGAGTGGCGNTGGCTAGTGGTGTTAGTGGTGGTGTTGGTGGTGGCGACGGTGTGGTGTTGGTGTGGTAGTGGNGTTGGTGGTGGTAGTGGTGGTGTGGTGTGGTGGTGGTNTAGTGGTTTGTGTGGTGTGTAGTGGTGNTATGGTGTTGGTGGTGGTGTTGGTGGTGNGATNTTGGTGGTGNTAGTGGTATTGGTGGTGGCGTGGCGACGGTAGTGGTGGTGGTGTTGGTGTGGTGTTGGCGACGGTAGTGGTGTTGGTGNTAGTGGCGTGGTGGTGTTGTGGTGGCGGTGGTGTTGTGGTTGGGTGGCGACGGTAGTGGTGTGGCGTGTGTGGCGGTGGTGGTAGTGGTGTTGGTGTTGGTGTGGTGTTGGTGTGGTGTTGGTGGTGGTGTTGTGGTGGCGACGGTAGTGGTGTTGGTGGTGGTGTTGGTGGTGGCGACGGTAGCGGTGTGGTGGTGGCGACGGTAGTGGTGTTGGTGGTGTAGTGTGTTGGTGTGGTGTGGTGTTGTGGTGGCGGTGGTGTTGGTGGTGCGGTGTGTAACCCCTCACCCAGCCTCCGTGCTCCATGAGCCAGCTCCTGCGTTCGGCCAGCAGCACAGCGGCCACCAGCTCCGTCAGGGGCCGCGTCTTCTCCGAGTCTCCCAGCGCCCGCAGGCCCGAGACTCTTGACGAGCAGCGCGCAGTACACCACCGCGGACAGGACGCCGTCCCAGCTCAGGGGCGCTCCGTTGAGAACCTTCCAGGCCATGGTCATGACCAGCCGGCGCGGCTCCACTCGCTTCGCCAGCCGCTCCGCGCCGCTCACAAAGTCCGGGATGGAGGCTTCGAACTCTGCCAGCAACGCGTCTCCTCGGGTGTCGAACGCCTCCTGCAGCCGCTCCGCACGCAGCCGCAGCAGCCGCTGGGAGGTCTGCAGCTGCGCCCGGCCTCCCGCACCTGCCGCTGGAGTTGATGCACTTGCCGCCGCAGCTCCTGAAGGTCCTCGAACTGCTGCGACTGCTCCAGATGCTCCTGTTGCATTAGCTGCAGCTGCTCGAACCGATGCGTCAGCTGCTGCTCCTGCACTTCCTGTAGCAGCTGCAGCAGCTGCTGCAGCTGCTCTGCTGCTGNTGCAGCTGCTGCTGCACAAGCTCCTGCTGCTGCAGCTGCTGCACAAGCTTCTGTTGCTGCTGCAGCTGTTGCACAAGCTCCTGTTGCCGCTGCACCTTCTGGAGCTGCTCCTGCACCTGCTGCACAAGCTCCTGTTGCCGCTGCACCTCTGGAGCTGCTGCTGCACCTGCTGCATGTGCTGGAGCTGCTGCTGCCAGAGCGTCTCCGCCCGCTGCCGCTGCTGCTGCTGCGCCAGCTCGAGATGTCGCTGCAACTCCGGGAGCTGCTCCTGCACCTCCTGAAGCTGCCGCTGCTGCTGCTGCTGCAGTCGCTGATGCACAGGCTGCTGCTGATCCTGCTGCTGCTTGTGGAGCTGCCGCCGCTGCTCCGGCTGTTGCGTCAGGTGAGCTACGTAGCCGGTGATTAGATCGACGGTCATGACGGTCAGCAGCTCCATCGCTTCATCATCTTCCTCCTCCTCCTCGCCGCCACCGACCTCGCCTGAATCTCCCCGCAGAATGCGACGCGGCTTGGGCAGAGGCCGCAGGCTGCATGGCGGTGTAGGCCTCAGTGGCGGNTGTTGACTTCGTTGTTGCTGATTCCGCTGCCGCTGTTGCTGTGGAGGGTCGTTGATGTCGCGAGGCAATTGAGGAGGAGGAGGTGGGGTAGAGGAGGAGGTAGAGGAGGAGGTAGAGGAGGTGGCAACTTCGCGACTCGATGGAGCTGTTGGCTTCTCCTCCATTGCGATTTGGTTAACGGTGATGTCGTCGGATCGATCCGTGGATCGATTCCTCCATGCGATTACGTTAGAATCGACTTCGATTGCAAGCCGTCGGTCGATTCTGACCTCGATTCACGATCCGCACGGGGGGGGTCACAGAGACCCATAGACTCAGTAGAGATAAATAATAATAAATAATGTAAATAATAATAGAAATAAAATAATAAATCACGACGTACAGTTTTTTTTNCTGGCTTTTTACACCTGATGAAGGAAGTTTGTGTTGCCTCCGAAACGTCGTGATTTTTTATTATTTTTATATTATTTTTATTTTTACCTACGTGACTTTACCGAAAAACCTACTCCTGGCAGTCACGAAAGCTTCAAATGTAGAATTACTGATAGAGACCCATCGACTATCTAAGTTGTCTTTTGTTGTTGTTGTTTTTGCATCCCACTGGGATGTTTGACACGCGCTGGTGTACACGGTGACTTTTTTCTGCAGTTTGCTGTCTTTTTCGGATTTTCTGTTTGCACTCAGTCACATATTCACTACAAGATGTTTTTTGTTCATGTTTTGTTTTTTGTTTGTTTTTTCAGTTTGCACATAGTCACTTTAAGATGTTTTTTGTTCATGTTTTTTGTTTGTTTTTTCATTTTGCACATAGTCACTTTAAGATGTTTTTGTTCATGTTTTTGTTTGTTTTTCATTTTGCACATAGTCACTTTAAGATGTTTTTTGGTTCATGTTTTTTGTTTTTTCAGTTTGCACCCGATTCAAGAACCGAATGGCTCACAGGGCTCTACCTAATACATGAACTTGAACTTGACTCACCCACAGAGACCCACAGACGACACCACGCAGAGAGCCAATGACACCTGGGGGCTCTGCCCACGTGGTGCTTAAGCCCCGCCCCTTCCTGACACGTGACCCGCGCTGGGCGTGGCCAGGCGCTGTCACGTGGGAGCTGCAGTGGTGCCACGTGTCTCTCTGCTGCTGCTGCTACTTGAAGCCGGTACGGTTATAACAGCAATTGATTAAGAGGTACTTGCCTTGACGGGTTAGCGGATCAATTTTGACTTAAAACTTTCGTGACTGCAGGAATTCATATTCTTGGTTCTTTTGGTAAAATCGCGTCGATGAAAATAAAAAATAAGAAAAAAAATGGAAAATAATAAAGCAAAACCCGCCATTTTTTCAATATTTTATTATAATTTTTTTCTATTTACGTGACTTTATAACAGAAAGAACCAATAATATATCGAGGGTTAGCCGATTTCATTCGTTAATCGATTTGTTGTCTGCTGGGATTTTTGCACAGAGTTGGTGTAACTGTGATTTTTTTCCTGCAATATTTTGCTGTCTTTTCTTGGATTTTCTGTTTGCACTCAGTCACATATTCACTTTAAGATGTTTTTGTTTGTTGCGGTTGTACCCGATTCAAGAGCCGAATGGCTCACAGGGCTATACCTAATACTTGAACTTGAAGTAGCGGTGACGTCACCACGACGCTTGTGCACACACCACACACACAGTCACACACACACACAGTCACACACACAGACACACACCACACACAGATACACACACACACACACAGACACACACCACACACACAGACACACACAGTCACACACACAGTCACACACACACACACAGTCACACACACACAGTCACACACACAGACACACACACACACAGACACACACAGTCACACACACAGTCACACACACACACACACACACACACACAGTCACACACACACAGACACACACACACACAGTCACACACCACAGACACACACACAGTCACACACACAGACACACAACAACAACAACCGCCATTTGCCACATTTTCTGTTCGCACTTAGTCACATATTCACTTTAAGATGTTTTCTTGTTCATGTTTTTGTTGTTTGTTGCGGTTGCACCCGATTCAAGAGCCGAATGTCTCACAGGGCTCTACCTAATACATGAACTTGAACTTGCAGTAGTGCAGCTCAACAGGGAGCGGATTCAGCAAGTTGCAGCAGCCTCTTTCGAAGGTGCAGCGACGTCTCTCCAGCAGCAGCAGTAGCAGCAGCAGCAGCAGCTGCAGTACACGTGCACAATTCATTCCAAGGTGGTGTGTGTGTGTGTGTGTGTGTGTGTGTGTGACTGTGTGTGGTGTGTGTGACTGTGTGTGGTGTGTGACTGTATGTGGTGTGTGTAGTGTGTGACTGTATGTGGTGTGTGTGGTGTGTGACTGTGTGTGGTGTGTGTGATGTGTGACTGTGTGTGTGTGTGACTGTATGTGGTGTGTGTGGTGTGTGACTGTGTGTGGTGTGTGTGTATGTGGTGTGTGTGGTGTGTGACTGTGTGTGTGTGTCTGTGTGTGTGACTGTATGTGTGTGTGTGACTGTGTGTGGTGTGTGTGACTGTGTGTGACTGTGTGTGTGTGTGTGACTGTGTGGTGGTGTGTGTNTGTGTGACTGTGTGTGGTGTGTGTGACTGTGTGTGACTGTGTGTGGTGTGTGTGACTGTGTGTGTGTGTGTGGGGTGTGTGACTGTGTGTGGTGTGTGTGACTGTGTGTGACTGTGTGTGTGTGTTACTGTGGGTGTGTGTGGTGTGTGACTGTGTGTGTGTGTGTGACTGTGTGTGTGACTGTGTGTGGTGTGTGTGACTGTGTTTGTGTGACTGTGTGTGGTGTGTGTGTGATGTGTGACTGTGTGTGTGTGGTGTGTGACTGTGTGTGGTGTGTGACTGTGTTTGTGTGACTGTGTGTGGTGTGTGACTGTGTGTGGGGTGTGTGTGGTGTGACTGTGTGTGTGACTGTGTGTGACTGTGTGTGTGACTGTGTGTGTTGTGTGACTGTGTTTGTGTGACTGTGTGTGTGGTGTGTGCACAAGCATCGTGGTGACCCACCCCCCGTGTGCCACAGTGCCGGCCTTGATAAGTGCTGCTACTCGCTAACAGCACTTGCCCCCGACAGTCTGTTAGAGGCTATACAGGGGATCTTTGTCTTTGGCAGTGGCGGTGCACAAGGTGCGTGCAGGAGGTGCGTGCAGGAGGTGCGTGCAGGAGGTGCGTGCAGGAGGCCGAACGGCGCCCGGAGGAGACGCGTCCCACGAAGAGCTTCCATGAAGAAGTGCGGGAGCGAGGCGAGGGAGGGATGGGACCAAGGAATTGTGCGCGGGAGGTCGGAGGGAGGGCAGCGAAGGGGGGGGGGNCAGGTGAAGGTCAGCGAGGGGCAGGAGCTCGGCCTGAGGGGCACGGAACCGGGGCGGAGTCGGGGAGCGGGAGGGAAGAGGGAGAGAGAGACGGCGCAGCAAGAGTCGAGGGCCAGAGACGCGGCGAGCGAGAGACGCAGAGACGAGGCGGCGAGGGAGCGCGGCAAGAGAGAGAGAGGACAGCCATCAGAGGAATTTCATTCAACGGTTCTTGAGGCAGAGGCTAGGGGGGTCCGGTTCGGACGGAGCGAGAGAGACGGGGCGAGATGAGGGGAGGGGCAGAGACGTCGCGAGAGATCGGCAGAGAGAAGTGGAGGCAAGGGGACGACAGGAAGAGAGAGAGAGACATCAGAGGGCGCCGAACCTTCGTCGATTTATAAGCGAGAGGTTAGGGGATTCAGTTGGGAAGGAGGGAGAGAGACGGGGCCCAGGGAGGGAGGAGATGGGGGGCAGAGAGAGAGAGATGGGGGGCAGAGAGGGGAGAGATGGGGGGCAGAGAGGGAGAGGGGGCAGGGAGGGAGAGAGACGGGGAGGCAGGGAGGGAGAGAGACGGGGCCCAGGGAGGGAGGGAAATGGGGGGCAGAGAGAGAGAGAGATGGGGGNCAGAGAGGGGAGAGATGGGGGGCAGAGAGGGAGAGGGGGCAGGAGGAGAGAGACGGGGGGCAGAGAGGGGAGAGACGGGGGGCAGAGAGGGAGAGGGGGCAGGAGGGAGAGGGGCAGGGAGGGAGAGAGACAAAAGGGCAGGGAGGGAGAGAGCTGTAGATGCCACTGCTTCTTCACGTTCTCCAGATGTAGATGCCACTGGTTCTTCACGTTCTACAGATGTAGATGCCACTGGTTCTTCACGTTCTACAGATGTAGACGCCATTGGTTCTTCACGTTCTACAGGTGTAGATGCCACTGGTTCTTCACGTTCTGCAGATGTAGATGCCACTGGTTCTTCACATTCTGTAGATGCCACTGGTTCTTCACGTTCTGCAGATGTAGATGCCACTGGTTCTTCACGTTCTACAGATGTAGACGCCATTGGTTCTTCACGTTCTGCAGATGTAGATGCCACTGGTTCTTCACATTCTGTAGATGCCACTGGTTCTTCACGTTCTGCAGACGTAGATGCCACTGGTTCTTCACGTTCTGCAGGTGTAGATGCCACTGGTTCTTCACGTTCTACAGATGTAGATGCCACTGGTTCTTCACGTTCTACAGATGTAGATGTCACTGGTTCTTCACGTTCTGCAGATGTAGATGCCACTGGTTCTTCACGTTCTGCAGATGTAGATGTCTCTGATTCTTCACGTTCTGCATATGTAGATGCCACTGGTTCTTCACGTTCTGTAGATGCCACTGATACTTCTCGTTCTGCAGATGTAGATGCCACTGGTTTTTCACGTTCTGCAGATGCCACTGGTTCTTCATGTTCTGCAGATGTAGAAGCCACTGTTTCTTCACGTTCTGCAGATGTAGATGCCACTGATTCTTCACACTCCGCAGATGTATATGCCTCTGGTTCTTCACGTTCTACAGATGTAGATGCCACTGGTTCTTCACGTTCTGCAGATGTATATGTCTCTGATTCTTCACGTTCTACAGATGTAGATGCCAATGGTTCTTCACGTTCTGTAGATGCCACTGGTTCTTCACGTTCTACATATGTAGATGCCACTGATTCTTCACGTTCTACAGATGTTGATGCCACTGGTTCTTCACGTTCTGCAGATGTAGATGCCACTGTTTCTTCACGTTCTACAGATGTTGATGCCTCTGATTCTTCACGTTCTACAGATGTAGATGCCAATGGTTCTTCACGTTCTGTAGATGCCACTGGTTCTTCACGTTGTACAGATGTAGATGCCACTGGTTCTTCACGTTCTGCAGATGCCACTGGTTCTTCATGTTCTGCAGATGTAGAAGCCACTGGTTCTTCACGTTCTGCAGATGTAGATGCCACTGGTTCTTCACGTTCTGCAGATGTATATGTCTCTGATTCTTCACGTTCTGCATATGTAGATGCCACTGGTTCTTCACGTTCTGTGGATGCCACTGATACTTCACGTTCTGCAGATGTAGATGCCACTGGTTTTTCACGATCTGCAGATGCCACTGGTTCTTCACATTCTACAGATGTAGATGCCACTGATTCTTCACGTTCTACAGATGTAGATGCCACTGGTTCTTCACGTTCTACAGATGTAGATGCCACTGATTCTTCACGTTCTACAGATGTAGATGCCACTGGTTCTTCACGTTCTGCAGATGTAGATGCTACTGTTTCTTCACGTTCTACAGATGTAGATGCCTCTGATTCTTCACGTTCTACAGATGTAGATGCCACTGGTTCTTCACGTTCTGTAGATGCCATTGGTTCTTCACGTTCTGCAGATGTAGATGCCACTGGTTCTTCACGTTCTGCAGATGTATTTGCCTCTGGTTCTTCACGTTCTACAGATGTAGATGCCACTGCTTCTTCACGTTCTGTAGATGCCACTGGTTCTTCACGTTCTACATATGTAGATGCCACTGATTCTTCACGTTCTACAGATGTAGATGCCACTGGTTCTTCACGTTCTGCAGATGTAGATGCCACTGTTTCTTCACGTTCTACAGATGTTGATGCCTCTGATTTTTCACGTTCTACAGATGTAGATGCCAATGGTTCTTCACGTTCTGTAGATGCCACTGGTTCTTCACGTTGTACAGATGTAGATGCCACTGGTTCTTCACGTTCTGCAGATGCCACTGGTTCTTCATGTTCTGCAGATGTAGAAGCCACTGGTTCTTCACGTTCTGCAGATGTAGATGCCACTGGTTCTTCACGTTTTGCAGATGTATATGTCTCTGATTCTTCACGTTCTGCATATGTAGATGCCACTGGTTCTTCACGTTCTGTGGATGCCACTGATACTTCACGTTCTGCAGATGTAGATGCCACTGGTTTTTCACGATCTGCAGATGCCACTGGTTCTTCACATTCTGCAGATGTAGATGCCACTGATTCTTCACGTTCTACAGATGTAGATGCCACTGGTTCTTCACGTTCTACAGATGTAGATGCCACTGATTCTTCACGTTCTACAGATGTAGATGCCACTGGTTCTTCACGTTCTGCAGATGTAGATGCTACTGTTTCTTCACGTTCTACAGATGTAGATGCCTCTGATTCTTCACGTTCTACAGATGTAGATGCCACTGGTTCTTCACGTTCTGTAGATGCCATTGGTTCTTCACGTTCTGCAGATGTAGATGCCACTGGTTCTTCACGTTCTGCAGATGTATTTGCCTCTGGTTCTTCACGTTCTACATATGTAGATGCCACTGGTTCTTCACGTTCTACAGATGTAGATGCCACTGGTTCTTCACATTCTGCAGGTGCCACTTATACTTCACGTTCTGTAGATGTAGAAGCCACTGGTTCTTCACTTTCTGCAGATGTAGAAGCCACTGTTTCTTCACGTTCTGCAGATGTAGATGCCACTGTTTCTTCACGCTCTACAGATATATCGAATTTCATTTAAGTGACGCCACTATATTTTCAAAACGAGTGTGATTTTTACAGTATTTTTGTTTTAAGACGCGAGGTTGCCACCTGTCCTTGCTTTGATGTAATATCCCTGCATTGATGCGTTTCATTTCATTAAATTGATATCACTAGATTGCCACGGTTATCATTTGTAATTCTTTACGACGCGAGTTTGCCACCTGTACTGGTTTCCCCCCCCCAAGATCATCCTCTTATGGAGGTCGGCTCCCGTGGGATATCTCCAAGTCTTCGCAGAAACGTGACTTGGCAAGTCCTGGTTTTTTGCCAGTCGCGTGAAAGTTTGCCACTCAATAGCGTGCATGCACACGCACAGTCATCCTCCCCGTCTCTCTTATGCTGTTGTGAATACAGGGGGGGAGTGCTTCAAAAACAAGTGAACACTTCTGAGACTTTGCAACAGCAGCAGCACAGGAGAACGTGCTGCCTCCGGCCTCTGGAGACCTGCACCTGTAGAAGATTGCGGGCGCACGTTGACAATGTTGGCAAAGACTCTTCGGCTTTTTAAATTCTTTATATTAAGTTCACTTGCTTGCGCGCTTACGACCGTGCAAACCTTTCG
This sequence comes from Lethenteron camtschaticum, assembly GCA_018977245.1. Taxonomy (NCBI): domain Eukaryota; kingdom Metazoa; phylum Chordata; class Hyperoartia; order Petromyzontiformes; family Petromyzontidae; genus Lethenteron; species Lethenteron camtschaticum. The sequence continues at coordinate 233,441 of MU249707.1, read as the reverse complement.
GTCGTTTTTTAACCCACTTCCCGTGATCCAATCGAGCTGACATTTTGCACACAGACTCGTTGCGCGTGACAATTAATGTTCGTGAAATTTTTTTCCAAAATTTTACACTTTTTAGGGAAAACAAATTAAATATTTAATTACCAATTGTTTAATACTGGCAGACAATCATCTGACCCATAGGTGGCAGCCATCTCAAGCCAGAGGACGAGAGGACTCTAGCCGCCACGCACATAAAGGATTTATAGTGAAAAACTTTGTTTTTACGGGTTATACTTGTTGAAGCTATTAGGACGGAACCACGATTGACCTCCGACAGTGGCGATGATGTTCACAATGGGTGAAGGGGCTGAGTTGGTACCCGCGACGGGTTTCGCAAACTCACAACCTTTCCGAGTGTATTTCCTTACGTTGAATACAAAAAAAGCACGGAATTGCTTGCGATTTTAAGCGCTTTAATTTTGAGCGAACACGCAACGAACAGAAACAATGAACGTTCACTTTACAATCAAAATGCAATCAAAATGTTTTTGAGATATCAAAGATTGCATTTTCAATAAAAACTGCAGAAGAAAAATATTAAATAAATGTGGATATCTACATAAAATGATATTATAAACACACTATCCTAAAAATACAGCACCATATTTTAACACTAAAGCAGTCACTGACTCGCAACAACTTGCAATCATAAGTGACAAAGTTAATTTCGGGTAAAATCAATGAAAATGGGGTATGCCGATAGCATAAAAAATTAACCCGTAAAAACAAAGTTTTTCACTATAAATCCTTTATATGCGTGGCATAGGGGAGGCTAGAGTCCTCTCGTCCTCTGGCTTGAGATGGCTGCCACCTATGGGTCAGATGAGTGTCTGCCACCATTAAACAATTGGTAATTAAATATTTAAATTTCTCTAAACTGTGTAAAATTTAGGAATTTTTTTTCAGGAAAATACATTGTCACGCACAACGAGACTGTGTGCAAAATGTCAGCTCGATTGGATCACGGGAAGTGGGTTAAAAAACGACCGAAAGATTTGCACGGTCCTAAGCAAGCAAGCGAACTTAATATAAAGGATTTAAAAATGAGATGTGATTGAGCAAATCTGAGATCAGATTTGGAATCGGCACCCTGAAATTAGTCTAGAACAGCTGCAAAAGTCCAGGCCAGAAAAACATGTTGTTTGTTGTTGTTGACCAGTGTTAACGGCGAAAGTGTCCACCCCCCACCTCCTCTCTGAAAATTTATGAAAAGCAGCGACTTAAAACTGAACACCCAAAACATTTTAACTGTGGCTAAAAGTCTCCACCCTGGCTACCATTTCGCCAAGAACAATGGAACGTAGAACAACGTCGCTCAAAACAAACTCCGATTCTCTTTTAATCCTCCGATTCAGAAGTGGTGTCGACATCTGGACCCTCAAACCAGTCAAAGGGTGAGTGTCGCCGTTTTGCAGGAAGCTTGATGGAAGGTGATGCAGAGGCCATCTTCCCTTGTTTGATCTTTGCTGTCAACGTGGTTTTTCTTGAGAACTCAATCGCCTGTAACAAATGAACACATCGAAGACAATTGGGCATCGTCAAGAGTCTAAAGTGGTCCTCCTGCTCAAGTGAGCATGGCTTGGTGTTCGTCTCTCGTGACGAGGTGCACGGCTCCTGCGGTGGATCGTGAGAGATGGCGATTGCGCGGGGAGGTCTTCGTCCGGAAGTGGAATGATTGTGGCCGATGAAGTCTCAATGCCACAAAAACAAGAATGTGAACGTGAAAACGAGGGCTCAAAACATCTGACACGAACACAATATTATTGTAAACATTAAACAGCATTTACATAAGAGGGGGGGGGGGGNAGCACTCAAAATCTCCACACTGATAGAGTCAAGAATCCATGGCTACACTGCCATCTCCTGACCACCTCGTAGGCCAAGCCTGGCAGTCCCGGCAGTCTCCCACCAACTCAACCCGCGTCATGTCCGAGATCTACGTTCATCAATGGGCCCATTGCAGATTGGTCAAAACAGTCGGCTTGAACGGGTGGGGTGACCAATCAGGTGACTGCATTGATGCCGCTACACGGACTGGGAATGAGAGCAACCGCCAGAAGAAATGCAGCGAGACACGTGGGAAAGAGAAGAAGTCACGTCACTGCAGGCAGAAGGAGCTCTGGTGGGAGTTCTACAGAGGTGACCGCTGTACACGGCGTCTTGGAGGATGGTGGGAATACACCCGCAACTTGACCCCAGCACACACAAGCAGGCGAGCAATGAAACGGTGCGCCCATTTATAGAGAATGAGAAGATGTATTGATACTGGAGGAATGCGATGAGATATGAAGCTGTTTTCACAGATGTCCAGTACTATTAACTTTGTATTTTTATTTGACCAGGTGAGGCCCACTGAGCTGTATAGCTCTTGTTCAGAAGTGTACTGGCCACAAATGACAGCTCAACCAAGTGGCCTATCACGTGGACATGTATAGCAGCCAAACACTCTGAGAGCGTGTTTGTCAACGTGGAGGGGAAAATCGGAGAACCTGGAGAAAAATCCACGCGACCACGGGGAGACCTCCTGTATGCCAGGTGAGGTCGTTCACATTTCACAACAACAAACAATACAAAAACACAATAGGAGCGCAAAGTGTAGGGAAGGTAAAACGTTTTTTTTTAAATAAAAAAAAACCTAAACCATTTTTTTCTTAATTGTTTTTTTTACCCTTTTATCTGGCAACAAAACTGACACCTTTTTTACGAGGAGCCATGTTTGCATAGACCACAATACCTGCAGTCGGAATGCAAACAAAAAACACAACTCTGATAATGCATGCACTGTCTTTGAAGTTGATTGGTCCACACCTGAGACAGCTTTCCTTAGAGCCTAGTCTCACATGGTGTTGGACCAGATGACGCCAAAAGGCGCACAACTCAAAGACAATGCACCATCAGAGTATGAGAGCTCGGGGTAAAGCATTTACACCATTGGAACCTCATTTATAAGGAGTCATGTTTGCATAAACCACAATACCTGCAGTCATAATGCAAACAAAAAACACAACTCTGATAATGTATGCACTGTCCTTGAAGTAGATGTTTATCTTACCAGGCAAGGCCCACTAAACCATCAGCTTCTCTTACAGAAGCGTCCCGGCCACAAGCGCGAGCAGCTCTACGAAGCGGCTCACCACGTGAAAGATTGTTGAAGAGCAACAATGATATTTTGGAGTAAGAGAAAAAAGTGCGTGACATCATCATCATCTGCAGTCACGAAAGCTTTAAATCGAAATTTAACCGCCTCTACGGGGAGGGTTTCCACATAACTTTGAGATCCTTCAACAAGCTCCGTGATAAGAAGGCTCAGCTAATTGAGTCTCTCACCTTTCTGAAGAGATGCCGCGACTCTAAGGTAATACCAAACGCTTTTACACTAACATCTGCTGCTGTAACTTCTTCTAGTTGAGTAACTGCAGCTACATATCATTAACATTCCTTTCCTTTGTTACTGCTAATCCCTGCACCCCCCCTTGGTGCTGTTGATCCTGCATAATGCATGGGCATAATATGACTTTGAAACCCCCCCGCCCACCTCCTACGTATTTTCCATGAATATGCTAAATTCCTCTTCATATGCACATTCTTTTGTTAAGCGCTCTTCTTCCACCTCCAACGCAGCTTATATATAAGCTCCTAGCTTGGCAGTGTCTCATTCTTCACCTGAAGACGGCTGCTTGCGTTGTAGCCGAAACGTCGTGAGAATTATATTATTTTATTATGTTTTTTTATTATTTTATTACTTCCCTTCTACGTGACTTTACCGAAAGAACCAAGAAGATCATCATCATCATCAGCATTGTTTAACCTGCCGCGCCGGGAGATCAAACGGCACTGCGAGTCTGGTGCACTCACCGTCTTGACACTCGTGACAACGACGGCAGATCTCATCTTGCCTGCTGCCCTGGCCTGTTCAGTTCGCTTGGACGGCATCACGCCCGACACACTTGCGAGCAGCTCTTCGTCGACCTAACGTATAAACGTGAATATTAATGAACACAAATCACGCAAAGATCCTGCAATTTAAAACATTTATTCGGCCTTGCCGGAATACGAGCGCACTGTACGAGCAAATCTACATTTGCATTTTTTTATTTTGGGAATTCAGAAACCCGTCCCTTGGTCACGGGCATGCTTTGTGAGCACTCTCCGTCTCTGGCACATTCATCCTACGTTCATTGAACAAATGCTCCAAGCTCGTCAAGATGTCTATTCCACCTTCCCACATCCAGTGACCCTTTGAATCTGATTGATGGTGATGGAGACTCGCATTAAACTGCAGAAGTGATTTTAGTTTTAAATTGTAAATTTTTGTTTAATGTTATTGTCAAATGAATGGCTTAGATTACAATGACATAGTTTATTAGATTACAGCAATTATTTAATTATCTGGGAAAAACTCTCCCCCAGTTGATGGAGCTCTGAGTTTGACAGCGCACCGCACATTTGGAGAATGCTTCTATCCAGCGTGAACATCCACACATGACCCAATCATCCCTAGCGCTCAAGCGAGCCGCTTTGTCCCTACGAGAGTGGATCGAGTCCCATTGCATCGTCCAAAGAATTTCAATCAAAGCAGTCGCATTACTCACCGTAAAATCCATGCTGTCCGAGCCCTCAGAGTCCGACAGATGCAAAACTTTTCGCTTTTTCTTCACGACCTCCCCCGTGGCAAGGGCTTGGGGATGCCGCCCTTGTAAGGCGACTTGGCCACTGTCACCGGTGCGAGCAAAGGTGGAGTCTTGCAGATCGCACGGACACACAAACAGAGATCCCCCAGTTAGGCCTGCAGGCTTGCGGGAGTGCCGTGCTGATCGCAAACAACTGACGTCAGCGCTTAGCCCAGCGGGGTTTATTGAACAAGACTGACTGATGACTAAGACCCGGCAGGTAAAAACTGGTCCAGATCTTGGTAGCTTGGATGAATACTATATTCTTAGGTTTTTCGGTAAAGTCACGTAGGTAAAAAATTTAAATTAATAAAAGTAAAATAAAACAAAATAAAATAAAAAATCACGACGTTTCGGAAGCAACACAAGCCTCCGTCTTCAGGTGGAACCGTCACAGCCACGACAGCCGTATCAAGTAAATGAGAGATCACAAGAAATACCACTCCGTATATATAATGGTTGAGGGGGGAAGGCCCGGAAAGGCACACTTTTTTATTAATATGGTAAGGTGAGGCTTAAGACTAAGAATACTCTGGGCGATTCTCAGCCGGAGTGAAATCGCCCAAAAAGAGGCGGTACTCCACAGAACGTGACATGACGCTGATTGGACTATATCCAGAGCACAGTGACGGCTAGCGTGACTCTGTGGTTGAATGAGATTGGTGGTGCGTCGCCCAATCGCCCTAATGAAGAAACCGCCCCTGGTTGCAATCGAAGCGTCGTAATATGCCATTATTTAATTTACTATTTTATCTTTAGACATGACTTAACCGAAAGAACCAAAGAATAATTCCTGTAGTCACGAAAGCTCCAAAATTAAGATTGAATCATGTTTACATTAACCACAATACTTGTAGTCAAATGCAAACAAAAAACAATACTCTGATCATTTATGCGTTGTCCTTGAAACTGATTGGTCCACACCAGAGACAGCTTTCTTTAGAGCCCACTCTCATATGGTGTTCATCAGTTTTGTTGCCAGAAAAAAGGGGGAAAGCCCTCTCGACAAGCGAGCTCTGCGGCACCGCACTGCTCCTGACGCCGCCGTCACAAACAACGCCAACTCACCGCTTCCAGCTGCATCTTCTTCTGAGTGAGCAGCTCCAGAATGCGGTTCACGTCGGCCAGCTCCAAGCCATCTCGGTCCAGCGCCAGCAACTCCTGGATAGTCTGCCGCTGATGGACGCTCTGTGAGGAAGAGGGGGGGGGGGGGCGGCAGGGTGGAAGGGTCACGTGACACGGTGATCAAGAGACGTGGCCGGTCACCTCCGTGAAGTGCGAAAAGCACTTGCCGGGAGTCGTCTCAGCAGGGTTCTGGTGGTACATGTTGTTTGTCGTTTATTGTGAAAATTCCATCACAGTTCCTATGTGATCACTGTTTCATTGCTTTATTTTGGTGATTTCGAAAAGTTTACTGGTTTGGCCATGTTTGTGTTGTTGTAGTACAGAGAAAGACTGATGGCCTTAATCTAAGTTGTCTGGTGGTGGTTATTGTTGTTGTTTGACTTGCATCCCACTGGGATCGGTGTACGGTGTTTTTTCTACAATATTTTGCCGTCTTTTCTTGGATTTTCTGTTTGCACTTAGTCACAAAGTCACTTTAAGATGTTTTCTTGTTCATGTTTTTGTTGTTTGTTGCGGTTGCACCCGATTCAAGAGCCGAATGGCTCACAGGGCTACACCTAATCAATGAACTTGAACTTTCAGCAAAGTTCATTGCGTTGTCCACGCGACACCGACAGACCGTAGCGCACGGCGCGTCTTCGGTCAGCAACCTCCAACCATGGGCCACGTAGAGGACTATTTAACAAAAATGTTACATTTTAGTTTGGCCAGCTAAGGTCCACTGAGCTACATACCTCTTTCTCAGTAGCGATCTGGCCACATCTCCTTTGCCAGTGGCAAAATATAGTGATAGGTTTTTACCCTTTCAACTGGTACAAAAACTGACACCTTTATACAAGGCATCATGTGTGCAATAACCACAACACAAGCAGTCAAAATGCAAACAGAAAGACACAACTCTGATGATGATATGCACTGTCCTTGAAGTTGATTGGTCCACACCCGAGACAGCTTTTCTTAGAGCCTAATCTCCATTGGCGTTGGACCAGATGACACCAAAAGGCATACAACTCAAAGACAGCGCACTATCAGAGTATTGAGAGCTCGGGGTGAAGCATTTACACTATGAGACATCTCCTTTACCAGTGGCAAAATAGTAATAGGTTTTTACCCTTTCAACTGGTATAAAGGTGTCAGTTTTTGTACCAGTTGAAAGGGTAAAAACCTATTACTAGAAAATGTGCCAGTGATGTTTTCCCTGCACATCTCCAATTACCGGATGTTCCATCTCGATTCGATTCTCTAGCCGCTGACGCTGCTTCAGGACCAGCTCGTTCACTGCGAAAAGACGCGTGTGGGGAGAAAAGTTGTTAAATATTAAACAACGCGAGCAACATACTCTAAGGTTATTTCGGTAAAGTCAGGTAGGTAAAAAATTAACCCGTAAAAACAAAGTTTTTCACTATAAATCCTTTATATGCGTGGCGGCTAGAGTCCTCTCGTCCTCTGGCTTGAGATGGCTGCCACCTATGGGTCAGATGATTGCCTGCTACCATTAAGCAAATGGTAATTAAATATAATTAATTTTTCCTAAAAAGTGTAAAGTTATGGAAATTTTGTCTGTGTGCAAAATGTCAGCTAGATTTGATCACGGGAAGTGGGTTAAAAAAACGACCGAAAGATTTGCACGGTCGTAAGCGCGCAAGCAAGCAAGCGAACTTAATCTAAAGGATTTAAAAATAACTAATAAAATGATAAAAATGAAATAATAATAATCACGACGTTTCGGAGGCAACACAAGTCTCCGTCATCAGGTGGGACCGTCACAGCCAGATTTGCTGCATCAAGTGAGGCAAAATTTCAAGATACAAGCTCTTATATACAAGTTAAGGGGGAGGGGCTTATCTGAATGTGGTAGCCAATGAATGGAACGTGTTGGGGGGGTGGGCGGGGCTAAAAGAACAATAGGTGGGGTTGTAACCGGTGTTGGTTGATAATCCAAATACAAAAAATTAACCCGTAAAAACAACTATAAATCCTTTATATGCGTGGCGGCTAGAGTCCTCTCGTCCTCTGGCTTGAGATGGATGCCACCTATGGTAGNTGTGCTGCCACCATTAAGCAATTGGTAATTAAGTGTAAAATTTTAGAAAAAATTTTTTCTTAATTGTCACGCACAACAAGCCTGTGTGCAAAATATCAGCTCGATTGGATCACGGGAAGTGGGTTAAAAAACGACCGAAAGATTTGCACAGTCATAAGCGCGCAAGCAAGCAAGCAAGCGAACTTAATATAAAGGATTTAAAAACGACCGAAAGATTTGCACGGTCATAAGCGCGCAAGCAAGCAAGCAAGCGAACTTAATATAAAGGATTTAAAAAGGAGAGACCTGTTAAACGCTGGGGATGTCAACACTCAGTAAAGTAGAATAGTACCTGTCAAATAAGATGGTCCAAACATGTGTCGTTAAATCTTTTTTGCATGGTTAATAACATCTTTCCAATGATTACTCAGTTTGTACCCATCATCACAGTTGAAGTTATTCTAGATTTGAAGCTTTCGTGACTGCAAGGATTCATATTCTTAGGTTTTTTGGTAAAGTCACGTAGGTAAAAAATTAAAATTAATAAAAGTAAAATAAAAATAAAAGATTTTTATTTTTATTTTACTTTTATTAGTTTGTTATGTCTGTGTTTGTATATCTGGATGGCTTCGTGTACAATTCCGTCACAGTTCTATGATCACTGTTTCATTGCCATGGCTTATTTTTGTGATTTCGAAGTGTTTGGTTTAGCCATGTTTGTTTGTTGTAGTACAGAGTTAGACTGATCAATCTAAGTTGTCTTTGGTTGTTGTTGTTGTTTGACTTGCATCCCACACAGCGTTGGTGTACGGTGTTTTTTCTGCAATATTTTCTGTCTTTTCTTGGATTTTCTGTTTGCACTTAGTCACATATTCACTTTAAGATGTTTTTTGTTCATGTTTTTTTTTGTTGCAGTTGCACCGATTAAGAGCCGAATGGCTCACAGGGCTATACCTAATACATGAACTTGAACAAACCTTTGATGGTAGCCAGAAGGTTTGCAGAGCATCAATCGTTGAAGGCCTGTGTTGCATTGCCGTGAAACAAATATACGCAAAAATGCAGGTGGATAGAAAATAAGTTAAAAACAACTCACAGAGAAAGTTTGGATATATCTGCTTTGAATTCTTAATGGCGGAACTGCACTTTGGGCAGCTATTGTTCTCCTCCAGACTCCGACGGATGCATTTGCAACTGAAACGCAGACAAAATGCAACGGCGAGTAAATTGGCAATCACCGTTATCAGCATCATTGGAAAATTTACCAATCACCGAATATTGTCGCGCATTCGCCGGACGGTGGAAAGAAATGGAATGCAACAACAACTACAGTAAAACCTTGGGTTGCGAGAAACTTGTTCTGCGAGTGTTTTGCAAGACGGAACAGAAGCAATTCTCCTCCGAGCAGAGACGCACATACCAGAAGCTGTGGCCACACTTGGTGACGTACGGCTCTTCTATCGTGTCCAAACAGATGGGGCTGAACATGCAACAGCACAAGGGAGACGAGCAGACATTGGCAACAAAGGAAGAGTTTCCAACACAGCCCTTGTCGTGACATAAGAGGGGAGGGNCTGCTGGGGCTCTGGACCCTAGGCAGATAAGCCCTTGGCGCAGGCACTAGGATCCCAGGCACCCCAGACACTTAAGCCCTTGGCGCCAGGCGCTGGGATCCCAGGCACCCCAGATGCTTAAGCCCCTTGACGCCAGGCGCTAGGATCCCAGGCACCCCAGACAGTTAAGCCCCTTGGCGCCAGGCGCTGGATCCCAGGCACCCCAGACAGTTAAGCCCCTTGGCGCCAGGCGCTAGGATCCCAGGCACCCCAGACAGTTAAGCCCCTTGGCGCCAGGCGCTAGGATCCCAGGCACCCCAGACACTTAAACCCCTTGGCACCAGGCGCTGGGATCCAGGCACCCCAGACGCTTAAGCCCCTTGGCGCCAGGCACTAGGATCCCAGGCACCCCAGACGCTTAAGCCCCTTGGCAACAGGCGCTAGGATCCCAGGCACCCCAGATGCTTAAGCCCCTTGGCGCCAGGCACTAGGATCCCAGGCACCCCAGACACTTAAGCCCCTTGGCACCAGGCGCTAGGATCCCAGGCACCCCAGACAGTTAAGCCCCTTGGCGCCACCAACAGGGGGCTGTGTGCTCTGTGGGATACCTGGGGGCGCACACAACCCACCCTCGTTGGGGACGAGGCATAAAAGGGCAGCTCCCTGGACGATTGGGGCCAGTTGTAGCTCAAGACCCACCGGCCAGCCGGCTTAGGACCCTGGGACGCTGTGAGGGCCAGTGGTGGGACTCTGGAACTCCCGGCTCTACGTCCTTGTGAGGGCGAGTACCAGAACGTAGCCAGAGTAGCGTATCTAGGCTGTGTACCTAGGCTGTGTATCTAGGCTGTGTACCTAGGCTGTGTACCTAGGCTATGTACCTAGGCTGTGTACCTAGGCTGTAACAGAGTATCAGGACTGTTGGAGTATTGGATTGTAATAAAGAAGTTACCTCTACAAGTGTCTCCGGAACCCATTACATTTGCATCACAATGTCATGGTAATTTCAGCTCCCAATGCTGATGTACATTTGTTGATATAACTGACGCCACGTTTGCCAACATCAATCATTACATGTAGTCGCTGCCATTCATTTAAAGTAATTCCCTGCCTTCATCCATAACGCTTTAAGAAAATATGTTTGGATTAGTATGAAACATAATGGAACCACATCTCAATATCAACGCACTACTCTTCTCATTCAGGTGATCCAATCCATAGAACTCTTACATCCCAACCAGCCTTCATAGATGTTCCCAAACAGCACTTTCCCCAACAAACTAAAGAGGGCTATGGTGGCAGACGTATCTTGTTTTGTGTGTGTGTGCACATACACAAAGACAAATATCCCCCGTATAGCCAGTACAGACTGTAGGGGCAAGTGCTGTTTGCGAGCACCTATGAAGGCCGGCACGGCACACGAGGGGGTGGGTGGCCAACACCAGTGGCGATGTTTACACACTGCACCAGGTGCTCATTTAAGGCCGAGTCGACCTAGGGGAGGCCCAGGATTGGTTCAAATAATCGTCACTGGTGTTGACCGCAAGCGGGGAATTGAACTCGGGTCGCCAGGTTCGTAGCGCAGCGTAGCGCTAACAGCTGCGCCACCGCTCCCCACCCACTACACTATACACTACTATACACTACACTATACACTACACTATACACTAGTGCTGTACTAGTATATACTATACACTACACACTACACTATCCACTACACTATACACTACTATACACTACACTATACACTACACTAGTCTGTACAGTATACTATACTACACACTACTATACACTACTATACACTACACTATACAATACTATACACTACACTATTTCAAACACATGTGCACATACAAATTGTGTGGTCATGTATTTGTTTGTGGGTGTGCGTGTCTAATTTAGTCTGCGAGTACGTGTTTTGTATCTTGTTTTTACGCGTCCGTGTAATCTCTGCGTGTCTGCGTGTAATCTGCATGGTGTGTGTGTGGTCTTTGTGGCTGTGCGTGGCCGCATTTAGTCTGCATGTGTGCGTCTCTCGTCTGTGTCCGGACGCATTAGTGTGGGCCAACAGCGATTGTAGGGAGGGGGAGGAGGTTAGGGCTAACTTCACAGGCTCTTTCATGTTTATCACAATGTGAATTATAAAAAAAACTTCGCTTTTTTTCAGGTACTCTCATTTCCTGGCACACGCAAAATAATTGTTAAAACGGATTTGGTAAATTTAACACGAACGAAACAGCATTTCCCCACACAAATCCGGCTTGTCGCCTGATGAAGCCAGTTGCAATTACTGGAGAAACGTCGTACTCCGATTGTAAATGTTGTGGCTGGCTCTCCAACACACCGGTTAGTGCTGAACTAGTACACTACACTATACACTACACTACACTACACTATACACTACACTATACACTATACACTAGTGCTGTACTAGTATACTACACTACACACTATACACTACACTATACACTACACTATACTATACACTACACTAACACAGTGCTGTACTAGTATACTAACTACACACTACACACTATAACTCTACTATACACTAGTCAACTAACACTACACATACACACCTACACTATACACTACACTATATACTACACTACACTACACTACACACTACTATACACTACATTACACACTACACTATACACCATACACTGTTATGCAATCCACTATACACTACACTATACACTACTACACACCTCTCTATACACTACACTATACACTACTACACACTACACTACACACTATACACTACACTATATATACACTACACACTACACATTATACACTACTACACTATACACTACACTCTACACTACAATCAGTGAAACCTGAACCAGCCCCCCCCCCCCCGACTAAGTGGTCCCCAACACGGGCGAGCGGCGTGGTCACGTGGTCACGTGGGGACCAACAGCCGCGCACTGAACCCACCACGCCCAGTCGCTCTCCTCGACGAGCCGCGGGGGAGGGCGCCTGCGGCCTACTGCGCTGGCCGCCTCGAGGCGCGCCTCTCCCGGCAGCCCCGCTAGGCGAGCCCGAGGCTTCGGCCCAAGAGCAGGCCGACATCGCCGGGGGAGTCTGTGAGAGAGGCACGCGAGACGCTGGTGATGACGACAGTGACACGTTGTTTGTTGTTGTCATTCAAACGTCGTGAAGGAGGAAATAGAGAAACGTCGACACCACGGGGCCCTGGCCCGGATCTCCCCCANACACACACAGTGCGCTAACCACTGCACCACCACTCACACACGGTGCGCTAACCACTGCACCACCACTCACACACACAGTGCGCTAACCACTGGACCACCACTCCCCACTCACACCACGCGACAGCCGAAGTCACGTGCAGAGAAAATCGATTCAAGGTCAAATAATAAACTCGGATCGATTCCTATTGGGATAACAAGTGAATCGATTGTGGTCAAAAATGGAGCCGATGGAATCGATCCCTAGTGGGACTGCATTGAATGACAGTGGTGGTGAGTGCAAGATGGAATCGAAAACATTTTCGATTACGTGGGAATCGATTATGGTGATTTGTTCTAATGAAATGGATTCACATTAGGATAACGTAGGAATCGATGTAGCTAGTGATTAGAGCGGATAGAATCGATTCCTATTGGGATACCATGCGAATCGATTGTGATAGAAACGGTGAGCGGTTTGAATCGATTCCTATTGAGATAACATTGTAGTCTATGGGTCTCTGTGTTGTGAGTCTGTCTATGGATCAACCTTCATCATCACCACCCAATATCCCCCCCCACGCACCCATTTTTATTATTTTATTATTTACCTTCTACGTGACTTTACCGAAAGAACCAAGAAGAAAATAAATCTATATATATAAAATCGCAAATCTGTCTGTCTGTCTGTTGTGTGTCTGTGTGTGTCTGTGTGTGTGTCTGTGTGTGTGTGTCTGTGTGTCTGTGTGTGTGTGTGTCGCCGGACCATACGCAGTTTCATTGGCCGAAATGTGAGGGATTGCGAGACGCGATTGGTCCGTTTGGTTTTCCACGGCGGTTGCCCTGGCAACGGGTAGCGACGCATTCGCCGCGGGTGGACGCCATTTTTAATTCCCGTTAAAAATATGTGCATTAACACGCGACTCTGAGGTAAATTCATCAAAGTTTCACGTCCTCTTCACTCCCCCCCACCCCAATGTGTGCAATTACTATTATAGGGTCGGTAGATAATAAAATTATAGCGATTAGACAGTATTATTGTAGCGCGGGGGGGGGGNTAGCAGCCCATCTGTGTATATATGTAAGGTTATTAAGAAAATATTTTTCACCCGGGCAACGCCGGGTACTTATGCTAGTAAATATAAAAATGTAATAAAAGACAAAAAAATATNACAAATAAATAAATAATACCCCGTTGACAGGAAGAGGAAAAAAATCCCTCCCCCACAATTTGGCGCCCTTTGCACGACGCGACCGGTGAGCAGCTCAGTTCTAGCGGCGTGAACACGCGGGCGCATCGTGGGTGATCACCACCAACACAACCTCAACAACATCATCAACAACNCTCTACCCATCACAACATCNTCACCATCACAACACACACAACATCATCATCATCAACAACATACCACTACATCATCATCAACNTCATCNACATCATCATCAACAACATCATCATCACCTCACCCATCCAACAACATCATCACCATCACCCATCATCACACATCACCACCATCNCCACCNTCACCATCACATCACCATCACCACCATCATCACCACACNCCATCACCACCATCATCACCATCATCACCACCACAACACCCCACCATCACCANCACCACCACTCNCCTTCTCTCTGTGTCTCTCTCGCTCCGCACCTCAATCCACTCCCTCCACTCGCCCCACACCAACACTCCCCCCCCCCCCACAAGTAGCCACGTGACTGCCCNTCCCCNTCATCACGTGACTGCCCCTCCCCCTATCACGTGGCTGCCCCTCCCCCATCACGTGACTGCCCTCCCCCATCACGTGACTGCCCCTCCCCCATCACGTGGCTGCCCNTCCCCCCATCACGTGACTGCCCTCTCACGTGGCTGCCCCTCCCCCCCATCACGTGACTGCCCCNCCCCCCATCACGTGACTGCCCTCCCCCCATCACGTGACTGCCCNTCCCCCCATCACGTGACCCNCCCTCCGCCACCATCCCCCCCCCAGCCCTCCACCCCCATCCACCCCCCCCCCCACCCCCCNTCCACCCCCCATCCACCCCCCCATCCACCCCCCTCCACAGGCTGAGAGTGACGCGTGGCGGAAGAAGACAAGAGACCCCCACGCGCTTGGCATGCGAGAGGTGGCGGATCGATTCCCGCATCTCCAAGGCCAATATATTTTTTTTAAATCAAATTTTAAATGGGGTTAAATTTGACCAGCGTCTTCCGGAAGACTCTGACAGCACGCACCGCACGTACACACGTACACGTGTGTGTGTACGTGTGTACACACACGTACACACACACACATGTGTTCTTTTAAAGTCAGTAGAATGGAAATAATAAAATAATCAAAATAAAACATATTAAATTATTCTTTTATTATACAAAAATAATAAATTATGTTTTATTTTATTATTAAAATAATAAAATGTAATAAAAATAAAGCATAATAAAATAATAATAAGTAATATTTTATTATTTTATTTTTTTTTTCTACGTGACTTTACCGAAAGAACCAAGAAGATGACACACACAGTTTGCACGCTACCAACGACACTAGGACCCTATCGATGCTACAGAGACATCAGCGTACCTGGTCGCGTGCTCACGCCACTAATATGTATTCTCCCATGTTTAGGTCGCCGGATCGATGCCCGCCTCCTCCACGGGAATATTTTTTTTAAATAAAATTTTAAATGTAACGCCCAGCGTTATTGTTGGGACATGTTCACATTGGTGAAACAGCTTGACCTCTCGTCGCCCTCAATTTTGAATTAAGATTTGCAGTTTACTAAACCCGCATCTTAGTTGATGTAAAAGTGCGGCGCGAGTTGCTCGCTGCGCTGAAGACTCCCGCCTCTGGGCGGCAGGCGGCGCTCGTGAGAACGCGAGAGGCGCCAGCTGAGAGCTGCACCCCGAGGAAGCGTCTTGGCGGCTTGTTGTTGTTGTCGCACTGAAACACGTTCATTAGCTTCAGCGCAACGCTTCTCTGCTCGTGAATGTAAAAACGGAGTTTCCTTTTTGAAAAATGTTGTTTGCGTGGAGGATGCGGGGATCGAACCGCGACTCCGCGCGCTGAACGAGCAGCGCCCCGTCTCAGCTGCTGCCCCAGACACGAGGAGTGGGCGAGATTTCGGTAAAATCACAAAGCTACCTGGGGTAGCTTTGTCTGTGTGGTGTGTAGTACATAGACACTGCTGCTGCTACTCGCTACGAACGGCACTTGCCCCTACAGCCTGCTAGAGGCTACCTGAGGGAGCTTTGTCTGTGCGTGGCGTGTGTAGTACATAGACCTCCTCCTAATACACCTAGCCTGGCACAGCAGTACAACCCATGGCACCTGCAGGGTATGTCCCGTGACCTCCTCCTCATGCACCTAGCCTGACGTCACTACTCCCGAGGCGAGTGTGACATGACGTCACTGCTCCCGAGGCGAGTGTGACATGACGTCATCACTCTACCCTCAACACGTGTGAGCCACGTGCGCTGAACCTGTTCGCAGCGTACAGGAGCCGAGGGCCAATGACGAGCACACACACGTGTCTCTCTCTCTCTGTGTCTCTCTNCGTGCTCCCCCCGTGTCTCTCTCCGTGTCTCTCACCACCACCAGCACTGTCTCCTTGGGACAGAGCGAGTCGCGCTCTGGTCACGATGGCTGTCTCACTTCAAGTCCCTCTGCGTGTCTGTGGACGTGAGCGGACGGCCTCACCCTCCGTGCCTCTGTCTGTTTTACAAACCACTCACTCTTGTTATTTTTCACCGTGGCGCCCACTGAGTTTCGAGGGGNTCGGGGTTGGTTGGGGGGGGCCCTTTGTGCTCACTCCAAGGCACTCGCATGTCCACGTCTCTATAAGTGACTGTCTCCACATCTCTATACGTGACTGTCACCGTGTCTTTATGCGTGTCTCACACAGTATATCTATAAGTGACTATCCCCATATCTATAGTGACTGTCACAGTGCATCCATAAGTCTGTCCCACACCAAGTCTATATGTGTGTCTATCACAGTGTCTATTGTAGACCACCAAAAATAGTTATAATTTAGAGTGTACACAGATACGTCGTGCTGTGGGCACACTATGGATTGTTGTACACAGATACAGTCTATATGTAGCTGTGACGCATATACACTTAAGTAGACCGTCACACACATCACTTAAGAGACTGTGCCTTGCTTTATAAACCACACACAGATGTTATTTTAGTTCACCAGATAAGTCGCACACACAGATTTTGATGTAAACTGTGACAACATGTTTACAATGTAGACTGTGTACACACATATAAGTCATAGTATTCACACACAGATACAGTCTATAATGTGGACTGTGTTAACACAGATAGTCTATAATGTTGACTGTGCACACAGATACAGTCTATAATGTAGACTGTGTACACACATATGCTGTCTATAATGTAGACTGTACACACAGGTACAGTCTATAATGTAGACTATACACACATTGTGTGATGGCTGCGGTGCTATGAAAATGTCTCGATAATTTGCATCGCAAAGTCGAAGCACACCCGAGTTGCCGACGGGCGGTCAACGTTTGGCGAGATGGCATTTTGTAGGCAGCAATGGTTATCGATCTGTGTGTGAGTGTGGGNAGTGGTGGTGCAGTGGTTAGCGCGATCTGTGTGTGAGTGTGGGAGTGGTGGTGCAGTGGTTAGCGCGATCTGTGTGTGAGTGTGGGGAGTGGTGGTGCAGTGGTTAGCACACTGTGTGTGTGTGTGGGGGGAGTGGTGTGTAGTGGTTAGCGATCTGTGGTGGGTGGTTGGTGAGTAGGTGAGTGGTGAGTGGGTGAGTGGTGAGTAGGTGAGTGGTGAGTGGTGAGTGGTGAGTGAGTGGTGAAGGTGAGTGGGTGAGTGTCTCTCTCCCCGTGTGTCTCCCAAGCAGCTCCTCCCATCTCTGTGTGGATCACGGCAGAAATCGAGCGAAACCTTGTCGTTTTTATCTGCACGGTGTCGAGAAATCCGGAGGATGCCGAGATAGAGTTTAGCAACCCTCACGGAAGACATACTACTTCCAGAACCACCGAGGTGAGCGGCAAGCACTGTCTCTGTCCCTCTGTCTCTCTCTCTGTCTCTGTGTCTCTCTCTCTCTTTGTCTCTCTATCCCGACGTCTCTCTCTCTCTGTCCCTCTGTCTTTCTGTCTGTGTTTGTCTCCCTCTCTCTCTATATCCCCATGTCTCTCTCTGTCTCCCCGTGTCTCCCCGTGTCCCCCGTGTCCCAGCCTACGATGACCCGCGTGTCTACATTATAAGATGGAGCTACACCGCTGCGGACCTCCTCCTCTCCCAACCCACCCCACGGACCAGGGCACTACAGCTGCTCCCTCTCCAGCCCAGACAGCCCCAGGGCCAGCGTCTGGCTCGCCGTCAGCGGTGAGAGACGCTACCTCACCTCTCTACCTCAGACACACACACACAGACACACACACACAAAGACACACACACAGACACACACACAGACACAAAGACACACAAAGACACACACACAAAGACACACACAAAGACACACACACACACACAAGACACACACAACAAAGACACACACAACAACAACCGCCATTCGCCACTAAGTGGCGGTGACGTCACCACGACGTTTGTGCCAGGCCAAGTGCACCTTGAGGCCACGTGAAGTGTCAAACGCCCGCTGGCAGGAGGTCACGGGGCAGACCCAGCAGGTGCCACGGGTCGACTGACCGAGATGACCGAGATGACTGGCTGATGCACCACCTGTGCCCCCTACTGTACCAACTTGCGTGCTTTAGCCACCCGGCGCTCCGCTCGTTGTTGTGAGCGTCGCTCCTCCGCCCTCCGTTGTTGTTGGAGGGCGACTGCCTCCAACTGCCCAGTAGCGTCCTTCACGAGCCTCCTCCACTGAGGCCGATCTTGACACCGCTGGTACCAGTCATCGGCAAGTCCACTCAGCTCCACGTCCTCCTGTACCACATCACTCCATCTCTTCTCTAGCCCGTGCCGCGCCCTTTTAGCCCCCTCGATCCGGCCGAACAAAAGCTGTTTAGGCATGCGGTAGCTGGGCATGCGGGCTACATGACCCAGCCAACGCAGCCTTGCCTGCCGGAGGAGCTCACCGATGGGACTTTGCCCAGATCTTTCAAGGATTTGTGAGCTCCTCACACAATCCAGCCTGGTTAAACCCAGGATGGATCGTAGGCAGGCCAGCCTAAATGTTTCCAACCGGCGAAGATGCTCCATTAGGGGGTCCACGTTTCACAAGCGTAGAGAAGGGAGGGAATTTAACACGTAGGCTTTCGCGACCAATGTTATTCATAATCAACGTTTTTGGGTTTAGATCGCGTTATTTATAAATGTGTCGTAACCCTCCACCACCCGACACGGCCAATCAGTAAAAATGTGTCACATTGACAAAAGACAAATAGTTCACTGCTTTAGCCCACCGGTGTGTTGAAGCCACAACATTTACAATTTGAGTACGACGTTTCACTGGTAATTGCATCCAGCATCATCGGGCAATAACGCGATCTAAACCCAAAAACGTTGATTATGAAGGGAGGGAATGACCGTGGCCGAGAAGACCTGAAGCTTCATGCGGAGCGACAGACCAGGTAGCTTCGACACAGCGTTACGCAACCGATGAAAAGATATTGCCGCTCGACTGATTCGGAGTGAGACCTCTGCTGATAAACTGGAGCCGGTCATAAGCACACTGCCCAGGTATGGGAAACTCTCCACTCTCTCCACAACTGATTGGGAGTTGTGGGGTTGAGTGTCCGATGGTACAAAATACCCAGGCAGGTGCTTAGTTTTAGTGGCACGCTCCAGTCTCAGCAGCAGCGTCTCCAACTCCTCTTCTGAATGAGCAGCTATTACCAAATCATCGGCATACATAACGTGGTTGACCAATAGGGAGCCATCCCTTGATCGCACCCGGGCGTCGATCAGCCTCCCATTATATCTGTACCAAATGGAAATTCCCCCGGTACAGCTATTGAAGGCTTCACGAACTACGCAGTCGAAATAGATGTTAAATAATGTGGGAGCCAGAGGACATCCCTGTCGCACCCCAAGGTGTACAGGGAAAGGCTCCGACTCCCGGCCACGTAGTTTTACCCGGGCCCGCTCACCATCTTGAAGGTCCTTAATGATCGTGAGCAGAGGGTCAGGGACTCCGAAAGCATGAAGAACAACCCAGAGCCCAGGCCTACTGATGGTATCATAGGCCTTGACCAGGTCAATAAAGCAGAGATGTAGGTCTTGTTGGAATTCCCTACACCTCTGCTGTAGCAGACGGACAGAAAATATGGCATCTGTACAGGACCGCCCTTTCCTGGAACCGCATTGGGAGATGCCCCTGTAGTTGTTACAGTCTGTGCGGTCCCCCTTCTTAAAGAGGGGACCACCAGGGCATCCTTCCAATCCTGCGGTACCCGTCCAGCGGTTCAGACTGTTGTTATGATGTCATATAGGGCAGTCTGTGCACAAGCGCCACCCTCCCTCAGCATTTCGCTTGGGAGATCATCTCTGCCCGGTGCCTTTCCTGGTCTCAGACTCCGGATCGCCTTCAGTACTTCCTCAACAGCTGGCACCTCAGCCAGCCACTCACAGGGGTGACTCTCCAATATTTGAGGCACCGAAGCCTCAGCAGGGTATCCCACTTTGTGCCATGATGTTTTCCTGGCTGAGGATTTCCCTCCCCAGGACCTCACAGAAATGCTCAGCAAATTGCAAACCTGTTCCTGGGGTCGGAGATTGGATCACCGTTTTTCCCCTAATGATGGTAATAGGTGTGGCGCTGCAGGTTACTTTTTTGATGGAGTTAAATAGTGATTTGTGATCGCGGGCCACTGAGGCAGATTCCATCTCCTNAGCAACCCGCGACCACCACCCATCCTTGCAGCGCCTCACGGCTCTCCGAACCTCCGAGCGAAGGCTGCGGTACACCTCCTCATTCTCTGACGTGGGATGCTGTAGCCGATGAGAGTGGGCCTGTCGCTTTTTCTCAACTATCCTGAACATCTCCTCTGTCAGCCAGGGTTTCTGGGGAGGTCTGGACCGCGTACCCAAAGCAGCCATTGCAGCTGCATGAGTCACAGTCTTAAACCTCGCCCATTTATCCTCGACATCAGGTGGAGTGGGGGACGATGCCAACCCCAGCTGCAAGCGATGATGAAATTCTCGCTTGCAACTTTCATCAGCTGAGACCAGGCCACTTTTGGTTGGAATGGGATCCTGGGTGTACACCCACCACCGGAGTGGAAGAATGGCAGGCGCATCTTACAGATGACTAGTCGATGGTCAGAGGGCAGATCAGCTCCACGGTAGGTCCTGGTGTCAAGGACATGGGCTCGCATCCGCTGGTCCGTCACTATGTAGTCCAGCAGATGTTCTTGCTTGGATCCGGCATGGCGTCTGTGACCACCATGGTGTCTGTGACCACCACAGTGGCTAAACAGGGGCTCTGGACGGGTGCGAAGGGCTGGTAACCCCTCCACCTTCAATGAATTACCACGAAACCACGAATTAAACATAAACAAGACACACACACACACAAAGACACACACACACACAAAGATACACACACACAGACACACAGAGACACACACACAGATGGACACAGACACACATTTTAAAAGACACACACAAAGACACGCTGGGACACACAGACAACAACCGCCATTCGCCACTAATTTCCCGTCTCTTCCTGCTCTCGCAGCCAAAACCACCACCACCGCTGCCACAACCACACCACCACCCCCCACCACCACCCCCCNACCACCACCCTGCCCACCTCCCTGCCCACCTCCCCACGCCGCCCGCGGTGTCTGCGGGCGGCAAGGCGACGCTCTCCGCCAGCGGCGTGAGCTCCTCCTCCTGCCGCCTGCGCTCGCTGGCGCCCTTCCTCCTCCTGGCGAACACCGCCGCCAGCGCTCCGTGCGCCCCACGCGGCGGGGAAGATGGAGCGGCACGAAGAGGTGGAGGAGGTGGAGGAGGAGGTGAGGAGGAGGTGTTAGTGGAGGAGGTGGAGGAGGAGGTGAGGAGGTGGAGGAGGAGTGAGGAGGAGGTGTTAGTGGAGGAGGTGGAGGAGGTGGAGTAGGTGGAGGAGGTGGAGGAGGAGGTGGAGGAGGAGGTGAGGAGGAGGTGTTAGTGGAGGTGGAGGAGGAGGAGGTGGAGGAGTGAGGAGGAGGTGAGGAGGAGGTGGTGAGGAGGAGGAGGTGGAGGAGGTGTTAGTGGAGAGGTGGTGGAGGAGGAGGAGGTGGAGGAGGAGGAGGTGAGGAGAGGTGTTAGTGGAGGAGTGAGGAGGAGGTGTTAGTGGAGGAGGTGTAAGTGGAGGTGGAGGAGGAGGTGGAGGAGGTGAGGAGAGGTGGAGGAGGTGGAGAAGAAGGGGTGNAGGAGGAGGTGGTGTAAGGGTGTAATCGGAGGAGGTGGAGGATGAGGAGTTAAGAGGTGCATGTCTAATCGAGTGTTGACGTTATTTCACCAATATCTTTAAGGACGCTATTGCTGATAACAATTCGTCTACAAGTGCCAGGTGACGTGTCCTGCTCTGTCAACCAACACGATTGCAACTTGTATCGCACGTGGGTGCACGCACTTGCATCGTCGTCGTCATCATCAGGACCGTCTGCTGTCGGCGGCACTGCTTGGTAAGGACAGTCGCTAGCGCCGTGTGACTAGCGGCACCCGGGATGGTGAAGACGCAGACGATGACGGACTTGAGCAGCCACGACGGAGGCCCCCTCTCATGGCGTGGTTCCCGGGACTTCCCTGCTGTGAACTTCCCCCTTTAGAGGTCCCCGGTCGTCTACACCGTGGCCTGCTGACGCGAGGACTCACGCACAGCGCAGTTACCCTTCTCCGCCAGCAGCCGGCGCTATGCCCCTACAATAGCATCAACAGTAACAACAATAACATCAACAGTAACAACAATACATCAACAGTAACAACAATAACATCAACAGTAACAACAATAGCATCAACAATAACAATAACATCAACAGTAACAACAATAGCATCAACAATAACATAACATCAACAGTAACAACAATAACATCAACAGTAACAACAATAACATCAACAGTAACAACAATAGCATCAACAATAACAACAATAACATCAACAGTAACAACAATAGCATCAACAATAGCATCATTAATAGCATCAACAGTAACAACAATAGCATCAACAATCAACAATAACATCAACAGTCAACAATAGCATCAACAATAACATCAACAATAACATCAACAATAACATCAACAATAGCATCAACAATAGCATCAACAACATCAATAACATCAACATAACATCAACAACATCAACAATAACATCAACAATAGCATCAACAATAACATCAACAGTAACCTTAAATTTGGAGCTTTGTGACTGCAGGAATTACTCTTTGGTTATTTCGGTAAAGTCACATATAAAGATAAAATAATAAATTAAATAATAGCATACGACGTTTCGATTGCAACACAAGCAATCATCATCAGGTATAAATGAAATAGCAACAGAAAATCTAACCAGAAAACTATAGACAGACACACAAGCAGACAGACATCACCAAGATACACAGAGAGAGCAACACAGGCACAGAGAGGGGATCGTCTCCGTGGGTGGCCACCCAACGGAGACGATCCCACACAGACACCCACAGAGACATAGACACCCACAGAGACCCGTAGACACCAGCAGACACGCACAGACACACACAGACACATAGACACCCACAGAGACACATAGACACCCACAGAGACCCGTAGACACCAGCAGACACGCACAGACACACACAGACACATAGACACCCACAGAGACACATAGACACCCACAGAGACCCGTAGACACCAGCAGACACGCACAGACACACACAGACACATAGACACCCACAGACATAGACACCCACAGAGACCCGTAGACACCAGCAGACACGCACAGACACACACAGAGACATAGACACCCACAGAGACCCGTAGACACCAGCAGACATGCACAGACACACACAGACACATAGACACCCACAGAGACAGACACCCACAGAGACCCGTAGACACCAGCAGACACGCACAGACACACACAGACACATAGAGACCCACAGAGACACATAGACACCCACAGAGACCCGTAGACACCAGCAGACACGCACAGAGACCCATAGAGACACCCATAGATTATGGGTGTCTCTGTGGGCCTCTGTGCGTGTCTATGGGTTTATGTGAGTCTCTGTGCGTGTCTATTGGTCTCTATAGATCTTTGTGGGTCTCTGTGGGTGTCTATGGGTCTCTTTGGGTCTCTGTGGGTGTCTATGGGTGTCTGTGGGTGTCTCTTTGATGACGATCAAGATGTCCCCCTCCTCAGTGGAGCTGATGTCATTTTTTTATCACTTCTGACAAAGAGCGTCAGAGTGGGCTTGGTCAATACGAAAACAAAGTTTGAGTTTTAGTTTTTATATTTAGTTTAGTTTACTCTCTCTCCCATATCTCTCTCTTCCTGTGTCTCTCTCCCGTCCGTGTCTCTCTCCCGTGTCTCTCTCCCGTGTCTCTCTCCCCGTGTCTCTCTCCCGTGTCTCTCTCCCCGTGTCTCTCTCCCCGTGTCTCTCCCGTGCAGCTGCTCCGCTCTCTGTGTGGGCCACGGGAGACACGGTGTCCGAGGGAGACACGGCCACACTACGCTGCACCGTGTCAGACAATCCGGACTCAGACCCAATTCAGTGGAGCAACCCTCAAGGTCACACACTCTACTTCGAGAGCATCAAGGGTGAGCGACAAGCGCTGTCTCTGTCTCTCTCTGTCTCTCTCTGTCTCTCTCTGTCTCTCTCTCTGTCTCTCTCTGTCTCTGTCTCTCTCTGTTCTCTCTGTCTCTGTCTCTCTCTGTCTGTCTCTCTGTCTCTCTCTGTCTCTCTCTTTCTGTCTCTGTCTGTCTCTGTCTGTCTCTCTCTCTCTCTGTGTCTCTCTCTGTGTCTCCCTGTCTCCCCGTGTCTCAGCCCACATGGACCCGCGTGTCTCTCTGTCTGTCTGTCTCTCTGTGTCTCTCTCTGTCTCTCTCTCTGTGTCTCTCTGTCTCTGTGTCCCTGTGTCTCAGCCCTCATGGACCCGCGTGTCTCTCTGCTGCACTGGAGCTCCACCAGGCTGGACGTCACCATCTCCCGCGTCTCCACGGGGACCAGGGGCTCTACAGCTGCTCCCTCTTCAGCCTGGGGACCCCACGGCGTATGCGTCGCTCACCGTCGGTGGTGAGCGACGCTCACCTCGCCACTCTTGTATCCGTGTCGTTTTCCACAATGTACACTAAGAATGACTCTGATCATTTTTTGAATAAGTTCGATCCGGATGTAGCGCGGGGCTTGGAGGGGGTCACCCTCACACCCGCTGAACCCTTGCCTCACCACACACCGAGTCTCCCCGTGTCTCTCTCTCTCTCACCGTGTCTCTCTCTCTCTGTATTTTCTCACCGTGTCTCCCCGTGTCTCTCTCTCTCTCCCCGTGTCTCTCTCACCGTCTCCCGTGTCTCACCGTGTCTCTCTCTCTCCCCGTGTCTCTCTCACCGTGTCTCTCTCACCATGTCTCCCCGTGTCTCTCTCTCTCACCGTGTCTCCCCGTGACTCTCTATCTCACCATGTCTCCCCGTGTCTCACCGTGTCTCGTGACTCTGTATCTCACCATGTCTCACCGTGTCTCACCATGTCTCTACGTCTTCCATGTCTCACCGTGTCTGTTTATCTCACCCGTGTCTAACCGTATCTCCCCGTGTCTCTCTCTCTCACCATCTCTCACCATGTCTCCCTGTGTCTGTGTAGACAGCACCACCACCATCACCGCCGCTGATGATGATGATGGTGTGTGGGATGACTCTGTGCTGGGTGGTGGTGGTGATGTGGGTAGTGGGTCTCTGATGGTTGTTGCCATAGTCCCACCTCTCATCTTCTCCCTCGTCTGCCTCATTGTCCTGGCGAGATCATTCAAAGGGAGACGCAGGAGTGGGACACACGGAGACACACGTGGACTCACAGAGACACGCAGAGACACAGAGAGGTTCACGGAGACACACAAAAACTCACGGAGACACGCAGAGACACACAGAGATTCACGGACACACACGGAGACACACAGAAACTCACAGAGACACGCAGAGACACACAGAGATTCACAGAGACACACGGAGACACACAGAAACTCACGGAGACACGCACAGATGCATGGTGACACACAGAGACACACGGAGACTCACGGAAACACACAAGAGACACAGACACAGAGACAACAACAACCGCCATTCGCCACTAGGTGGCGGTGACATCACCACGGCGCTTGTGCCAGGCCATGTGCAGGTTGAGGCCACGTGAAGTGTCGAACGCCCACTGGCAGGAGGTCACAGGGCAGACCTAGGTGCCACGGGTCGACTGACTGAGATGACTGGTTGATACACCATCTGTGCCTCCTACTGTGTCAACTTGCTGTGCTTTAGCCACCCGGCGCTCCGCTCGTTGTTGTGAGCGTCGCTCCTCCGCCCTCCGTTGTTGTTGGAGGGCGACTGCCTCCAACACGGAGACACACACAGAGACACACACGGAGACACACACACTGAGACACGTGGAGACACACGGAGACACATGGAGACACACACACAGAGACTCATGGAGACACACAGAGACACACGGAGACACACAGAGACACACACAGAGACACACACAGAGACACACACGGAGACACACACATAGAGACATACACACAGAGACACAGAAATACGGAGACACACATAGATACACAGAGACACACAGACACAGACACACACAGACACTTACAGAGACTCACAGACACTCACGGAGACACACGGAGACACATGGAGACACACAGAGACACACAGAGACACATGGAGATAGACAGAGACACCAAGAGACACACATAGACACACGGAGACACGGTGAGACGTAGACATTCAGGTAAGAGACGCTGGGAGTTGGTGAGTGCCAACTGCCTGGAATCTAAACACTGCCTTGCTCTGTGCTGTGTTGATAATTGTAGTGTCTCTCTCTGTCTCTCTGTCTCTGTGCCTCCCCTCCTCTCTCTCCCCGTGTAGGCATCTATGTACTTACTGAGAGAAGGAGAAGCGGAGAGAGTATCCCGGATTTGAAGAATGTTACCGAAGAGGGATACACGGGGAGAGAGACACACGGGGAGAGAGACCCGGGAGACAGACACACGGGGAGATGGATACTGGGAGAGAGACACACGGGAGAGAGACACGGATATAGACTCGGGGAGAGACACACAGGGTGAGAGACACAGAATTAGAGACACACGGAGAGACGCACACGGGGAGATAGACACACGGGGAGATGGATACTGGGAGAGACACACGGGGAGAGAGACATGGGAGAGAGAGACGGGGAGAGAGACACGGGGAGAGAGACACGGGGAGAGAGAGACACGGGGAGAGAGCCACACAGAGAGAGACTCGGGGAGAGAGACACACGGAGAAAGACACGGGGAGAGAGACACACGGAGAGAGACACGGGAGAGAGACAGGGAGAGAGAGACACGGGGAGAGAGCCACACAGAGAGACTCGGGGAGAGAGACACACGGAGAGAGAGAGAGACACGGGGAGATAGACACGGAGAGAGACACGGAGAGTGTGATCACGATGCCACACAACAAAACATCAGCAGCGCGTTCTCAGTGTTGTTTTTTTTGTACAGTGTATAGTGTATCGTGTAATGTGTACACTTTACACTACTCTATACACTACACTATACACTACACTACACTACTCCATACACTACTCTATACACTACACTACACACTACTCTATACACTACACTATACACTACACATGTGATTTAACCGAGTATTGATCACGAATCCTGCCACGTGTTAAAATGACCAAGTTACATAAAGTTCCTCCTATGAGTACCATTCACGCGAGTTCGTTTTCATCTTGTTGATTATCTGAGCTTTCCTGGGCCTCCCCTAGGTCGACTCAGCCTCAAATGTAGTACCTTGTGCGATGTGTGAACGTCGCCACTGGGGAGACAAAGGCGGCCGGGCGTGGTGTGCCGTGCGGCCTTCATAGGTGCTCGTTAACAGCACTTGCTTCTGTAGTGTTGTACAGACGGACTCTTCAACTTCTTTTGTAGCACACACTTTTATTCGTTTATGAACACAGTCCCTATGCACTGAGGGGTATACGGTCCCCTCACCCGTTACACTCAGAACGTACAAGCCTCCGCACCCTACAGGCTACTTAATATCCCGCTCTTTCAATGTCCTCTGACTGGACCTAGGGAGATGTCTCCCCGACCACTGGTTACTCTGAACCCTAGCCCTATAAGGGCTGGAGGGCTTGGTCCAGGGTCCTAGGTTTCTTCCGCCGTCTTGGGTCTTCGTGTAGTCGAACTCCCGAGAGCTCTGAGCGCTCTGGCTTTATACTTGTTCGTGGCCGGGTTGTCCAATCCCCGGCCACCTTGTGGAACCCTGTGATTGGTCGTTCCCAATCTGCTTTAGGATCCGAATTCACCCTATCTGACCCTGACCGTTAGGTCGCGCGGGAAAACCTTGTTTACGGTCAGCTCTCACAGCTTGTGAGACCCTGACCGTTAGTTTGAGCGGGAACACCTTGTCAACGATTTGCTCTCCCAGTTTGTGAACATCGAGTAGTTAACTCTACTACACATTGACTCCACACCGTCGTGAACACTGTAACGACAACAGCAAATATCACATTGTTCTTGCATTGTGCTTGCAAAGCAAGAATTCCGTTTCAGTGTTAGGGAACTCATACATAGCGACGTGCACGTGAGCTCCTCTTATCCGCATGTAGATGTGTGAACACAAGTACGCATAATTTCGATTTAAAGCTTTCATGACTGCAGGGATTCATCTTCTTGGTTCTTTCGGTAAAGTCACGTAGGTGGAAATAAAAATAATAAGAATATTAAATTAATAAAATAAAATAAAAATAACTACATTTTATTTGTATTAATTTTATTTTCTTTAATAAAATAAAATAAAATAACTACATGTAATTTTTATTAATTTAATTATTAGTATTTTTCTTTTCACCTACGTGACTTTACCGAAAGAACCAAAGAGTATGGATAATCAAAATATTTAAAATAAAATAAAAAGGGAAATTACTCAATATTATTTCATTTTATTCTTATTAATTTAATTTTTGTTATTTTTATTATATTTTTTATTTTCACCCACGTGACTTTACTGAAAGAACCAAAAAGTATTGATCCTTGTAGTCACAAAAACTTCAAATCTATCAAAAATATTTGTTGTCATACCAATAAAAAATATACTTTCGTCACCTTCACGAAGTACAGTTTTGTAGGAGCCATCATTACTACTGCGATGCATCTTGTACATATTCATACTATACACCTGTGTTTACATTGATAATTACATGTAAAAAGTAGATTGGGTGGGTGAGTGGGTGGTGAGTGAGTGGGTGGGTGGGTGGTGGTGGTGGGTGGGTGTGAGTGGTGGTGGGTGGTGAGTGAGTGNGTGGTGGGTGNGTGGTGAGTGAGTGAGTGTGTGGGTGGGTGAGTGGGTGAGTGAGTGGGTGAGTGGGTGGGTGAGTGTAAAAAGCAGATTAATTATATAGAGTAAACATGCCCACGGGGGATTTTGAGATGAGCTGCTATAAATAAGACATTAATCCAAATGCAACTATGGGACAATGCAGTTGAAGGGATACATCCATCTTCAAATCGTGTGTTCAAATGTAAGAACATGTTTTGAGCCATCAAAATGTTGTACTTGAAATGAAGTAAAATGAAGGCGTGACATGTAAATATAAACATGCTGACACTGTGATGATTTCACTTTGGTTTTGTCATATTTAGATATTTGTAGACGGTGAAATACGCGATAAAAACATTAGTTGAAGGCATATGTCGATAGTTGTGAAAGATTAAACATGTATTTATATCGCACACATAATGTAACGAATTATCTGAGCGTAAGGTTTATTTTAGCCCAAGGGACCCCCTCATGACAAGGTGAACACCACCCTGAGCCAATGGAAATTCCACGTTCCTATGACAGAGGCGAGCTCATCCATAGGACAACCTAAATATGTATCTGCCGGCAGGGGGCGATGTTGCCTATGGTTACAGGACCCATCTCTGATAGGGTCATTGCCTGTATTTGAGGATTCTTTCAGTGAAAAAGTGTAAGACAAAGTGTTGTTAAACATCGTATAAAGTCATCTCCAGCATTCATACGAGGTACTGTCATTGCCTCTTGCAAGTTGTGCAAGTGTAATCAATTCGGCAGAGTTAGTCACAGCCAATGTTTTCCCTGCTCAATTAAGCATTGAGGCGGCGTTAAGTTGGGGACAAGTCTGTCTCTCCATTGGGTAATCGCTGCCGACTCAGCCACAAGGTGGTACTCATTTTAGCAACCCCGGTAGGATGATGGGGTGAGTCAACCCCCAACCTAGATTTGAAATCACAAATTTGGGATTGTGAGCCGCTCATTCTGTGGTTCAGTCACCTCATCATAGCACGCTGATGCTTGCATCACATGCCTGTGTGATTACCCAGAGCAATCTTACACGTCGTAGCCTTATGACCATTTCACTTAGTAATGACCATTAATATCAACCCTCACGTAGGTAGAACATTTACACCAAAGAGTATCTTTCGGTAAAGTCACGTAGATAGAAAAAAAAGCGATGAAAAATATCACGACGCTTCGATCGCAACACAAACGGGCGTCATACGCTCGTGTTGCGATCGAAAGGTCGTGATATTATCAATCGCTTTGTTTGTATTTTTGTTTCTATCCACGGACTTTACCGAAAGAACCACATATGAAAGTTTATTCAAAATCCTTGCCTAATATCCTGTGTGATGCCGCGCACGAAGCCGTTCGGCAGGCACCAATCCCCGACCTCCCCCACCGCACGGCCCCCTCCCCNTCCCCACCTCAGAACACACCCGCACTCATTCCCCCCCCCNATAGAGCTCCGAGGGAGGTCGCCTGCGACCGGTTTTTATCCGAGAACCCTTATCGGGATTAATTCTCACGGTTTCNGGCGACAGGGAATTGGATGACCCCCCCCCCGTGCTACGTGGCACCGCGGCGCTGCGCCGGCCTTAATATGGTGTGGTCGCGGCGTGGGCATTCGGCCACCGCGGTTGAGGCGCATTTCCCCCACACACCCCACGAGTCGACGGGCAAGCAGGGGAGGCACGGACAGCATGAATAGCGGATCACAGGGGCTGTTGCGCATAGTCATGGGGGTTGGGATAATTGCGCTTGAGCGCGCAGGCCCCATTGTTAGGAGGGTAAGGGTTAATTAGGATGTACGCCGCCAACGCCGCTCACTGATTAGCATATCAACAGCGCCCGGAACCGCCGTGCGCGGGCTCGGGTGCGCGAGCCCATTGTTCAGCGCAGCATCCCCTTTGAGGTAGGGAGGATAAATAGAGGGCGCAGAGGGAAATCGCCCTTCTCTCCAGCGCCAGGCGACAGGACGCTCTCCAGTCCAGCGACCCGATCGTCCGTGAGACGCATCGAGGTACGCTGCGAGCACGGATCAACGAACCGCCGTGGGCATCCAGCAGGAGTAAGTAGGTGAATTAGAATCATAGCAGATAAATCGGGAATAGGTATAAAGGTATCAGCGTAGGCCAGCCTCGTCGACTCACTGATTTAACATAAATTACCAGGTATCAGATAATAAATCATTAATAGCGAAGCGTGGTCTCGCGTGATATTGTCGTGCAGTGTGAGCGTGTGGGTGCGCGTGTGTACACTGTGTTCACGTGAGTGAGCGCTGCGTAGGCGGCGCACGAGTGGGTGTCGCGTGTGTGCAGGTGTGTGCGCTCGTAGTGTGGGTGAAGGGTCGGTGCGTCCGCAGGTCCCGCTCTGTCGCCGCCGGGACTCGCGCAGGTGAGGGCAGCGTCGTTCGCCCCGACCCCGTTTAATAGCGCGTGATCCGTGGAGAGACAACGCAGCGTCTGCAGGTGAACGAGGGCGTGCGGCGAGCTATGCCTCTCACACGAGCTCGCGGAGGACGGACCAGGGAGGGGAGCCGTCGGGCGATGAGCCCAGCGACGGCAGCAGCTGCTCGCAGAGCAGCGAGGGTCGGCGCACGGCGGAGCCCCTGCCATAGGNTCGGAGCAGGAGGACTCGGGACCAGCGGCCCAACATATTGTTTTATATTAATATTATTTNATTATTTCCCTTCTACGTGCCTTTATCGAAAGAACCAAGAATATGACTCCCTTCATGTAAAGTATCAGAAACTATCTTAAGGCAAATGAAAGCGTGTATTTACAAAACAAAACATTTTAAAGACGTCTATACACGACACACCATCATTCTGCACACCAAACAGACGTTAATCATGCAACACTAAACAATTCAACAGACATCCTCTTCCTAAGCTTTGCTCATTTAGAACATCTATTAAGAGAGTGAAATGTTTTAAATTGTGAGTGACAGGCAAGCTCTTACAACCGTACTCAATTTAAGAACCTTGCCATTAAAACATAGAAGATTGCAAGTTAGATCGTGCTGTTTTGTTGCGAACTGCTTGGCGTCGTGGTCCCGCGTTCAGCGATTGTGAAGACAAAGCTTATTGGATAATATAGGTTTTTTGGGTTAGGGGCGTCCATAAATGACGTCACGCGATTGTGGACGATTTTGACCCCCCCTTCCCTTCGTCACACGGCGTCACAAAANGTCAGACCCCCTCAAATATGACGTTACAAAGTTCTGCCCCCCCCNAAAATAAAACATGCTTCAAATCGCTTTAAACTATTGTCATTGTAGTGCGTATTTAATGTTGCGCTGCACTCTGATGTTGTAGGAGAAAAATGTATTAAAAAGTCTATTTAATTAAGTAGAACGTGTTGTCTATATTCATTTAAAGTTGCGCATTTGATGTGACGTCACATTTCTCAACCCCACCCCCCGTCACACATCGTCATAAATGTCTGACCCCCCCCCTATGTGCGTGACGTCATTTATGGACGGCCCCTTAGATTGCATAAATATTAAACCCGCCACACCCGACACAGCTAATTAGTAAGGGTTGTAACGTAAACAGAACTTGCCAATTCGTTACTAGTACAGCAAGTACACAACATTTACAATCCCAGTACGACGTTTCGCCAGCCATTACAACTAGCTTCGTCAGGCGACAGAGATTTGTGGAGAAATTCTATTTTGTTCCTTAAATAGACGGATAGATGTGATGACATCTTGTGAGGTGCCAAGGGGGGGGGGGGGAAATGAAAACATGAATTACAATGGATATCCGTTGCCGGTTGGGTTATTCATATGGTAATCAGCGTACATTATACATGCACGTAGTTGCGGCTTTAACGCCACATTCATATTTACGCGATTTAACCAAACATACGGATATTGTATTTCGATTTAAAGCTTTCGTGACTGTAGGGATTCATCTTCTTGGTTATTTCGGTAAAGTCACGTAGAAGGGAAGTAATAAAATAATAAAATAAAACATAATAAATATAAATTATTTTATTATGTTATATTATTTTATTATGTTTACTTGACTTTACCGAAAGAACCAAGAAGATGAATCCTGCAGTCACGAAAGCTTTAAATCGAAAAGAATGGTAAGCTTTGCTTGTAAATGCGCAGCTCTGCAATTGCCTGCTCACGCCACTGCTGACTGAAGGGTGTCCAACTACATAGAGCTCTATAGAGCTTTGGTCTACTCTTCTACACTGGCCAGTACGTCTTTGAAGAGGTAGAACTACCCACACTTTACCCCACCACACTCGGCCTGCCGATCGACCCTGGAATACACATTTATAAACTAGACTAAACTATACTATGAGACCTCCTTTACCAATGGCAAAATAAAGTGATAGGTTTTTACCCTTTCAACTGGTACAAAANCTGCCTTGTATAAAGGTGTCAGTTTTTGTACCAGTTGAAAGGATAAAAACCTATCACTAGACTAAACTATGTTCATTTTACCAGGTAAGGCCCACTGAACTGGATAGCTCTTTGTTCCGAAGTGACCTGGTCACAAATGATAGACCAACAAAGTGGTTCATCATGTGGAGATTTCTAGCAGTCAAATACTCTAAACGCTTATTAAAATAAAATATTTTAATTTTATTTTTATTAATTTGATGTTTACCTACGTGACTTTACCGAAAAAACCTAAGAATATGAATCCGTGCAGTCACGAAAGCTTCAAATCTAGAACTCTAAACGCTTGTTTCTAAATGTGGGGGAAAACCGGAGGACCCACAGAAAAATCTTGCGACCACGGGAGAGAGAACGCAAATTTAAATATAGAGCAGGTGTCAGGGTCAGGATCGAACCCACGACCTCCTGCATACCAGGCGAGGTAATTAACATCTCATAGCCACCGTGATGATGATGATGATAGAGAGAGAGAGAGAGNCGTAACTCCAAATATAGAGCAGGTGTCAGGGTCGGATCGAACCCACGACGTCCTGCATACCAGGCGAGGTAGTTAACATATCATAGCCACCGTGGTGCCCCAGATGAGAGAAGGGTGATATGGGAGGCTGCAGAGGACTAAGATAGACAGTCAGTAAGATTGGGAGAGTAGAGAGGAGTGGACGCGTGACTAGAGGCAGGAGAGGACGATAAATATTATTTAATTTATTTACTTTATACGTGACTTTACCGAAAGAACCAAAGAGTACACAGTGGACGATGTCAATTGCGATCCACTCGTGAAATGTCCCGCTTAGCCGAAGTCAGTGGCCTCCTTTCAGTCCAGACACTCCCCTTTATTTTGATTTAAAGCTTCGCGACTGCAGGGATTCATATTCTTGGTTCTTTCGGTAAAGTCACGTAGAAGGGAAATTATAAAATAATATATGTTTTATATTAATATTATTTTATTATTTCCCTTCTACGTGCCTTTATCGAAAGAACCAAGAATATGACTCCCTTCATGTAAAGTATCAGAAACTATCTTAAGGCAAATGAAAGCGTGTATTTACAAAACAAAACATATTTTAAAGACATCTATGCACGACACACCATCATTCTGCACACCAAACAGACGTTAATCATGCAACACTAAACAATTCAACAGACATCCTCTTCCTAAGCTTTGCTCATTTAGAACATCTATTAAGAGAGCGAAATGTTTTAAATTGTGAGTGACAGGCAAGCTCTTACAACCGTACTCAATTTAAGAACCTTGCCATTAAAACATAGAAGATTGCAAGTTAGATCGTGCTGTTTTGTTGCGAACTGCTTGGCGTCGTGGTCCCGCGTTCAGCGATTGTGAAGACAAAGCTTATTGGATAATATAGGTTTTTNGGGTTGTGAGAATTATTTTATTATGTTTCGGCCGAAACGTCGTAAGAATTATTTTACGATGTTTTTTTTTTTATTATTTATTACTTCCCTTCTATGTGACTTTACCGAAAGAACCAGAAGATACGGATATTGGTCGCGAATGCCACGTGTTAAACCAAAGCTTCATAGAGCGGTGAGGGGGGCGGAGCGAGCGTGGATGGGCGTGGCCTGCGGGTGTGTGACGTCATAGATTTAGAACCCGTCCCTCACACGTGACCGCGCTCAACGGTGACGACACGCAATCATCACGTGCGCGCCTCGAGTGGACGTTATTGCTGGTTGACAAGACGGGNAGCCTGTTGTTTGTCGAGGGCTAATCAAGAGATAATGGAGCTTCTTAGGGCCTGCGCAGGTACCGGCGCGTGTGTTTGTGTGTGTTGGTATACATTGTCGGGCGTGGTGCTGGCCACCCACCCCTCGTTCGTGTACCGTTCCGGCCTTCATAGGTGCTCGCTAACAGCACTTGCCCCTTACAGTCTGTTAAGGCTATACGGGGATCTTTGTCTTTGTTGGTATACAGGAGGTCGTGCCTTACATACGACGTGACATCGAGTGTCAGCACACACTCAATGTTGCTCAACCACATTTATCTCAGCTGTCTTAGTGCTTCTGTCTATATGTGTGTGTCTCTCTCCATCTCTGTGTTCGTACTCTAACTTTGTGTCCTGATCTCTATGTGTTTCTCTAAGTACAGTACATGCATTTCGACGTCTGTGTCTCTGAATGTCTGTGTCTCTCTATCTCGGTGTATTTGTGTGCACGTGTTTGTCTCTGAATGTCTCTGTGTGTGTCTCTGTATTTCTCTGTGTATCCGTGTTTGTGTGTGTGTGTGTATGCATGTCTCTGGGTGTGTTATGCTTTTTGTGTCTTTATGTATGTGGATGATTTGTGTGTCTCCATGTTTGTGTGTCGATGTCTATTCGCGGATAATATTGTTTTTTTTTCACGTGACTCCTCTTTTCCTCACAATTCACGATAATAAGGTTCCGTTCCACAAAAATGTATAGAATATGAATACGCAGATAATCCTAGGTAATGGCGTGGCCTGCGGGTGTGTGACGTCACATATTAAGCCCCCCTCGCACGTGATCTCGCTTCACGGTGACGACACGCAATATCGTAATCACGCACGCTGCTAATCCACGTTATTGCGGATCAAGAGTTTTAAACATGAATGATTTATTCAGGGGCTTCTCAGGCCCTACACAGATACCGACGCGTGTGTGTTTCTGTGTACACAAGTGTCTGGCCATGAAAAACCACTGATAATGTTGCTTTACATACAACATAACAGAGTGTCTGCACACACTCAATGTTGCTCAACCATATATTATCTCAGGTGTCTCAGTGCTTCTGTCTATATGTGTCTCTCGCCATCTCTGTCTTTGTACTTTACTTTCTCTACTTATCCCTATCTGTGTCTCTAAGTCCAGTACCTGCATCTCGTTGTCTGTTTGTGTCTCTGTATGTCTGTGTCTCTCGATGTCTGTTTTGGTGTGCTTGTGTGTGTCTCTGAATGTCTCCATGTTTCTGTGTGTGTCTCTGTATTTCTATGTGTATCCATGTCGTTGTGTTTATTATGCATGTTTCAGTGGGTGTGTTCTGTCTGTTTTNGTGTCTTTACGTATTTTCGCGTGAGTCCATGTTGGTGTATCTGTATCTATTCGTGGATAATATGATGTATGTTTCACGTGAATCTTATCCGCAAAATTCATGGATAATAGGATTACATAATACGATGTACTCTTGGATTCCTTCTATTCCTTGGCTGCTATACCACTAATATTTCGACCTTTATCCGTAATTTCTTATGGTGACCAAATTGTTGTAATTAGTTGCATATGGGTTCCCGACCCCATGCATACCAGTAATCACATTCTGTAAAATAACAATTAATTTCAATTACCAATGAACCTGACGTTTTAGACTATAAGGCATTCTACTCAGAAATAGCAATATGCATATTAGGAGGGAAGTCAGACAAGCTGATACTTTTCCAGAATTTTCATAGTGAAATTAGGAAAATATTATTTAATTCGAGAAACAAACACATACAGTAGAACCCACTTAACGACCACCCTGTTGACAACTAATCGCTTAACGACGGGCCTCCATAGAACCCATTGTGTATTATATAGTGCTTCGTGGTGGATCCATTGAGCAGGGTTGGGGCAGGAATTAGGTGACCTTACCAAAGAAAATTCCAACGTTTGCCAAAAGCTATTTTGAACATCGATGCAATCATCGCTCTGTGCTTGTGTTTCCAATACTGACCACTGTCCGTTTAATATCTCTCTGCTCTTTTCCNACAGTGTCCCTGGGAAGCTATCCAGGCAGACCATTGGACCGTCTGCTCACAGCAATGTGGCACTTCACAGGAAAACCTGTGTAGACCACAATAAACAGGAGCAGTTTAAAAAAGACTCACAGGAGCAGCAGCAGCCACATCAGCAAGAGCAGAAAAAAACCATTCAACTTCAATTCATGCGCATTGGCTACGAGCGCACTGTGGAAATTGACATCCCAGAGTCCTGGCCCTGGTCGACTGAGGGCACCTGCTTGGGACAGGAGGTGGAAAAGGAGGCGGTCACGGTGCAGTCCCGGAAGAACGAAGTCCTCTCGGAGTGAGTAAAAGCAAGCGCAGTGAACAAGCTGCAGATGCGTTGCCACTGCAGCTGCACAAACGCACAATCAGCAGACGCACGGCTAGCGAGAGGGATTCTAGTCCGGCACAATCAAGGGCAGGTCAACGCCGCTGTCCAAAAGGACGAGCTGGCCGTGGGATGCCGTGAGCTGGGACAACTCGGACAGCCGTTCCAGCAGCAGTGACAGGGACATAATGGTGCTGAGAGTGAGCTGGGATTGATGTATCTCTTTTCACAGCAAGGTGTGCTCACCTCAGCAGACACAGGCGAATTCGAGATGTCATGCCGGAATCAGACCAACCCTCTCATTGAGTTTTCATCCGTAGTCTGTCTAGCGAGCGATCATGGTCTGGGTTTCTCAGAGGAGAGAGAAATTGGTGAAGATCTGACATGATGGGCACAATAACGCTTAAACCCTTGAAAAGGGTGGTTGGTGAGCCTGACGTTGCCAGAAACCTGAGTGCAGGCCGCAGTGTAGGTAAGTAACGAGTGATGACACAACACAGGGATAACAATCGTTAAAGGCTGCTACAAAGTGTTTGAGAAGAGGTTGGCTTGCATCGTGATTATAACTTGGGAAAACCTCCAGCTCCATATGAATGGCAGTTGTGTACGGTTGTGGCATGGTTGTTGTGGATAGTGGAGGTTATCGAGTGGTAGCCTTTCTCACATAGTAAACATCATTTATGGTGAACATAATTTATTCACTATATTCAACTATGATAAACTAATAGTTGATTACGACTAGCTACTTCCCCTTATTCTGCATTCTATTCAGAGTTCAGCCTTTTGACATTCTTGCCGCTTGTTGTTTCTTGTGTTCACAGCAAGGAAGATGCACCATGACTGCCCTGAGCACCGCCACCACCACCACCACCACCAATGTCACCGCCGCTGCTCTGGATAATGGCCTCGCCACCAGAGCAAGCACGCACCCACAGCCAGGGAGTTCCACGACTCGCTGATAAGAGTAAGTAGCAGACGGCATTGCCAACTCGGGGAGGAGGGGCAGACATAATTATTGTTTAAACGTTTGAAACAATTATATGACGGAAACAGTTTCAAAGTTGTTTCTGTGCTGCACTGTGAATATGAGCCGCTGCTATGAGTGGTGAGTCATATTTAGAACAGATTCCAGGTTGCATTTTGCACCCACCTGCAGTGTCGAGCACAATCACGAATGGTAAATACTTCCATGACTTTCGTGGCATTGGGGAGGTGTTTTTCATTAAGCAATGGATTGACAAAGGGCTGTATATTTCTTATTATTTATGATCTTACAACAGACGTAAACACAAGATCATAAGTAGTCTGACAGAGTGTGGAAAGAAGGAGGAAGATAGTTTGTCCTCGAATGTAATGTGTGTGCATGGTAGAGCTCAGGAAACGGTCAACCTAGTAAATTGAGTCCTTGACATTAGCAGAGGTATCAAGATATTAGATTTATGATAACTATGGCCGTGGTAATAACTATCCATTGTTGACGAGGAAGCCAATGAACGACAGGATGGCTGGCATGAATCAATGATCGTCACAGCATCAATCAATCAAAGTGCTTCGTGGTGGATCCATTGAGCAGGGTTGGGGCAGGAATTAGGTGACCTTACCAAAGAAAATTCCAACGTTTGCCAAAAGCTATTTTGAACATCGATGCAATCATCGCTCTGTGCTTGTGTTTCCAATACTGACCACTGTCCGTTTAATATCTCTCTGCTCTTTCTCCCACAGTGTCCCCTGGGAAGCTATCCAGGCAGACCATTGGACCGTCTGCTCACAGCAATGTGGCACTTCACAGGAAAACCTGTGTAGACCACAATAAACAGGAGCAGTTTAAAAAAGACTCACAGGAGCAGCAGCAGCCACATCAGCAAGAGCAGAAAAAAAACCATTCAACTTCAATTCATGCGCATTGGCTACGAGCGCACTGTGGAAATTGACATCCCAGAGTCCTGGCCCTGGTCGACTGAGGGCACCTGCTTGGGACAGGAGGTGGAAAAGGAGGCGGTCACGGTGCAGTCCCGGAAGAACGAAGTCCTCTCGGAGTGAGTAAAAGCAAGCGCAGTGAACAAGCTGCAGATGCGTTGCCACTGCAGCTGCACAAACGCACAATCAGCAGACGCACGGCTAGCGGAGAGGGATTCTAGTCCGGCACAATCAAGGGGCAGGTCAACGCCGCTGTCCAAAAGGACGAGCTGGCCGTGGGATGCC
This sequence comes from Lethenteron camtschaticum, assembly GCA_018977245.1. Taxonomy (NCBI): domain Eukaryota; kingdom Metazoa; phylum Chordata; class Hyperoartia; order Petromyzontiformes; family Petromyzontidae; genus Lethenteron; species Lethenteron camtschaticum. Next base: position 193,658 of record MU249707.1, on the reverse strand, counting down.
GTGAGCTGGGACAACTCGGACAGCCGTTCCAGCAGCAGTGACAGGGACATAATGGTGTGAGAGTGAGCTGGGATTGATGTATTCTTTTCACAGCAAGGTGTGCTCACCTCAGCAGACACAGAGGCGAATTCGAGATGTCATGCCGGAATCAGACCAACCCTCTCATTGAGTTTNCATCCTAGTCGTCTAGCGAGCGATCATGGTCTGGGTTTTCTCAGAGGAGAGAGAAATTGGTGAAGATCTGACATGATGGGCACAATAAGGCTTAAACCCTTAATGAAAAGGGGGTGGTTGGTGAGCCCTGACGTTGCCAGAAACCTGCAGAGCCAGGCCGCAGTGTAGGTGAAGTAACGAGTGATGCACACAACGCAGGGATAACAATCGTTAAAGGGCTGCTACAAAGTGTTTTGAGGAATAGGTCCACTTGCATCGTGATTACAGCTTTGGAAACCTCAGCTCCATATGAATGCAGTTGTGTACGGTTGTGGCATGGTTGTCGAGTGGTAGCCTTTCTCACATAGTAAACATAATTTATGGTGAACATAATTTATTTCACTATAATCAACTATGATAAATTAATAGTTGATTACGACTAGCTACTTCCCTTATTCTGTATTCTATTGCAGAGTTCAGCCTTTGACATTCTTGCCGCTTGTTGTTTCTTGTGTTCACAGCAAGGAAGATGCTACCATGACTGCCCTGAGCACCGCCACCACCACCACCAATGTCCCGCCGCTGCTCTGGATAATGGCCTCGCCACCAGAGCAAGCACGCACCCACAGCCCAGGGAGTTCCACGACTCGCTGATAAGAGTAAGTAGCAGACGGCATTGCCAACTCGGGGGGGGGGGGAGCCAGACTGAATTAATTAATCGTTTGAAACAATATGATGGAAACAGTTGCAAAGTTGTTTCTGTGCTGCACTGTGAATTGAGCCGCGCTATAATGAGTGGTGAGTGATATTTAGAACAGATTCCAGGTTGCGTTGTACACCCACCTGCAGTTTCAAGCACAGTGACGAAAAGTAAAACGCTTCCCATGACTTTCGCGGCATGGCGGAGGTATTTTTCAATAAGTAACGGATTGACAAAGGGCTGTATATTTCTTATTACTTATTATTTTACAACACTTAAGCACGAGATCATAAGATAGTGCAACAGAGTGCGCAAAGAAGGATGAAGATAGTTTGTCCTCTAATATGATGAGTGTGCATGGTCGAGCTCAGGAAACGGTCAACCTAGTAAATTGAGTCCTTGACATTAGCGGAGGTATCCAGATGTAACATTGATGACAACTATGGCCGTGGTAATACCTATACATTAGTGACGAGGAAGCCATTGAATGACAGGATGGCTTGCATGAATCAATGATCGCCGCATCATCAATCAATCAAAGTGCTTCGTGGTGGATCCATTGAGCAGGGTTGGGCAGGAATTAGGTAACCTTACCAAAGAAAATTGCAACGTTTACCAAAAGCTATTTTGAACATCGATGCAATCATCGCTCGGTGCTTGTGTTTCCAATATTGACCCCTGACGGTTTCATCCCTCTCTGCTGTGTCTTCCACAGTGCCCGCTGGGAAGCTGCACACGTGGACTCTCCAAAGCCACCTCCTGTACAAGAGCAGCCGTGCAGTCCTCGAGCAACAGGAGATCAAAGAATGTGCACAGGAGCAGCAGCAGCAGCAGCAGCAGCAGGAGCATATTCAAGCCGTTGAACAGCAACCCATGGGAGCCGGCACCGAGCGCACCGGAGCAGTTCACATCACAGAGCAGCAGCANGACTATTCAGCGCAGCTCGTTGAGACAGCAACTGGCACGGGAGCCTGCACAGGAGCCGGAAATGGAGCCTGCACAGGAGACGGCACGGGCCGGAACGGGTGCCGGTCGCTGCCAAGATCCACAAGAAAAAAGGCCTCTGGAAACGACTTAGGACATTCTTCTGCCGACAATATAATTTTTTCAGAGACCTGATCGCATATGAAATGGATGTGGATACAGGCACATTTGTCAATGTGATTTGTAAATATTTTTCATAATGTATCAAGAGTTAAGATTAGAATGTACATTTTTATCGAGGTAGTGTTTGTTGCGAATGTAAATAAATATTATGATTCTGACTTACCGTGAGTCCTGATGCTGGCTTTATTGTCGGAAGGAGTGCAATCAGTCAACACAATTGTACACACCGGGCAGGCATGCACATGCACACATAAAGAGATACACGGGAATGCACGTACAAATACCCTACTGAGTGACGGTGATGTTACCACCT
>MU249707.1:121072-191285 GCA_018977245.1 Lethenteron camtschaticum | reverse complement strand
GTCTGTGGAGTGACTCATGCAGCCAGCTGTGGCTGCAGGGTTCTGGTAGTACATGTTGTTTATGTCGTTTATTGTGAAAACTCCGTCACAGTTCCTATGATCACTGTTTCATTGCTTTCATGGCTTTATTTTGGTGATTTCGAAAAGTGTATTGGTTTAGCCATGTTTGTGTTGTTGTAGTACAGAGTTAGACTGATGGCCTTAATCTAAGTTGTCTTGTGGTTGTTGTTGTTGGTTGTTTCACAGCGTTGGTGTACGGTGTATTTTCTGCGATATTTTCCTGTCTTTTCTTGGATTTTCTGTTTGCACTCAGTCACACATTCACTTTAAGATGTTTTCTTGTTCATGTTTTAGTTTTTTGTCTGTTGCGGTTGCACCCGATTCAAGAGCCGAATGGCTCACAGGGCTACACCTAATCAATGAACTTGAACTGTCGTGTACACGTGTCTGTTGTGTCTGCTGTGTTCCGCCCGTACTCACAATGCACCGTCACGTGAATCGTCTCCGAGGCAACGGTCTCGCTCCGACCGCCCGGCATGGTGTAGTTGACCACGCAGCGATACCCGGCTCCCACGTCCCGCCTCTGCAGTTGGTAGCGCAGGACGGACGTCACGGCGAAGGTGCCGTCGGTCTCCGTCGCCACCTTCCTCGTCACTTCACGTCTGGCGGCGCACGCACACAGACAAAGATCCCCGCGTGGCCTTAACAGGCTGTAGGGGCAAGTGCTGTTAGCGAGTGTCACACGAGGGGGTGGGTGGCCAGCACCACGCCCTGCCGGCTTTGTCTCCGCAGTGGCGATGTTTACTCCCTGCAACACGTAGCAGTTTACACTACACTATACACTACACTACGAACTACACTACACTATACACTACTATACACTACACTACGCACTACGCTACTATACACTACACTATACACTACACTACTATACACTACACTATACACTACATTATACACTACACTACTATATACTACACTATACACTACACTATACACTACACTGTACACACTATACACTACACTATACACTACTACACACTACACTACACTATACACTACACTATACACTATACACTACACACTACTCTACACTACACACTACTTTACACTACACTATACACCAGAGGTGTGGACTCGAGTCATGTGACTTGGACTCGAGTCAGACTCGAGTCATGAATTTGATGACTTCAGACTCGACTTGGACTTGCATAACAATGACTTTGTCCCACCTCTGAGGTGTGGACTCGAGTCATGTGACTTGGACTCGAGTCAGACTCGAGTCATGAATTTGATGACTTCAGACTCGACTTGGACTTGCATAACAATGACTTTGTCCCACCTCTGCTATACACTACTATACACTACACTACTACACACTACACTATACACTACACTACACACTACTATACACTACACTACACACTACTATACACTACACTACTACACTATACACTACTATACACTACACTACTACACACTACACTATACACTGTAATAAAAGACTCAGACGCTTCTCTCTGACTCCGTGTCCTTTATTTGGGGTTCGCGTTCTCCTTCCCTCACGGCACTCCTCCTGAGATTCTCTGCCTGGCAGCTCCACATCTGCCTTCGCTCCCGTAGCCTTCCGCGCTTCTGCAGCTCCGCTGCAGGCTCTTGGTGCAGCCCTCTGGCTGCTCTCACAGCAGCTCCATCGCTGCTCCCTGTTCCTCCGTGCGTGGCGATCTCGCCACCTCCCAACGTCATCCCTTCGTGGCCTCTGTGGCTATCTCGCCATCTCCTACCTCAGCCCTTCGTGGCCTCTGTGGCTATCTCGCCATCTCCTACCTCAGCCCTTCGTGGCCTCTGTGGCTATCTCGCCATCTCCAACCTCAATCCTCCACTCTCTCTTCCACCCCGCTGGCTGGCGCCGTCATGAGCCCCTCAGCCACCAGGCTGAGGCACGGCGACCACCCAACGCGTTCACCACCCTTCACTCCCCCGACTGACCCAGATGGCTTCCTGTCTCCCCGCTATAACTTCTCCCCCACGTGACCCTGACTCCTCCCTCTCGGATCGTCATATCCGCCCCGCCCATTTACGCCCGCATTACACTACCCTCCCCCGTAGAGAAAATTCCAGCCGTCCTCGGCTGAAACAGAACAAAATAATGCGGGCGAAGGCATCACAATCAGGAGTCCCCCAGACACAACGGAGATTATAAGAACAACAACACAAGTAACAAAAGGGGAGGTATCAGGAACTGGAACAAAACACCGGCCTGTCCTCCGCGCAACAACAACAAGAATAAGAATGGCACAATGCACAACAACGGCAACTGACACGCAAGAATGGCCAACGCGCACAACCCAGGAATGTGATGTTTTAGTGCGTGTCCATGTTGCAGTTCCATCCGCTCGGCCCAAGTCCAACGTCAAAGAGCAAATGGTAGAGCAGGAATGACGAACAGGCGCTCAATCGCTCCTTCAAGTCCTCGTCCAGTTAGCACACCAGGTAACACCCAGTGTGGCAAGCACTGAAGATCTGTGACGAGAAGGAGAATCCAATCCCCTGAGGCACAACACAACAACGCACATCCACATGTCGTACACGACAGCCACCCGGCCCCAGGGTAGTGGAGATGATGTAAATCCGGCCCGCTTAAAAAAAAAACCCCCATAAATACCCAAAATAACCGCGATGGATGCCCCAGTATTTACACTTTAACAACAATATTATTTACACGTGACAACAACAACAACAAAATTTCCTGCTCTTGCCCACCAGCAGTCCTCCCTTGAGGACCAGCACAGACATCGCACGTACACAGCATGTACCCACGGTCACTCTCAGCAAAACCCCCAGTCGCACACCCTCGCGTGGAGAGAGCCACGCTCCCCAGCGGTAACGTTTAACTCGCCATAACCCCCACCGTGGTCGTCAACCCACAGCAACATCCACTGACCATACTCTCAGCTAGTGCAATTTCGGGATGAGCAGCAACTCGGCCATGCTCCTCCCTTACTATCCCATCAGAGATGGACACACACCAGCCTCGTATAGTCTGATGCTTTATAGCCCAGGGAAGGTTCATCCCCCGGCAATGCCAGACCCCATCGACTCCCCCCACGGGGCAATGTTCTCTTATAGAGACAATAACACCCTAACCCAGATCCCGTGAGCCCCCGGCACACCAGGTTCAGTCTGCCACCGCACAACTGAACCATGACTCCCCGAGCCATATGAGCACATGGCCCATTAGTTTAAGACATACCACGGAGGTTTCGCCTCCGGGCTGTCAGGTCAGCCATCAGCCATAGGCCGATGTGACCACAACTCGTGCATCACCCAATCAACAATGGCAGGCATAACAGATGGAATATTTTCCCCACCGAGGTTTTTCCCGCGCGCTCAAAATGGCGTCCCCTTCGCCAAGCGCGTTCTCGCAATAACTCGCGCGCACTCAAAATGGCGGCCCTTTGCGCAAAGCGCATCGTCGCCATACCCGCGTGCGCGCAAAATGGCGGACCAACGTGCGAACACGTGGCCAGTTTTCTCCATTCGTGCACCCCAGCTTCCCTTAGCTGGGGGTCACAAAATGCATCCCCCGTGTTATTGTAACAACCCCAACAACAATAGACGCACAGCCCCAGCTTGCTGCGCGCAGCAGTCATATCGGGGAATTTTTAACCAATATTTTACCAACCACATTGGTTACACAACCCAACTCGCCAAGCAACCTCGTGGCTGCATGCAATCAACCAAATACGCGACGCCACTTGGCGCCCATTTACGATACCATTAGCATTAACATCTAAGCCACCCACAACAGCGTCATCGCGCACCCTCATTTTCAAAAAGCTCAATTACCCCTATAATATACACGCAATCTCGTGTGCACAACACCCATACAACCAAATTTTTGGGTCCCCCACGAATTAGTTACCAATTCCCAACAGGTACGCACAATATAATAACAATCCCAATTCCAATAATCAACCAATGCATTGCACCCCCTAACCGTACAGAACGGTGTAACAGCACATACAGTCAGCATATCGCGATCACACGCGTACATTTAAGCACAATAGCAAGCAGATCTGCAGGCAACCAACACACCATTAATCGTCGTAACTTTGCAGCAACAACACAAACATTCTCTCTCTTGCAACAACCACATCGCACATAGCACCTCGCAGCACAATACACCAAAAAAATATATATTTTTTCAATTAAGCCCATCGCACAAGGTAACCCACGAGATAATACAGCGCAAGATACCCGACGCTCCCGAGTTAATAATTAACTTCGCCATCAAGATAACAACTCCACGCCGCAGCGCACACACACAATTTGACACTCAGCAAATACAGCAGACTCTCCGTCCATTCTCAACACACGCACACACTTTAATTAACACCAAGCAACAAGCAGATAGCGCATTAATCGTTATTACACACACATACACACAATCCGAACCGCGCTCCGCACAATCGAGTCATGAGAGAAAACCAAAATCGTCCCCCAGCCCTCGAAAGATGGGTGAGGTGTGTGTTAAGGCCGGGTGCGTATCGTTATGACTCGCCCGGGGCTGCAGCAAGAAGAGGACGGCAGGGTGGCAACTTGAGACGCCTCGCAGAACTCGTTCGGCGACTTGACGGCTCCGTTGTCACGCACCCGAGCCAGGACGGGAAGCTCCCGCCCAGCAGCTACAGCATCGTCGTCCTCTCCTCGCAGCTCGTCCTCGCGCAGCAGCTCACTGCAGGCTGCTCTCCCGAGGCACCTCCAGATGGCAGCGCAAAGCTGCGTCACCGCTGTGATGTTGAAGACAAGATGGCGGCTTCCCGCCGTTTCTCCCCTGCCACGCCCAAGATGGCGTCTTCGTGCCACGTGGCAGATGGCGCTGGCAGCGCAGGAAAGGCGGAGGCCTACGGATCACCACCGGGCCTCCCCGACGTCGTCCTCGGCGTGGTGAACTCACACAGTTGCGCCAGCACGATTTTCAAGGTCCCCATCTGCGCCGCCATCTGTCTCCATCGTAAGTTGGCGTCCTCCGGCACAGACAGGTCCACCGACACGGCGACACCTTGCTCACCCGGACCCGTACTCGTCCCAGCACGGATCTCCTCTTCCATCGCAGGCAGGTCCACCGTCTGAGGAAGGTCGTCGTCGTCGGATGATGTAGCAGATGATGGCGCAGGAATATTCTTTTTTTTCTTTCTCTCAGTTGTTTTGAGATGCCGTTTCACTTCTGACACCAGTGTAATAAAGGACTCAGACGCTTCTCTCTGACTCCGTGTCCTTTATTTGGGGTTCGCGTTCTCCTTCCCTCACGGCACTCCTCCTGAGATTCTCTGCCTGGCAGCTCCACATCTGCCTTCGCTCCCGTAGCCTTCCGCGCTTCTGCAGCTCCGCTGCAGGCTCTTGGTGCAGCCCTCTGGCTGCTCTCACAGCAGCTCCATCGCTGCTCCCTGTTCCTCCGTGCGTGGCGATCTCGCCACCTCCCAACGTCATCCCTTCGTGGCCTCTGTGGCTATCTCGCCATCTCCTACCTCAGCCCTTCGTGGCCTCTGTGGCTATCTCGCCATCTCCTACCTCAGCCCTTCGTGACCTCTGTGGCTATCTCGCCATCTCCAACCTCAATCCTCCACTCTCTCTTCCACCCCGCTGGCTGGCGCCGTCATGAGCCCCTCAGCCACCAGGCTGAGGCACGGCGACCACCCAACGCGTTCACCACCCTTCACTCCCCGACTGACCCAGATGGCTTCCTGTCTCCCCGCTATAACTTCTCCCCACGTGACCCTGACTCCTCCCTCTCGGATCGTCATATCTGCCCCGCCCATTTACGCCCGCATTACACACTACTATACACTACACTACACACTACTATACACTACACTACTACACTACTATACACTACACTATACACTACACTATCGCAGACATATTCACCGACAGATACGTGTGTAGTGCCATAAGAGGGGAGGGGCTGCTGGAGGCTCTGGATCCGAGGCAGAGAAGCCCTCGGCGCCAGGCGCTGGGATCCCAGGCACCCCAGACAGTTAATCCCCTTGGCGCCACCAACAGGGGGCTGTGTGTGCTCTGTGGGATACCTGGGGCGCACACAGCCCCCCCCCCCNTCGTTGGGCACGAGGCATAAAAGGGCAGCTCCCTGGACGATCGGGGCCAGTCGCAGCTCAAGACCCGCCAGCCAGCCAGCTTAGAACCCTGTACCCCTCGTCCCGCTTGTCCTTGTAAGGGCCGGGACGCTGTGAGGGCCAGTGGTGGGACTCTGGGACTCCCGGCTCTACGTCCTTGTGAGGGCGAGTTCCGAGGAAGCCAGAGTCCAGACCCGCACCTTGGCTGGGTCGGGTTAGGTAGCCTCCCCTAGGGTAGTTGTAGCCGGAGGACCCGAGTGTAGCCAGAGCAGTGTACCTAGGCTGTGTAACTAGGATGTGTACTACCTAGGCTGTGTACCTAGGCTGTAACAGAGTATCAGGAGTGTTGGAGTGTTGTATTGTAATAAAGAAGTTACCTCTACAAGTGTCTCCGGAACCCATTACACATTCACCAGCGGATATTCACCGACAGATACATTCACCAGCAGATCTACCTACCAGGTGATGGCCGCAGGGCAGGGAATCCTTGTACCAGGTGATGAGGGGCTCTGGGTAAGCGTTGCGCACAAAACATTCACCGATCTGCAAGAGAGGGAAACAGACCAACACACGCAACAAAGATCCCCCGTGTAGCCTTAACAGACTGTAGGGGCAAGTGCTGTTAGCGAGCAACTATGAAGGCCAGAACGGCACACGAGANGGTGGCCAGCACCACGCCCGGCCGCCTTTGTCTCCCCAGTGGCGATGTTTTTACGCACTGCACCAGGTATTTATTTGAGGCTGAGTCGACCTAGGGAGGCACAAAACCTGTTAGCGCGTCGCGCCACGAACCTGGCGACCCAAGTTCGATTCCCACTCACGGCCAACATCAGTGACGATTATCTGAACCGGTTCTGAGCCTCCCCTAGGTCGACTCAACCTCAAAGGAATACCTGGTGCAGTGTGCACACATCGCCACTAGGGAGACAAATGCAGCCGGGTGTGGTACACTACTACACTACTATACAATACACTACTGTACACTACTATACACTACTATATTATTCACCACTCTACTATACACTACTATACTACACACTACACTATACACCACTATACACTAATATACTACTATACACTACTATACACTATACACTACTATACTATACCATAATATACTATACACTACTCTACTATACACTACTATACTCTACACTACTATACTATACACTACTATACACTACACTACTATACTATACACTACTATACTATACACTACACCACTATACACTACTATACACTACACTACTATACACTACACTACTATACATTACACACTACACACTACACTACTATACACTACACTACACACTACACACACTACTACACCTNTACACTACTACACACTACACTACACACTACTACACANTACACACTATACACTACACCANTATACACTACACTATACACTACTATACACTACACTACTATACACTACACACAACACTATACACTACACTACTATAAACTAGACTACACACTAAACTATACACTACACTATACACTACACTAGACACTACACTATATACTACACTACTATACACTACACTATACACTACACTACTATACACTATACATTACACACTACCACACTACACTACACTATACACTACACTATACTACTGTAATGCGGGCGTAAACGGCCTCGCGGATATGACGTAACTGGGGAGGGGTTAGGTCACGGGGGAGAAGAGAAAGCTTTTAAGGGCGGTAACCGGAAGAGACGAGGGGAGAGTGTAAGAATAAAGACGGGAGGAGGCCACGCAGGGCAGAGGGTGGAGAGTGGCGCGATCGCCACACGACGGGACTCGGCACCGTTGGCCAGCGGTGTCCGGGTACGGGGAACCAGAGAGCAGCGGTGGGCTGCAGAGAGAGCAGCTGAGAGACTGCACCAGAGGCGGAGAGGCTGAGAGGAGAGCCAGCAGCGGAGCTGCATCGGGAGCGAGGAGAAAAGGCTACGTGAGCGACGGCAGCTGCCAAGCTGCCGAGCGGGAGATGGAGAAGGCTCTGAGCGAGGGCCGTGTAGGGCAAAGTTGTAAAGAACCCAAATAAAGGACAACGGAGACAGACACAGTGAAAGAGTCCTTTATTACACTACTATACACTACTATACACTACACTATACACTACACTATATACGAACCCACGACCTCCTGTGCACCAGGCGAGGTAGTCAACATCTCCCAACTAAAACTAAACCACGTTAGAATCACGAATCGGTGGCGTCTACAGCACCGCAGCCGGGGGGGGGGTGGGGTGCGTGCGTCTCCGCAACGCCGTCAAGGTAACAAAGCCACCCCAAGAGGAGCAGCGGGAGACGGAGCGACGACAAGGCGGAGTGAGAACTAGAAGAAAGTCCCTGCAGGCCGCGGGCTGCTCACCTTGTGCTGCTGCTGGTTGAGCAGCTTGGGCCACTGGCTCGCAGCCACGGCCACCGTGGGGCCGCTGGGAGGACACGGGGAGGGGGAGGGAGGGACACGGGGGGGGGAGGGGAGGGGGGGGGCCGCTCTGTGCGTCAAACGTCGCTGGGACGTCATCGGCCGTTTGCTTGCGAGTCCAACTTGACTCCGAAACGTCGTGTGTAGTGTAGTGTATAGTGTAGTACTGTACAGTAGTATAGTAGTGTGCAGAGGTGGGACAAAGTCATTGTCATGCAAGTCCAAGTCGAGTCTGAAGTCATCAAATTCATGACTCGAGTCTGACTCGAGTCCAAGTCACATGACTCGAGTCCACACCTCAGAGGTGGGACAAAGTCATTGTCATGCAAGTCCAAGTCGAGTCTGAAGTCATCAAATTCATTACTCGAGTCTGACTCGAGTCCAAGTCACATGACTCGAGTCCGACACCTCTGGTGTATAGTGTAGTGTATAGTAGTGTATAGTAGTATAGTGTAGTGTATAGTGTAGTGTAGTGTGGTAGTGTGTAATGTATAGTGTGTAGTCGTGTGTAGTGTATAGTAGTGGTGCTTTACACGCCGTACAACACGTTAGAATCGACAGGAGTAAAGTTTGACTCGCGTGCAAAATCGACTAACGAGCGTAGACCCCGTGGATCACGACTCGTTCGTCAGTAGAGGTGGTCACCGTCGCAGAATTCGTAAGCGGGTAAGCCCATGTGGTGATGTTCGTAAGTGGGGAGCCCTTGCAGTAGCTGTCGTAAGTAGGGAGTCTGTCGTAATGTCCGTAAGTTGGGTCTCTGTAGCAATGCCCGTAAGTAGGGGAGTCTCTGTCGTAATGCCCATAAGTAGGGGAGTCTCTGTCGTAATGTCCGTAAGTAGGGGAGTCTCTTTAGCGACGTCCGTAAGTAGGGGAGTCTCTTTAGCGACGTCCGTAAGTAGGGGAGTCCACGTCGCAACGTCCGTAAGTAGGGGAGTCTCTGCTGTAACGTCCATAAGTAGGGGAGTAGCAAGTGGCCCCGTGCGCTCGCTTACAAAAGAGCCGCACGCTTGCGGTGGCCTCGGCCACGCCGGCGCGCCCCGCCAGCGCCTGGCACACGAAGTGGCGCTCGTCAGAGGCCACCGTCGCGCTCAGCGCCAGCGCGGAGTCGCTGCGCCGAGCGTCGATGCGGCTCTCGTAGCCGGTGCCCACGTCCGCCACGAAGCGTCGCGGGTCGCGGTACGAGATCCTCGTTCGCGAAGATTTAGAAATCTGTGCCGGGGGGGGGGGTTGGGCGGATGACGGCGTGTTGAGTCTATGGGTAGTTTTGACGCCAGTTGAAGTATAGTAAACTACGGCGGGAAACCACTTGACGGGTAGCACACTTTATTGACACTTGTCTTTCCACAATAACACGTGTGGTCACTATTTCTCACGCTACACGTTCCACTCGACACGTGTGGTCACTACAGCTCACGCTACACGTTCCACTCGACACGTGTGGTCACGACAGCTCACGCTACACGTTCCACTCGACACGTGTGGTCACTAAAGCTCACGCTACACGTTCCACTCGACACGTGTGGTCACTACAGCTCACGCTACACGTTCCACTCGACACGTGTGGTCACTACAGCTCACGCTATACGTTCCACTCGACACGTGTGGTCACTACAGCTCACACTACACGTTCCCGCTACACGCTCACGGGCACTCCAGCCCCGTAGCATCCGTGGAACCTACAGACCCACCCCAGCTTGGGCGTGGGTCACGACCTCTGGGTCCCGCGGCCCGGCCCTCACACGGACGTCCGGCCCCGGGTCCCAAGGTCCCGCCTCTGAGCCACACAGGGCCCCGGTCCTCACAAGGACAGCGGGACTAGGTGTCTCAGGGCCCTATCTCTTCCTCCTCCGTCTTCTGTCTTCACTGGTTACCAACTCCCCGCGCGCCTGCGCGCACCGCCTTATATAGCCTCCGCTCCCAGGAGACGGAGCCTATGCGGACCGCGACGTGAGCACCCACCTTAGTTGACCAATCACCACGCGCTGCCACACGATCCCTTCGCTGTCAGCGCGCGTATCACCACTACATCTGGGTAGCAGTGTTGAGTCTATGGGGCAGTGTTGAGTCTATGGGGCAGTGTTGAGTCTATGGGTAGTGTTGAGTCTATGGTGCAGTGTTGAGTCTATGGGCAGTGTTGAGTCTATGGGTAGCAGTGTTGAGTCTATGGGCATGAGTCTATGGCAGTGTGAGTCTATGGGCAGTGTTGAGTCTATGGGCAGTGTGAGTCTATGGGCAGTGTTGAGTCTATGGTGCAGTGTTGAGTCTATGGGTAGTGTTAGTCTATGGGTATGNGCAGTGTTGAGTCTATGGGCAGTGTTGAGTCTATGGTGCAGTGTTGAGTCTATGGGCAGTGTTGAGTCTATGGTNTGTTGAGTCTATGGGCATTGAGTCTATGGGCAGTGTGAGTCTATGGGCAGTGTGAGTCTATGGTAGCAGTGTTGAGTCTATGGGCAGTGTTGAGTCTATGGTGCAGTGTTGAGTCTATGGCAGTGTTGAGTCTATGGTGCAGTGTTGAGTCTATGGTNGCAGTGTTGAGTCTATGGGCAGTGTGAGTCTATGGTGCAGTGTTGAGTCTATGGGCAGTGTTGAGTCTATGGGCAGTGTGAGTCTATGGGCAGTGTTGAGTCTATGGGCAGTGTTGAATCTATGGGTAGCAGTGTTAAGTCTATGGGCAGTGTTGAGTATATGGGCAGTGTTGAGTCTATGGGCAGTGTTGAGTCTATGGNGCAGTGTTGAGTCTATGGGCAGTGTTGAGTCTATGGGTAGTGTGAGTCTATGGGCAGTGTTGAGTCTATGGGTAGTGTTGAGTCTATGGGCAGTGTGAGTCTATGGGTGCAGTGTTGAGTCTATGGGCAGTGTTGAGTCTATGGGCAGTGTTGAGTCTATGGGCAGTGTTGAGTCTACGGGCAGTGTTGAGTCTATGGGTAGTGTTGAGTCTATGGGTAGTGTGAGTCTATGGGTANCAGTGTTGAGTGTATGGGCAGTGTTGAGTGTATGGGTAGTGTGAGTCTATGTGCAGTGTTGAGTCTATGGGCAGTGGTTGAGTCTATGGGCAGTGTGAGTCTATGGGCAGTGTTGAGTCTATGGNGCAGTGTTGAGTCTATGGGCAGTGTTGAGTCTATGGGTANCAGTGTTGAGTCTATGGGTAGCAGTGTTGAGTCTATGGNGCAGTGTTGAGTCTATGGTGCAGTGTTGAGTCTATGGTGCAGTGTTGAGTCTATGGNGCAGTGTTGAGTCTATGGGCAGTGTGAGTCTATGGGCAGTGTGAGTCTATGGGCAGTGTGAGTCTATGGGCAGTGTNGAATCTATGGGCAGTGTTAGTCTATGGGCAGTGTTGAGTATATGGGCAGTGTTGAGTCTATGGGCAGTGTTGAGTCTATGGGCAGTGTTGAGTCTATGGGCAGTGTTGAGTCTATGGGTAGTGTGAGTCTATGGGCAGTGTTGAGTCTATGGGTAGTGTTGAGTCTATGGGCAGTGTGAGTCTATGGGCAGTGTTGAGTCTATGGGCAGTGTGAGTCTATGGGCAGTGTTGAGTCTATGGGTANTGTGAGTCTATGGGCAGTGTGAGTCTATGGGTAGTGTTGAGTCTATGGGTAGTGTGAGTCTATGGGCAGTGTTGAGTGTATGGGCAGTGTTGAGTGTATGGGTAGTGTGAGTCTATGGGCAGTGTTGAGTCTATGGCAGTGTTGAGTCTATGGGCAGTGTTGAGTCTATGGGCAGTGTTGAGTTATGGGTACAGTGTTGAGTCTATGGGTAGTGTGAGTCTATGGGTAGTGTGAGTCTATGGGCAGTGTTGAGTGTATGGGCAGTGTTGAGTCTATGGGCAGTGTTGAGTCTATGGGCAGTGTTGAGTCTATGGGCAGTGTTGAGTCTATGGGCAGTGTTGAGTCTATGGGTAATGTGAGTCTATGGGCAGTGTTGAGCCTATGGGCAGTGTTGAGTCTATGGGCAGTGTGAGTCTATGGGCAGTGTGAGTCTATGGGCAGTGTTGAGTCTATGGGCAGTGTTGAGTCTACAGACAGTGTTGAGTCTATGGGCAGTGTGAGTCTATGGGCAGTGTGAGTCTATGGGCAGTGTTTGAGTCTATGGGCAGTGTTGAGTCTATGGTGCAGTGTTGAGTCTATGGGCAGTGTTGAGTCTATGGGTAGCAGTGTTGAGTCTATGGGTAGTGTGAGTCTATGGGCAGTGTGAGTCTATGGGCAGTGTTGAGTCTATGGGCAGTGTTGAGTCTATGGNTAGCAGTGTTGAGTCTATGGGCAGTGTGAGTCTATGGGCAGTGTTGAGTCTATGGGCAGTGTTGAGTGTATGGGCAGTGTTGAGTGTATGGGCAGTGTTGAGTCTATGGGTATGTGAGTCTACGGGCAGTGTTGAGTCTATGGGTAGTGTTGAGTCTATGGGCAGTGCTGAGTCTATGGGCAGTGTTGAGTCTATGGGTANCAGTGTTGAGTCTATGGGTAGTGTGAGTCTATGGGCAGGGTTGAGTCTATGGGTAGTGTGAGTCTATGGGTAGTGTTGAGTCTATGGGCAGTGTGAGTCTATGGGCAGTGTTGAGTCTATGGGCAGTGTTGAGTCTATGGGCAGTGTTTGAGTCTATGGGCAGTGTTGAGTCTATGGGCAGTGTTGAGTCTATGGGCAGTGTTGAGTCTATGGTANCAGTGTTGAGTCTATGGTAGCAGTGTTGAGTCTATGGGTGACAGTCTGAGTCTATGGGTAACAGTGTTGAGTCTATGGCAGTGCTGAGTCTATGGTAGCAGTGTTGAGTCTATGGGTAGTGTGAGTCTGTGCAGTGCTGAGTCTATGGGTAGCAGTGTTGAGTCTATGGGTGNCAGTGTTGAGTCTCTGGGTAGTGTGAGTCTATGGGTGACAGTGTTGAGTCTATGTGTAACAGTGCTGAGTCTATGTGTAATGCGGGCGTAAATGGGCGGGACGGATATGACGATCCGAGAGGGAGGAGTCAGGGTGACGTGGGGGAGAAGTTATAGCGGGGAGACAGGAAGCTATCTGGGTCAGTCGGGGAGTGAAGGGTGGTGAACACGTTGGGTGGTCGCCGTGCTCAGCCTGGGGGCTGAGGGGCTCATGACGGCGCCAGCCAGCGGGGTGGAAGAGAGAGTGGAGGATTGAGGTAGGAAGTGGCGAGATAGCCACAGAGGCCACGAAGGGCTGAGGTAGGAAGTGGCGAGATAGCCACAGAGGCCACGAAGGGCTGAGGTAGGAAATGGCGAGATAGCCATAGAGGCCACGAAGGGCTGACATTGGGAGGTGGCGAGTCGCCACGCACGGAGGAACAGGGAGCAGCGATGAGCTGCTGGGGAGCAGCCAGAGGGCTGTACCAAGAGCCTGCAGCGGAGCTGCAGGAGCGTGGAAGGCTACAGGAGCGAAGGCAGATGTGGGGCTGCCAGGGAGGAGTCTCAGGAGGAGTGCCGTGTGGGAAGGAGAACGCGAACCCCAAATAAAGGACACGGAGTCAGCAAGAAGTGTCTGAGTCCTTTTATTACATATGTGTAGCAGTTTTGAGTCTATGGGTAGTATGAGTCTATGGGTGACAGTGTTGAGTCTCTGGGCAGGGCATACGACGTACGTATCCGAGCATGACAAGCGGCGGTGTGCGTGTGGGTGGTGTGTGGGTGGTAGCGCTACTCACGATGAACCACTGGGTGACCACCTCGTCGCCCACGGAGCTGGTGACCGTGCAGGAGATCACCAGCGGGCTTCCCAGTCCATCGACCAGCGGGGTCACCGCCACGGAGATCGCCGCTTCGACGCCTGCGGCGATGACGGTCATCGCACGCAGTGCTGAGACTGTGTATAGTGGTGAGTGTATAGTAGTGTAGTGTATAGTGTAGTGTATAGTGTAGTGTATAGTGTAGTG
Source organism: Lethenteron camtschaticum (assembly GCA_018977245.1). Lineage (NCBI taxonomy): Eukaryota > Metazoa > Chordata > Hyperoartia > Petromyzontiformes > Petromyzontidae > Lethenteron > Lethenteron camtschaticum. The sequence continues at coordinate 176,841 of MU249707.1, read as the reverse complement.
TATAGTGTAGTGTATAGTAGTGTAGTGTATAGTAGTGTAGTGTATAGTGTAGTTTATAGTACTGTAGTGTAGAGGATAGTAGTGTAGTGTATAATGTATTGTGCAGCAGTATATATTTGCAGAGTATGTTACTGTAGTGTATCGTAGTGTAGTGTATAGTAGTGTATAGTAGTGTAGTGTATAGTGTAGTGTATAGTAGTGTATAGTGTAGTAGTGAAGTGTACAGTACACGAGGCTAGATCACGACCTACACGATGGAATCCACCTTCGTGCAAGAACCAACGAGGCGTCTCCCGTCGCACTCAGCAAATCAGCACTCAGCAAATCAGCACTCAGCAAATCGCGACTCTTTTTTAAAGAAAGACTCCCCATCGTACAGCGCCAATTCGCGTGTGCGGGGTGCCACGAATCTTCCGCGTCTACAGACGACGATTGACACGGTGAAGCCAAACCACGATCGGATGAGGGGGGGGGGGATGCTGCTGGATGCTGCCGATGTTCACGGCGGCGATCATCACCTTGGAAGGAGACGGAGACGAGCAACAGCAACGCGAGACATCGCAGCGACATGTGGCCGGCAAGTTCTCGCTGCTGCTGCTGCTTGCTTGCTGCTGCTGCTGCTTGCTGATGCTTGCAGAGCCGTGAACCCACCGTGCCCTTCTCCTCCCGTCGTCAATCCTGTGTCGTGTGAAACACAACGCAGCAGTCCGCACCGTCAGAACACATTCCTGCTGCTGCGGAGGGAGCTGCTAGGAACGTCGGATCCCGAGGAGGGCTAGGGTGCCGCGGGTCGTTTGTTCACGTGTCATTGCTTCACCTTTTTGTTTATTGATGCTTGTATATAGTGTAAAGTTGTACAGGTTGGTTATGGTATTTATGGTTGCTATCTTGTTCTCTTTTCTTTTCCTGTTGAGGCTCGCGTATTTTTTTTCTCTCTCTCCCTTTTGTTAATTTAAACTTTCTAATTATTGACAGCCGGGACGGCTGGAGGCTACGTAGAGGGGGGTAATGTAGTGACATAAGAAGGGAGGGGCTGCTGGGGGCTCTGGGTTCCCGGGCGGGTCCAGACGCTTAAGCCACTGGGCACCAGGCGCTGGGTTCCCAGGGGGTCCAGACGCTTAAGCCTCTGGGCGCCGCCAACGGGGGGGGGGCTGTGTGTGCTCTGTGGGATGTCTGGTGGCGCACACGGCCCCACCCCTCGTTGGACCAGGCATAAAAGGAGAGCTCCCTGGACGATCGGGGCCCGGTTGTAACTCAAGACCCAAGACCCACGACCAGCCATCTGAAGACCCTGGGATGATGTGAGAGCCAGTGGTGGGACTCTGGAACTCCCGACTCTACGACCTTGTGAGGGCGAGTTCCAGAGCGTAGCCAGAGTAGTGTATCTAGGCTGTGTACCTAGGCTGTGTACCTAGACCTAGGCTGTAACAGAGTATCAGGACTGTTGGAGAGTTGGACTGTTGGAGTGTTGTATTGTAATAAAGAAGTTACCTCTACAAGTGTCTCCGGAACCCATTACATATATATTGGTATTTTATTACTAATAGCAATTTTGACTCCCCAATGATGTCAAGAAAGAGAAAAATTTACTCGGAGTGTAGGATATTCAAAGAACAGTGGACTTATTACTTTTTCATGCAGTACAAGGAAAGAGCTGTGTGTCTGATATTCCAGAATATAGTGTCTGTGTTCAAAGAATACTATTTACGTCGACACTATGAAACTCAACATAAAGATAAATATGATTGTTTGGTTGGAGAAGTGAGAAAAGATAAAATATTAAAACTGAAAAATACATTAACAACTCAGCAAAATACTTTTGTGAAGCAAAGCAGCTAAATATTTCATCACTGCGAGCAAGTTTTCAAGTTGCCAAGCTAATAGCGTGCACTGGCAGACCATTCGTGGAGGGAGAATTTGTTAAAGAATGCCTTCTTTCTGTTGCCAAAGAGATGTGTCCAGAGAAGGCCGATTTATTTAGTACAGTGAGTCTTTCAGGACCTACAATACACAGAGGATTGAAGAAATGGGAGACAATTTGCATCAGCATTTGCAAAACTCCACAAAAAAACTTTCCTATTTTTAAATCCTTTATATTAAGTTCGCGTACTTGCTTGCTTGCTTAGGACCGTGCAAATCGTTCGGTCGTTTTTTAACCCACTTCCGTGATCCAATCGAGCTGACATTTTCCACACAGACTCGTTGTGCGAGACAATTAATGTTCGTGAAAAAAATTCCCCAAATTTTACACTGTTTAGGGAAAACAAATTAAATATTTAATTACCAATTGCTTAATACTGGCAGACAATCATCTGACCCATAGGTGGCAGCCATCTCAAGCCAGAGGACGAGAAGACTCTAGCCGCCACGCATATAAAGGATTTATAGTGAAAAACTTAGTTTTTACGGGTTTACTTGTTCCTTGGCACTCGACGAAAGCAATGATGTTCGTGATTCTGCACAACTTCTAATTTTTATTCGTGGACGAATGACTATTTCGAAGTCACAGAAGAGCTTGCTGCACTGCAAAGCATCAAAGGAACAACTACAGGAGAGGATATCTATGAAAAGTTTGCCAAACTGTGAATGGTTTGGAGCTGAACAGACGACCTGCTTGTCAGTTTTTATGTGGTCTCCTTGTTCACCAAGGTTCCTGTACCTGACACCATCGCAATCATTGAAGACTTGGTTCATCAAGGACTGAATGCTGGGTACCCCCCTGGTGAGACACTGCTTAACCAACACATACTTCACCTGGAATGGAACTTTCTACAGGCAAACTGAGGGCACCCCAATGGGCTCCCCCTATCTCCGGTTGTAGCCAACATTTTCATGGAGAAATTTGAGACTGACGCCATCCAGACTGCCACTCTACGCCCGACCTTGTGGAAGAGGTACGTAGACGACACTTTTGTCATCTGGCCACATGGCCGGCCTGCTCTAGACCAATTTCTCGACCACATCAATTCCATACACCCAGCCATCAGATTCACCATGGAAGTCGAAAAAGATGGCAAGCTACCCACACTCTCACACACACACTCTCACACCCACACACACTCTCACACCCACACACCACCCACACTCCACCCACACACTCTCACACCCTCACACTCCCACAATCTCACACCCACACACACACTCCACACTCTCACACACACTCACACACTCTCACACCCACTCACTCACCCACGTCCGCCATTGTCCACGCGGCGTGGTTGCTGCAACACAACACGTGGTGGTGGTGAGGGGTGTTGTTACAACACGTGGTGGTGGTGAGGGGTGATGCTGCATAGCGGCGAGAAATGCCTACATCTTACTACAACAACTAGTGTTGTTGTTGTTGTTGTGATACTCACAGGGTGGTGCTAGTTGTGGTAGTAAAAGAGTTGTGGTGGCAATAAGAGTGGTAGTAGTAGTCGTGATAAGAGTGCTAGTAATACTCACAAGGTAGTAGTAGTGGTGGTAGTAGTTGCTGTTGTTGTGGTAGTTGTTGTGGTTGCTGGGCGATGTCCCAGCGCCTCTTCCCACCAAGGCGACCTCCTCACGCGCTGAAGCCCCGCCCACAGCAGGCGCGAGACGCTCTCTGATTGGCTGCCGGCGCTGACGCGTCACCCCGCAGCCCCTCGCTTCTAATTGGTGGATTGAAACCCCACCGCGTGGAAACTTCCGCTTTGATAATCGAAGGGGTTCCCCCTTTCTGGCCACAATAAAACCCTCGTGTGTTTAAGACGTTAAAACACCAAACTGAAACCTTTGCAAGGAATCATGTCTGCATTTACCACACAAAGACAAAGATCCCCCGTGTAGCCTTAACAGACTGTAGGGGCAAGTGCTGTTAGCGAGCACCTATGAAGGCTGTAACGGTACACGACGGGGTGGGTGGCCAGCACCACGCCCGACCGCCTTTGTCTCCCTAGTGGCGATGTTTACACACCGCACCAGGTACTCATTTAAGGCTGAGTCGACCTAGGTGAGGCCCAGGACCCGTTCAGATAATCGTCACTGGTGTTGGCCGTGAGCGGGAATCGAACCCGGGTCGCCAGGTTCATAGTGCAGCGCTAACCGCTGCACCACCGCTCCCCACACACACACTTGTGAACATGCAAACAAAAAACCACGTGCTCTGACGGAGTGTGCATTGTCCTTAAAACTGATTGGTCCACAAGAGACGGCTTTCTTTTGAGCCTCGTCTCAAACGGTGCTAGACCAGAGGACGCCAAAAGGCGAACACACTTCAGTTTTCTGAAAGTTGACTGCTGTGCCCGGCTGGTGGTCGCATCGAAAAATATGCCAATACATTTTTTTTTTCAGCAAACTATAACGTTCAAAAGCAAAGTATAATGTGTCCAGCAATCGCCTTACATTAGGGGCCATAAATGACGTCACGCGGTTTTGGACGATTTTTTACCCCCCCCCCCTCGTCACACGGCGTCACAAAAAGTCAGACCTCCCTTCAAATATGACATCACACAAATAAAACACGCTTCAAATCGCTTTCAACTAATGTCATTGTAGTGCGTATTTAATGCGGCGCTGCATTCGGATGCTGTAGGAGAACACATTTATTAAAAAGTCTATTTAATTAAGTAGAACGTGTTGTCTATATTTAATTAATGTTGCACATTTTGACGTGACGTCACATTTCTCACCCCCCCCCTCGTCACACATCCTCACAAATGTCTGACACCCCCCTACCCCCTAGGTGCGTGACGTCATTTATGGACGGCCCCTTATTTCAAATCTCAAGATTTTATTCAAACGTGACACACACACACAGTTGACTTGAGCAGCAGCACAGTCAGAAACTCAGCCTTCCACAGCCAGCGATCCCAATGAGTTCATGATGCTCCACAGCAGAGGTCGCAACCGGGTACCCTACCCGATACCCGTACCCTACCCGATACCCGTACCCTACCCGATACCCGTACCCTACCCGATACCCGGCTACCCGTACCCGGCTGGCTACGGGTACCCGTTTGCGACCCTGGTGCGGGTACGGGTAGGCCGTGAGTCACTGGTGAGTAACCGTTTGTCACTCATTTCGGGTAGGGAACGGGTACCCGTACCCAGCCGGGTACGGGTATCCATTTGCGACCCTGGTGCGGCCGGGTACGGGTAAGGAATCAAAACCCGTTTGCGACCTCTGCTCCACAGCGGGGACTTCCAACAGCCGGTATAGAACTCGCAACCTGAAGTCCGCGCACCAGAAGGGTGACGAGAACTATCGTCAAAGCCTTCAAATGTAACGCTTCTCGGTCACGTGATTCGGCCGTGAAGAGCTCTCCCATATTCTTTGGGTCTTTTGGTAAAGTCACGTAGATAGGTTAAAAAACTACGACGTTTTGATCGCAACGCCTGATGATGATCGCTTGTGTTGCGATCGAAACGTCGTCGTTTTTTGTCTTCTTTCTTACCGATCTACGTGACTTTTACCGAAAGATTCTAGATTTGAAGGACCCAAAGAATGTGAATTCCTCCAGTCAGAAACTTTAAGTCGAGTTCTCCCATCTCAATTCGCTGCCTCCGCCGTTCCCTTTCAATGGCTGCCTGGTTCTGGACAAGCAAGCCACCTGCATGCCGGGGAACGGAGAGACAGCCCCTCCTCCATCCCAGAGAGTCGTCCGTCAAGGTCGATGGCGTGCCGAGTCTTCCGCGCAGCCATTGCGTGATCTCTCTTCCTTCGCTGCGATTCTCTTAGCCTCGTCAGTTTAATCATTATCCTCATCGACCAGGTTACACTCAAAACCCAATAGCTTTTAGCTCCGGGGCCTGATGATATCGTCAGGAGATCATTAGAGTTGTTGGTTCATTGGTTTGTGATTGGCGGGTTAGAATCATGTAAGATTAATATATTTAGTGGTTGGTGAAAATAGGCCTTCCTTAATTCTATTCAGGTGAATTGTGTTAGTTAAAGCTGCGGGTTTGATGGAATTATTATGAGCGTGAAGTCGCCGTTGACTAACGGGGCTAATGAGTGAGGAATTAGTAACACACGTTGCTTGAAGATACGGTTGACGTCACAATGTTCTCATACATATTTCATCTAAATTACATTTGTCATTAATTTTTGTTGCATTATTTAATAACATTCAAAAAATAGCTCGTTAGGTTGCTTGATTTCCCCTTGTCTATCAATTCCCCCGGGACCCGCTGCCCTTCTAAGGGCCGGGACCGAGTGGCAGAGGTGGGACAAAGTCATTGTTATGCAAGTCCAAGTCGAGTCTGAAGTCATCAAATTCATGACTCGAGTCTGACTCGAGTCCAAGTCACATGACTCGAGTCCACACCTCTGCCGAGTGGGCCAGTGGTGAGACCCTGGGAACCCCCAGATCGCGACGTCCTTGTAAGGGAGAGGGCCAGTGGTCGAGACCCGCACCTTGGCTGGGTCGGGTCAGTGTAGCCTCCCTAGGTGGCCGTTAGCCGAAGGCGAGAGAGAGCCCGTGGCGCCAGTGATAGGCCATGCTAGTCCAGGGGTCGTACCTCCCCAGGTAGCGGTGAAGGGGCCGTTACCCCTTTGTGTTAGGGACCGTTACTATTGCCGTTACGTGTTGCCTTCACACGCCGTCTCCACTCTCCTTGAACCCACTACACATGCAGCGTTTGTTCAATGTCTCGTGTGGTCACTGTGATAATAAACTTGCTTGGCTTGGATTCCCAGACAATTCGGAATGGCTCTTTGGTTCTTTTGGTAAAGAAATTAAATAATAATAGAATACGTTTCAATTGCAACACAAGCAACCATCATCAGATACAAATGAATTAGAACATAGTAAACTTGGAAATATAATACAGGAGGAACAATGTTCCACACTGCCCACCAGGGATTATTTAGCTGTCTATCTGTGTCTGTCGTGCATAAATAAATATATAATACACACAGCTCTTTGATTGGTGGAGACCTACTGCCGGGTACGGAGAGGGAGGGGCCTAAGGGAGGAGGGAGTCAGGAGAGGGGCCTGGGGGGATCAGAGGAGGGGCCTAAGGATATGGGGGGTCAGGGAGGTGCTTAAGGGGAGGGGCCAATAGTAAGGGGGCTGCTGCCTGGCTACCTCAAGCACGTGATCTTGTACACAGGTAGGAACAACAGGTTGCACACTTGCCCACCAGGATTATTTGTCTGTCTGTTGTGCACGAATGCGCTGTCCAACCAAGTTCCTACCTGCCACTCCGAAGGAACGTGTTGCAATACAACACAGAGTCAGCCAGCAAAACAATCAACACCCCACCTGGTTGATTACGTTCTTCCAAAGATTGCTAAATTTGAGAGACAAAACACACAGACACACAAGCAGATAGACACACAACACAGACACAGAGAGACACACACAGACACNCAGAGAGAGACACACAGACACACAATGTTACTATGTTCTCATATATATTTTGCTGACAGTTTCACCTGAAGAAAGCTTGTGTTGCCTCGAAACGTCGGGATTTTTATTCTTTTATTTTTATTAATTTAAATTTCATTTTTTACCTAGTGACTTTACCGAAAAAAATAAGAGTATGAATCCTTGCAGTCACGAAAGCTTCAAATCTAGAATCCCCTAAAATTATTTCTCACGCGACAGAGAGGGAAAAAAACCCGCCACTTTTTAGAAACAAAAGCACAAAGCGGTCCACACACAGCCCAAAAATCACCCATCCACCGCCGTGTAGCGAGTAGCAGCAGCTATGAAGGCTACCGGCACTTATAAATGTAATAACTCACAAATGTAAAATTGTTTTACACACGGAAACTTTGCGTAACATTCCAATTCAAATAAAGGTTACAGAACAGTCTTTAACATAACTTCTTCACTTCAAGTCTGGCATCAAACGCCTTCAAATCACCGCACTCGTTAACGCTTTCCCATGCCACCATTGCATTGTGTCCCACAGAGTTGTAATGTAATAACTCACAAATATATTCGCCTTAAAATCACCGCAATCTTTGACCTTCCACCATTGCATTGTGTCCCACAGAGTTGTACATGTAATAACTCACAAATATATTCGCCTTAAAATCACCGCAATCTTTGACCCTTCCACCCATTGCACTGTGTCCCACAGAGTTGTAAATGTAATAACTCACAAATGTATAAATTGTTAACAAATAAACTTTGCGTACCATCCTGGTTAAAGTACAAATTAAAGAACAGCCTTAAACTTCACTTCTTCACTTTCAAAGTCTGACATCGTACGCCTTCAAATCACCACACTCTGATCGTTATCAATGAACCCTTTCACATTCCGGAAACCAAAAAATAAGCTGATCTATGGGTGGAGGGCGGTGGCCGAGTTAAATTGCCCTCCCCGTGCCTCTCACCGCTTGCCAGCGACCGGCCTATGTCTCGCAACGGGAGAGGGAGGAGGGGTTAATCAACTAACTGGCCCCAACGGTCGGAATCCCGGGCGGTCGTTTCTCTCTCTTCCTTCCCACGGCCGTCCGCCTAAGCCATGATGGCCCGGAGCGCCCTTCTCACGGCCACGCGGCACACGGGACACTCGCTCAGGGAGAGGGCGCAGTGGCCGCACGTCACCACGTGTCTGCACGGCGTGAAGATGATGGACACCTCGTGCTCCATGCACACTTTGCAGGACAGCCGCTCTTCCAGCTTGTCCAGAAGCTCCTCGACCGATGGCGATGCTGTGGACAAAGTGCGCGCACAGACACACACGCACACACACAGAGACACACACGCACGCACAGACGGAAGCACACACACACAGACACGCAAGCACACACACAGACACACACGCACACACAGAGACACACACGCACGCACAGACGCAAGCACACACACACNGACACACACACTTTCAGCGGTTTCAAAATGATCATCAGACTGCTTACATATGGGGCGCAAAGGTGGCGAGATGCTGACCACCTCGTCTGGTATACATGAGGTCGTGGGTTCAATCGTGACCCTGATGCGACGCCTGTTGAAGTATATTTAGAGCCTGCGTCTCCCTCTCCCTCGTCATCACCGTGGCTATGAGATGTTAACCACCTCGCCTCTATACATGAGGTCGTGACCCTCACCTGGTTCAGACTCTCACCTGTATCAGACCCTCACCTGTATCAGGTGAGGGTCTGATAAAGTGCGCAGGGATCCGTCGCCTTACCGTGCTCAATCTCCGCAGTTGTACTCTGCGGCGTCTGTCCCGGTAGTTGAGCCTCAAAACGAGAAATAAAATGAACATCTCGTCAGTAAGAATCATCGCCGGTGTCACACAGAGCCGACAAAATGGATAAAATACGCGAGCGACGACCGATCGCGTTCAAAACAATTGCAACTTTTGCACCGTTACTCTGTGCTCAATTTGCAATTGCATATCGGCAAACCAAACCAATCCGCGCTAATGACGGGGGCAGGGCAGCTGCAGACGGCTCAAAATCGTGGAGCATCCTTAAATATAAAGTTACCATTTTCCGTGGATCTCCATGCCAAAAACCCAGATTATAGTTCTATATAGTTATAGAGTACGTTTAATCTGGCTGTCGCCTGATGAAGCTCGTTGTTGTAATTACTGGTGAAACGTCGTACTCAGATTCTAAATGTTGTTATACACTATACACTACTCCACTATACACTACTATATTTACAATAAGCATATTGGTAATAAAACCACATTATTTTTACCCTGAATGATTAACAACATTTCAGCTGGCTGCAAGTGTCAGTCTTTCGGTAAAGTCACGTAGGTAAAAAATGAAAAAAAANTCTAAAATAAAAAAAATAAATAAAAATCACGACGTTTCGGAGGCAACACAAGTCTCCGTCATCAGGTGGGACCGTCACAGCCAGATTTGCTGCATTTTANATTTTATTTGTATTAATTTTAATTTCATTTTTACCTACGTGACTTTACTGAAAGAACTAAGAGTATGAATCCTTGCAGTCACGAAAGCTTCAAATATAGAATTAAGTTTGAGTCTATTTGTGTTCAAGACCGGTGATAAACTCCATCAAGAGACAAGACCGGTCTCGTCTGTTCGACGACCGGGGCTGACCAAGGTCAACGTTAGATGATCTAGGCGCACACACGCAAACGCTTCAAAACAACAAATGCAACATTCAGTCGTATTTTCGTGTCCAATATCATCAATATCATCCATAAGAGGCTTTTTTTATGATGTCATCTGGAATCAACGGTATAAGTACAGGGTGATCCAGTTATGAATACCCCGCCAAATAGTATGGGGAAATTATAGAGGAAATAACATTAAAGTACAATCTTGATTTGAATTACAGTAGACTCTGGGTTATACGCACGCGGTTTGTTCGATTTGCAGATGAACCGCGCACCTGAAATTTTGACGGAGATTAAAAACTCGTGGATATTCCCCTGAAGCCCAACTAATCTAAAAACAGTTGATACAACATTGGTAATTCTTGGAAATTTGTATTACAAGTCACGCGGTGCTTAAACCGAACAAATATGTTGCCCCGATTAATCCTAAATCCACGTGATCGTCTCTAAAGCACAGCAGTTGCAATGTCTTTACAACAGTGGGCAGAGTTTCATTGATTTTGTTGCCATGGCTTTTCTGTCAAATGAGCCGACTCTTCTGCAGGAAAGTCTTAACACTGAACATGGTTATAGGCATAAAGCATTGAAGAATTGAGACTCATCCACAAGGGCGCAGTGGTGGCTAGGAGATGTTAACTACCTCGCCTGGTATGCAGGAGGTCATGGGCTCGATCCCGACCCTGACATCTGCTGCTGCCTATTTGGAGTTTGCGTGTCTCTCTCTCTCCCCCATGGTCGCGTGGATTTTTCTCCGGGACCTCCGGTTTCTCCCTCCACATGTAGAATGCAGGTCACGTGTGAGGGTAATCGACAAGTATAAATGTCCACGCGACGATGGTGAGCCCACTTCGTTGAGCTACGTCGCTGCTTTGCGTGACGGAGAGGCTCGGCATCTGAAACAAATAGCTATGCCACCGCAGCTCAGTTGGGCGCTCACCAGCTTCAGAATAACTGTTTAGCACGGGGTGCTTAGACAAGATGTTCACACTTATTTGGGACTATCGTTTTTAATTGAAAAAATACGACCACGAATGTATGTCAATAGATTCAAAAATTTCGATTTAAAGCTTTCGTGACTGCAGGGATTCATCTTCTTGGTGCTTTCGGTAAAGTCAGAGTCTCATTCAGACTCTGTCTTCTCGACAGACCTGTTCTTCACCTGAGGACGGCTGCTTGCGTTGTGGCCGAAATGTCGTGAGAATAATTTTATTGTTTTATTTTTATTATTTTATTACTTCCCTTCTACGTGACTTTACCGAAAGAACCAAGAAGATTCAAAAGTCAAAGAGTCTCCACTTATTCGCCATCGTTGTCGAAACATGCCTGGAATCATCTCCAGTTGGTACCAGAGCCCAGAGGCACATTTCTTAGTTGCAAATTCTCAGAAGCACCCTGCATGCGTTTTAGGAAGGACCCGCATCGCCCCAAACGAGCGATGTCAGGACGTCACCGGCGCCCTCTCTGGCGTCGCCCACCTTGAGAGCGCAGGCGGGGAAGTGCCTGGTGTGCTCCCGGACGGGGTCGTCTCCCGCCTTCCAGCGATGCATCATCCCGCCGCAGCGGAAACAGGCCACCAGGTCGTCGGGGCCCACGCGGTAGAGTCCGGCCCGCGCTAAGTCCGCGGGCCGCACGGGGACGACTCGGGCCACCCCTCGGAGAAGGACAGCAGCCTGGCCGCTTCGGCGTGCATCTCCGAGGCCGACGAAGGCGGCGGTGGGATCCGGTCCGAGCGGGACACCGGGGAGCGGGGCGTCTCGCCGCCAACGCCCTGCAAAAGGCCCGAGTCTCTATGACGCGCGACATCGACGAGCGGAAAGGATACGGGGCAATTTTGGGGAGAAGAAATCGTTGTGCGAATGCTTTTGCAACGGACAAGTCGGCCCGTGGGCTCTCTTGTGGAAGATCACTCGAGAAACGTCGAGCCTTCTCCTCCTTTCCGGCGTGAAAGAGACGGGTAGTTTAAACACCGGCGATGGGAAATGGCACGCCTCCTGTTGTCACTCTCGACAGCTCCTGAATACGGGAAGAAAAAGTTGGGCGGCAAGTGTCATTAAAAACGGACATCTTTTAGTGACTTGAAACTTTGGTTTAAACAATTCATCCATAACAGGTTTTGTGGGGTTAGATCGCGTAAATATATTAATGTTAAATCCGCCACCACCCGACACAGCCAACTAGTAAGGGTTGTCACGTAAACAGAACAACCTCTATTATGGATGATATTGGTCGCCAAAGCCTACGTGTTAAAAAGTTAAACAGTTCAGTCTGTCACTTCTGACAAACGTTTGCACAGCAATAAAAGGGCACACAAAGTCTGGATGGTCCTGTAGCAAACGGAGTTTGAGGGTTATCTGGTGTGAGAAAAAACAACACTACCCATAGACTCAGCACCGCACCATAGACTCAACACTGTCCATAGACTCAACACTGNCCATAGACTCAACACTGCCCATAGACTCAACACTGCCCATAGACTCAACACTGCCCATAGACTCAACACTGCCNATAGACTCAACACTCCCCATAGACTCAACACTGCCCATAGACTCAACACTGCCCATAGACTCAACACTGCCCATAGACTCAACACTGCCCATAGACTCAACACTGCCCATAGACTAAACACTGCCCATAGACTCAACACTGCCCATAGACTCAACACTGCCCATAGACTCAACACTGNCATAGACTCAACACTGCCATAGACTCAACACTGTACCCATAGACTCAACACTGCCCCCATAGACTCAACACTGCCCATAGACTCAACACTGCCCATACTCAACACTGCCCATAGACTCAACACTGCCCATAGACTCAACACTGCCCATAGACTCAACACTGCCCATAGACTCAACACCCTAGCTCAACACTCCATAGAGCTCAACACTGTCCATAGACTCANCACTGGTCCCCATAGACTCAACACTGCCCATAGACTCAACACTGCCCATAGATCAACACTGCCCCATAGACTCAACACTGCCCATAGACTCAACACTGCCCATAGACTCAACACTGCCCATAGACTCAACACTGCCCATAGACTCAACACTGCATAGACTCAACACTGNCCCATAGACTCAAACTGCCCATAGACTAACACTGCCCATAGACTNAACACTGCCCTAGACTAACACTGCCCATAGACTCAACACTGCCCATAGACTAAGCCACTGCCCATAGACTCAACACTGCCCATAGACTCACACTGGCCCATAGACTCAACACTGCCCATAGCTCACACTGCCNATAGACTAAGCACTGCCCAGCTCAACACTGCCCCATGACTCACACTGCCCATAGACTCAACACTGCCNATAGACTCAACACTGCCCATAGCTAANCACTGCCCATAGACTCAACACTGCCATAGACTCAACACTGTACCATAGACTCAACACTGTCCATAGACTAACACTGCCCCATAGACTAACACTGTACCATAGACTAACACTGTACCATAGACTAACCTCCCANATAATCCCCTANCTGGCANCAACCCTTAAGTCGTTTGCATAGACCCAATACTGCAGCATAAACACAACACTCTACACCCTTNGCCTCTCACTGCACCATAGACTCAAGACTGCCGTGCTCAACTCAACTGCACAGAGATCTGTTGAACTCAGGATTGCCAAACANGACTCAAAANTCACCATAGAATCAACACTGTCCATAGACTCAACACTGCCATAGACTCAACACTGTCCATAGACTCACACTGCCCATAGACTCAACACTGCCCATAGACTCAATCCACTGCCCATAGACTCAACACTGCCCCATAGACTCAACACTCCCATAGACTCAACACTGCCCATAGACTCANCACTGCCCATAGACTCAACACTCCCATAGACTCAACACTGCCCATAGACTCAACACTGCCCATAGACTCAACACTGCCCTAGACTCAACACTGCCCATAGACTCAACACTGCCCATAGACTCACACTGCCCCATAGACTCAACACTGTACCATAGACTCAACACTGCCCATAGACTCAACACTGCCCCAAGACTCAACACTGCCCATAGATTCAACACTGCCCATAGACTCAACACTGCCCATAGACTCAACACTGCCCATAGACTCAACACTGCGCCATAGACTCAACACTGCCCATAGACTCANCACTGCCCATAGACTCAACACTGCCCATGCTCAACACTGCATAGCTCAACACTACCCATAGACTCAACGCCATAGACTCAACACTGCCCCATAGACTCAGCACTGCCNATAGACTAACANTGCCCATAGACTCAACACTGTACCATAGAAACAGCCTANACTCAACATACCATAGAAACANTGCCATAGATTCAACAGTCTGCCNATAGACTCACACTGCCCATAGACTAACACTGCCATAACTAACACTGCCCATACTAACACTGCCCATAACTCAACTGCCCATACAAATGCCCNTAGACTCAACACTGCTATGAGACTCAACATGCCCCATAGACTCAACACTGCCCATAGACTCAACANTGCATAGACTCAATTATCACTGCCNATAGATCTGGGGAACACTGTACCATAGAAACACCTTGNCCATAGACTCAACACTGCCATAGACTCAACACGCCCAATTAACACTGCCNATAGACTCAACACTGCCCATAGACTAACACTGCCCATANACTCAACACTGCCCATACTCAACACTGCCCATAGACTCAACACTGCCNATAGACTCAACACTGCACCATAGAAACCTGCCCATNGACTCAACACTACCCCAACTCAACACTGCCCATAGACTCAACACTGCCCATAGACTCACACTGCCCATAGACTCAACACTGCCCCATAGACTCANCATGCCCATNGACTCAACATGCCATAGACTCAACACGCNCAAGANTCAANGNCAATCAACACTGCCCATAGACTCAACACTGCCCATAGACTCAACAGTACAACACTGCCTAGACTCAACACTGCCCATAGATCAACACTGCCCATACTCAACACTCCCAGATTCAACACTGCCCAAGACTCAACACTGCCCATAGACTCAACTGCCCATAGACTCAACACTCCCATAGACTCAACACTGCCCAGACTCAACCTGCCCATAGATTCACACTGCCATAGACTCAACACTGCCCATAGCTCAACACTGCCCATAGACTCAACACTGCCCATAGATTCAACACTGCCCATACTCAACACGTGCCCCATAGACTCAACATGCCNATAGACTCAAACTGCCCATAGACTCAACCTGCCCATAGACTCAACTGTCCNATANATCTCACTGCCCATAGACTCCTGCACCTCAAATCATCTCCACGACTGGTTAGAGGCATCCTTACCTCACGTTTCTTCACGTGGTGAAATCACATCCCTAGCGTCGTCATCGTCATTTTAAAAAATCCATCGGGCGTCTGCATCCCCNAACATTTTAAAAAATCACGACGTTTCGGAGGCAACACAGCTTCCGCTTCAGGTGGAACCGTCACAGACGTTGCTGTATCAATAAATTATATTTTTTATATTACTTTTGATTAATTTAGATTTCCACCTACGTGACTTTACGAAAAACCAGAGAGTACGCTCATTGCAGTCACCAAAGCTTTAAATCTAGAATGAGTGGCGCTACCCATGTGTTCCGCTGGGATCTCAATTCNGGTTCTTTCGATAAACTGTGACAGTATTCATCTTCTTGGTTAAAGTCACGTAGAATGGAAATAATAAAAATAAAACATAATAAAATAATTCTCAGACGTTTCGGCCACAACGCAAGCAGCCGTCCTCAGACGGTGTCGCAGACCTGGTTTTCATGAGGACGGCTGCTTGCGTTATGGCCGAAACGTCGTGAGAATTGTTTTATTATGTTTATTTTATTATTTATTACTTCCCTTCAGTGACTTTACCGAAGAACCAGAAGATGAATCCCTGCAGCACGAAACCACCACCATCACCACCATCACCACATCACCATCACCACCACACACCACCATCACCACACCACCACCACCTCACCACAACCACCACCACNTCACCACACACCNTCACCACCTCCACCCACACCATCACACCACNACATCACACCTCCACCCCACCACCACCACNNTCACCACCACCACCACCACCTCCTCCACCACTATCATGCACAATAGTGNCACCGCCACNTCCCACCACCACCACGCTGCTGTGTGTACACACTCCTGTGTGTACACTGCACACTGTACGTGTGCTGTGTACGCACATTACGTACAGAGAGATACGGGGTGCTGTGTGCAAAGACACGGGGGAGAGACACGGGGNAGAGAGAGAGACACGGGGCAGAAAGACAAGGTGGAGAGTGAGAGACACGGTGGAGAGAGACACGGGGCAGAGAGACGTGGGCGAGTGAGGAGGGATGGGAGAGAGAGACAGAGCGAGTACTGTTAAGGTAGTGAATGCACCACCACGACCACCACCACTNGAACCACCATCACATCACCACCAAACACTATACCATCACCTCCACTATTACAATCACCAACTCCACGACCATCACCACCTCCACNACCATCACCACGACCATAACCACCTTTCACCACCTCCACAACCATCACCACCTCACCACCACCACCACNATCACCACCACCTCACCACCATCACCACCACCNTAACCACCATCATCACTACCACCACCTCACTCACCATCACCACCTCCACAACCATCAAACACCACCNTCACCACCCCATCACCAATCACCACATCACNACCATCACCACCACAATCACCACCTCCACAACCTCACCACCTCCACCATCACCACCACATCATCACCACCATCACCACCCNCTCCACCTCACCCACAACCACCATCACCATCACCGCCACCACCATCACCACCACCTCCACCACCACCATCACACNACACCACCACCACCACACTCNACNCCACCATCACCGCCACCACCATCACCACCATCACCACCNTCGCCCACCACCTCGCCCCACCTCANCACCNCCACCACCACCACCACACCATCACCACCACACCTTCTCNCCGTCTCTCTCGCCCNCACCTCAANCACCACCCACGCGCCCTCNCACCAACAANNTCNCCCCCCCCCCCCCATACACCACNACCCCTCCCCTCATCACGTGGCTGCCCCTCCCCCCCATCACGTGACTGCCCCTCTCCCCCATCACGTGACTGCCCCTCCCCCCATCACGTGGCTGCCCCTCCCCCCCATCACGTGACTGCCCCTCTCCCCATCACGTGACTGCCCTCCCCTCATCACTGCGCCCNTCCCCCCATCACGTGACTCCCTCCCCACACGCCCTCCCCCATCACGCTGCCCCTCCCCCCATCACGTNACTGCCCTCCCCCCATCACGTGACTGCCCCTCCCCCCATCACGTNACTGCCCNTCCCCCCATCACATCACGACTGCCCNTCCCCCCATCACGTGACCCGCCCTCCGCCAATCCCCCCCTCCAGCCCTCCANTCCCCCATCCATCNCCCCCCCCATCCCTCNACCCCCCTCNACCCCCCACCACCCCCCTCCACAGGCTGAGAGTGACGCGTGGCGGGAAGAAGACAAGAGACCCCACCGCCATGCGAGAGGTGGCGGATCGATTCCCGCATCTCCAGGTCAATATATTTTTTTAAATCAAATTTTAAATGGGGTTAAATTTGACCCAGCGTCTTCCGGAAGACTCTGACAGCACGCACCGCACGTACACACGTACACGTGTGTGTACGTGTGTACGTGTACGTGTGGTCATAATACACACACGTACACACACACACATGTGTTCTTTCGGTAAGTCACGTAGAATGGAAATAATAAAATAATCAAAATAAAACAAAATTATTCTTTTATTATACAAAAATAATAATGTTTATTATGTTTATTTTATTATTAAAATAATAAAATTAATAAAAATAAAGCATAATAAAATAATAATAAAGTAAGTATTTTATATACGTTTGAAATTTTTTTTCTACGTGACTTTACCGAAAGAACCAAGAAGATGACACACGCAGCTTGCACGCTACCAACGACACTAGGACCCACTCGATGCTACAGAGACATCAGCGCACCTGTCGCGTGCTCACGCCACTTAATGTTCAATTCTCCCATGTTTAGGTCGCCGGATCGATGCCCGCCTCCTCCACGGGAATATTTTTTAAATAAAATTTTAAATGTAACGTCCATCGTTATTGTTGGGACATGTTCACATTGGTGAAACAGCTTTAGAAGACGATGACCTCTCGTCGCCCTCAATTTTGAATTAAGATTTGCAGTTTACTAAACCCGCATCTTAGTTGATGTAAAAGTGCGGCGCGAGTTGCTCGCTGCGCTGAAGACTCCCGCCTCTGGGCGGCAGGCGGCGCTCGTGAGAACGCGAGAGGCGCCAGCTGAGAGCTGCACCCGAGGAAGCCTCTTGGCGGTTGTTTGTTGTCGCACTGAAACACGTTCATNACCTTCAGCGCAACGGGTCTCTGCTCGTGAATGGAAAAACGGAGTTTCCTTTTGAAAAATGTTGTTTGCGTGGAGGATGCGGGGATCGAACCCGCGACCTCCCGCGTGCTGAACGAGCAGCGCCCCCTCTCAGCTGCTGCCCAGACACGAGGAGTGGGCGAGATTTCGGTAAAATCACGTGGAAGAAATAGATTTGATGATAAAAAAATATTAAACTCTTTAATTCAGATGGGAGAGCGCTCGCTTATTGAACAAAAAAAAATATATAGAAAATGTTTAAATCGAGCCTGCCTCTAAGATGCGGGTTCTTACTTTGATGCAAAGTCATCACAGATTATTAATGGAAATAATAGAATAATCAAAATGAAACATAATAAATTATTTTATTATGTTTTATTTATATTACGTAGAATGGAAAAATTAAATAATCAAAATTAAACATAACGAAATATTTATTTTATTATACATACAAAAAACATATTTTATTATGTTTAATTTTATTATTTTATTATTTCCATTCTACGTGACTTTACCGAAAGAACCAAGAAGATGACACACACAGCTTGCACGATACCAACGACACTAGGACCCTGTCGATGTTACGGAGAGATCAGTGTACCTGGTCGCGTGATCACGCTACAAAGTACGCTGATCTCCGTTTAGGTTGCTGGATCGATTCCCGCATCCTCCACGGAGAATATTTTTTAAATCAAATTTTAAATGTAACGCCCCAGCGTTATTGTTCGTGACATGTTCACATTGGTGAACCAGCTTGACCTCTCGTCGCCCTCGATGTTGCTGTTTTGAAGCCCCAGTTAAGGCGAAAGAGATGTGACGAGAAATAAAAAAATAAGATGTTAGAGATGTGACGAGAAATAAAAAATATTTCTAAACAATATACATATCGAGCCTGGCAGGAATCGAACCTACAACCTTCTAGCCCGCAGGCAGCCGCGCTATCCATTGCACCACAGACCCCACGTGACTCTCACAGCCTCCGAGGGGACCTTGAGAGAGGTGGCGAGTTCGATGCCCGCATCCTCCACAGGCGAATATTTTTTTGACATTTATTCAACACAGAGCTCGCTAACACACACAACTTGCACGCTACCAACTTCACTAGGACCCTCGCGATGCTACGGAGTGATCAGCGTAGTTGGTAGCGTGAGCATGCTACTAACTCTGCTGAGCACTCCGTTGTTAAGGTAGCCGGATCGATTCCCGCATCCTCCACGGGGAATATTTTTAAATCAAATTTTAAATGTAACGCCCAGCGTTATTGTTGGTGACATGTTCACATTGGTGAACCAGCTTGACGTCTCGTCGCCCTCGATTCCTCGGGGTGCAGCTCTCAGCTGGCGCCTCTCGCGTTCTCACGAGCGCCGCCTGCCGCCCAGAGGCGGGAGTCTTCAGCGCAGCGAGCAACTCGCGCCGCACTTTTACATCAACTAAGATGCGGGTTTATTAAACTGCAAATCCGCATCAAAAATCGAGGGCGACGAGAGGTCAAGCTGGTTCACCAATGTGAACATGTCACCAACAATAACGCTGGGGCGTTATAGTTAAAATTTTATTTAAAAAAAATATTCCTCGTGGAGGATGCGGGAATCGATCCGGCGACCTAAACAGAGGTCAGGATACTTAGTGGCGAGCTCACGCTACCAGGTACGCTGATCTCTCCGTAGCATCGCGAGGGTCCCAGTGTCGTTGTTAGCGTGCAAGCTGTGTGTGTCATCTTCTTGGTTCTTTCGGTAAAGTCACGTAGAATGGAAGTAATAAATGATAAAAATTAAACATAATAAATAATTATTTGTTATGTGTTATTTTGATTATTTTATTTTTTCCATTCTACGTAATAAAAATAAAACATAATAAAATAATTATTTTAGAATGTATAATAAAATAATTATTAAATCATGCTTTCTTTTGATTATTTAATTATTTCCATTCTACGTAATAAAATGAAACATAATAAAATAATTATTTTAGTATGTGCTTCTCCCCAGGGCGTGAAGGTGTCACGCTCTGGGCTCCTACACGGTGACGTTCAGCCACATCCATGATGAGTTCTAGATTTGAAGCTTTCGTGACTGCAATGATTCATACTCTTAGGGTTTTTCGGTAAAGTCACTTATTTAATTGTAGATTTGAAGCTTTCGTGACTGCAATGATTCATACTCTTAGGGTTTTTCGGTCAAGTCACTTATTAAATTGTAGATTTGAAGCTTTCGTGACTGCAATGATTCATACTCTTAGGCTTTTTCGGTCAAGTCGCTTATTAAATCATAAAACCCACGACGTTTCGATCTCCACACATTAACATAATGTATTAATGACGTCAGTTAGAGTCGCCACTCGTTGTGGGAGGGGCTGTTGCTGGTACCCGAGTGACGTCATGTCACCTGCTGCCGCGTGACGTCACAGGCTGCAGCTTCGCGCGTGCAGTGAAATCCGAGGTGAGAAATTCTCATCGTTGTGGTTGTTGTGGTTGTTGTTGTGGTTGTTGTTGTTGTTTACCAAGCTAGAGCCTCGCTCTCTCTCTCGTAGGGATGTCACTAGAGCAGCAGCAGCTTGTGAATCGATGTCCAAGTTGGAACTTTACAACGCGGGGCCTAGACACGCGGGCCTTGCCTCCTGCCCTCGCCTGGTCGCGTTTGCTTTAATTCCCTCCCTTAAGTTTAATTTGTCTTCACGCGGCTCGCTACTTTGTCACTTTGGTTTATTGTAGATATTAACGCAGTTTTTTTTCGCTTTTTTACAGCCCAAGCCCGCCTGAGCTGCTGTACCGCTCTTGTTTACAGAAGCTACCTGCCCACAACAACAAGGTGGGTTTNGTCAACGCGTGTGTCAATGTTTTGACTTAAAACTTTCGTAACTGCAGCAATTCATATTCTTGGTTCTTTTGGTGAAGTCACGGAGATAGAAAATTTAGTAAAAATAACATAATAAAATTACTAAAAGTAAACAAAATTGTAAATAAATAAAAAAACCCACGACGTTTCGATCAAGTGGCATTTATTTGATGTTATCTGTTGTTATTGTCTATCTACGTGACTTTACCGAAAGAACCAAGAATACGTGTGGAAATGTGTATCGGTCAAAGACGCTGCACGCGTGCTGATGTTGACTCTAAATGTGGAGGGGAAACCCGGGAGATTCGGAGGAAAATCCACGCGACCACAGAGAGAGAGACACGCAAACTCCAAATATACAGCAGCAGCAGGCGTCAGGGTTGGGATCGAACCCACAACTTCCTGTATACCAGGCGAGGTAGTTAACATCTCACCACAGAGAGAGAGAGACACGCAAACTCCAAATATACAGCAGCAGGCGTCAGGGTCGGGATCGAACCCACGACTTCCTGTATACCAGGTGAGGTAGTTAACATCTCACCACGGAGAGAGAGACACGCAAACTCCAAATATACAGCAGCAGCAGGCGTCAGGGTCGGGATCGAACCCACGACTTCCTGTATACCAGTTGAGGTAGTTAACATCTCACCACGGAGAGAGAGAGAGAGAGACACGCAAACTCCAAATATACAGCAGCAGCAGGCATCAGGGTCGGGATCGAACCCACGACTTCCTGAATTTAGCTTTATACATATTCCTTTTGTAGCCAGACAGCCGAAATTGTGTGCTCGGAGTTTTTGGTTAACATTCATTTTTAATGACCACTTGCCCTCTCATTGTGTGCCATCACAGCCCGTGTGATGAATTTGAGAAACGTTTTTACTACATCATGAATATACGAATAAGTATAGACGTGTAAGTCACGTGTGACTGTATATATGCATTCTTCTGTGCCTCGATACTGGTGTGGATATTCCTATTATCTGTCTGCAGCTGACGCTTCCTTCGACGCTTCCTCTGCAGAATTGGTCTGATGGAGCAAAGGCAGTCAGCACAGCTCGGTACGGCAAGGCAACAATGCGACCAGAGTGCATACAGCACGGATCGCACTGGAAATTTGACACAGCACCAGAGAACACTCACAGGAGACAAACCCTTCAAGTGCAGTGTGTGTGGGAAGGCCTTTGCAAAGTCACGTAATCTTGTAGTACACCAGAGAACACACACGGGAGAGAAACGCTTCAAGTGCAGTGTGTGTGGGAAAGCGTTTGTACAGTCATCTACTCTTGTAAGACACCAGAGAACACACGGGAGAGAAACCCTTCAAGTGCAGTGTGTGTGGGAAGGCATTTTCACAGTCACATAATCTTGTAATACACCAGAGAACACACACGGGAGTGAAACCTTTCAGGTGCACGATTTGCGGGAAGGCGTTTGCACAAGCATCCGTTGTTCAGGCCCACCAGAGAATACACACAGGAGAGAAACCCTTCAAGTGCAGTGTGTGTGGGAAGGCATTTTCACGGTCATTTCTTTTAAAAAACATCAGAGAACACACACGGGAGAGAAACCCTTCAAGTGCACTGTGTGTGGGAAGGCATTTTCACGGTCATCTTCTCTTAAAAAACATCAGAGAACACACACAGGAGAGAAACCCTTCAGGTGCATTCTGTGCGGGAAGGCGTTTACACAGTCAGAACATCTTCAAAGACACGAGAGAATACACACGGGAGAGAAATACTTCAAGTGCAGTGTGTGTGGGAAAGCGTTTGTACAGTCATCTACTCTTGTAAGACACCAGAGAATACACACGGGAGAGAAACCCTTCAAGTGCAGTGTGTGTGGAAAGGCATTTTCTGATTCATCTGTTCTTAAAAAACACCAGAGAACACACACAGGAGAGAAAACCTTCAAGTGCACTGTGTGTAGCATGGCATTTTCACGGTCATCTGCTCTTAAATATCACCAGAGAACACACACAGGAGAGAAACCCTTCAGGTGCATTCTGTGCGGGAAGGCGTTTGCAAAGTCACACCATCTTCAAAGACACCAGAGAACACACACAGGAGAGAAACCCTTCAAGTGCAGTGTGTGTGGGAAGGCATTTTCACTGTCAACTGCTCTTAAAAAACACCAGAGAACACACACAGGAGAGAAACTCTTAAAGTGCACTGTGTGTAGCATTGCATTTTCACAGTCATCTGCTCTTAAATATCACCAGAGAACACACACAGGAGAGAAACCCTTCAGGTGCATTCTGTGCGGGAAGGCGTTTACACGGTCAGAACATCTTCAAAGACACGAGAGAATGCACACGGGAGAGAAACACTTCAAGTGCAGTGTGTGTGGGAAAGCGTTTGTACAGTCATCTAGTCTTGTAAGACACCAGAGAACACACACAGGAGAGAAACCCTTCAAGTGCACTGTGTGTGGGAAGGCATTTGCATGGCCATCAGTTTTTCAGACCCACCAAAGTGCACACACGGGAGAGAAACCCTTCAAGTGCACTGTGTGTGGGAAGGCATTTTCACTGTCATCTGTTCTTAAAAACACCAGAGAACACACACAGGAGAGAAACCCTTCAAGTGCACTGTGTGTGGGAAGGCATTTTCACAGTCATCTGCTCTTAAAAATCACCAGAGAACACACACAGGAGAGAAGCCCTTCAGGTGCATTCTGTGCGGGAAGGCGTTTACACGGTCAGAACATCTTCAAAGACACGAGAGAACGCACACGGGAGAGAAACACTTCAAGTGCAGTGTGTGTGGGAAAGCGTTTGTACAGTCATCTACTCTTGTAAAACACCAGAGAACACACGCAGGAGAGAAACCCTTCAAGTGCACTGTGTGTGGGAAGACATTTTCACTGTCATCTGTTCTTAAAAAACACCAGAGAACACACACGGGAGAGAAACCCTTCAAGTGCACTGTGTGTGGGAAGACATTTTCACGGTCATCTTTTCTTAAAAAACATCAGAGAACACACACAGGAGAGAAACCCTTCAGGTGCATTCTGTGCGGGAAGGCGTTTACACAGTCAGAACATCTTCAAAGACACGAGAGAATACACGCGGGAGAGAAATACTTCAAGTGCAGTGTGTGTGGGAAAGCGTTTGTACAGTCATCTACTCTTGTAAGACACCAGAGAACACACACGGGAGAGAAACCCTTCAGGTGCACTTGGCAGGAAGGCGCTTGCACTGTCATAAAATCTTCAAGTACACCAGAGAACGCACAAGCATCAGAAGATCTGCAAGGAGTGGAGTCTGAAATCAGCTTGTGAAAGTCAAAGTGCCGCAATGAGCCCATCTGTCATCAAACAAGAACCGGAGGAAAATCCCAGCTTTGACACTTAAAGGTATTGAGGTGAAATGTGAAGAGGTGATGGTGAAGAGCGAAGAAGCGAAGGTAAAATGTGAAGATGAAGATTAAACTGCAAAATCGGACCTTCACATTGATGGAGGCAACGTGAAGCAGGAGGAGAATTCTGACTGTGAGGCAGAGCGAGGCAACTCCCAGCAGTTTGTGGAGGTGGAGGTGTGGGTGGACTTCATAGACAACACAAAGTCAAATGGAGACCCGGTAGATGTGTAAGCCAGAGACGATGTCGCTCCAATAGATGCTCCTTTCTCACAGGCCTTTAATGAAAAACACGTTCCTTCGGAGTGGGCAGGTAGGAACTTGGTTGGACAGCGCATTCGTGCACGACAGACAGACAAATAATCCCTGGTGGGCAAGTGTGGAACCTGTTGTTCCTCTACCTGTATGTATACAAGATCACGTGACTTGAGGTAGCCAGGCAGACAGCCCCCTTCACTATCGCCCCCCTCCCTTAGGCCCCTCCCCAGACCCCCCCCNTTAGGCACCTCCCCTCTCCGTACCCGGCAGTAGGTCTCCACCAATCAAAGAGCTGTTTATGTTATATATTTATTTATGCACGACAGACAGACAATAAATCCCTGGTGGGCAGTGTGGAACATTGTTCCTGCCTGTAAAATGTGAAGTTGAACACTCAGTTCCTGGGTTCAACCTGCAGAGTAAGAGCGAGCGACCAGTCTTTGGGTTGGGTAGATCCCTGTGTTACGATCGAAACTTCCTGATCTACTATTCTTTTTGCTACCTACATGACTTTACTGAAAGAACCAAAGAGTGTGAACAAGAGCCTGTCAGTAGGGGGCGACGATGTTTCATGTCAGTTGTGTAATTTGTCGGTAATGTTGAGAATTTGCTACATTTTGACTCGAGACGCAAGCATGCAATGGCCTACTCGTTTTGAATGACACAATAGTATGTTTTACATCCACTGTTAAGCAGACGGTGCATAATTATTTAAAATAGTAAAGTCACGTAGAAGGGAAGTAATAAAATAATAAAAATAAAACATAATAAAATAATTCTCACGATTTTATTATGTTATTTTTATTATTTTATTACGTCCCTTCTACGTGACTTTACCGAAAGAACCAAGAAGATGAATCCCTGCAGTCACGAAAACTTTAAATCGATATTTAAAATAGCTTAATATGATGTAACCTGGTGCAGTATATTTCACTGCAGTAATTACATTTTGTTAAAATGTAAAATGTCTGTCAATAATTTAGAATGAACACTGATTTTGTGTACGTGCAACATTTTATTTATAAGGGTCAAACATTGAATAAGTGATGTTAGGACAAAGTGTGTGTTTTTGGAAGTAACCTGTACAGATCACTCAGGTGAGACCCGTTGTTCTTGTGATACAGCTCAAAGGGTATTTTTGAATCCTTTATATTAAGTTCGCTTGCTTGCGTGCTTGCTTGCTTGCTTATGACCGTGCAAATCTTTCGGTCGTTTTTTAACCCACTTCCCGTGATCCAATCGAGCTGACATTTTGCACACAGACTGGTTGTGCGTGACAATTTTCGTGAAAAAAATCAAAAATTTTACACTGTTTAGGGAAATTTTTTAAAATATTTAATTACCAATTGCTTAATGCTGGCAGACAATCATCTGACCCATAGATGGCAGCCATCTCAAGCCAGAGGACGAGAGGACTCTAGCCGCCACGCATATAAAGGATTTAGAGTGAAAAACTTTGTTTTTACGGGTTAATTTTTTGTGTTTCGGGAAGCATTTGTCTCTGGAGCAACTCATCGTCTTTGAAATAGGGAGCACGCTCGGATCATTCATCATTTACAAGGCGTACCGCTTAAAACTCACGTAGAGGAGATACATTCTCTACAACACGAATTATAATTTTATATTACGTGTTGACATTGATTTTGTCAAAACTAGGACGAGAAATGCTCCTTGTTGATTAATGTCTGGATGTTCGTCACCACCAATCAGGGCCACTGGTGGCTTGTACTGAATCAACGATGCACTCTCAGAAGGCTGTGCTGTTTATAGTTTGTGTAAAACATTCCTTTGTTTCGTGGAGAGACCGATAAATGAATGACGTCTTGTCGATCTTTTTCATATTTGTGCACATCGATGTCCCACATTGCTTACCACATGTTAATGTGTTGTGTAGTGAATGACGACACGGTTAACAATGAAGGTGGTAACTAACACCAGGGGTAGGTGTCCTACACTCGGTCCTTCACATGGACCTTTGGCTCTATCTGCTGCTAGCCTGGGCTGTCTCTAAGGGCTTTCACACTCGAGTCAGGACAGGGGTTCAGCCAACACCTTCCGACCAAGGAGAGCAGCACCTCCCGTAACTACAGCCGGCTTCTACACACTTCTTGAGCACTACCCCTGTGGCTGTCTCTTCAGCTCTTTCAACCGCTCACCATCCCGGGCTCCCACAACGACCCCGCTTTCATCACGGGCCCCCCTTAAGTACCCCCAGGTGACATGATGTCATCGCACCTCAGAGCGTATGATGTCATGCCTCCATACTACACTACACTAGCTAGAGGGCTGAATTTTGCAGTCGCCCCAAACACATCCCAGTGGATATAATTGCCCAGGTTGACGTAGCCCTCAAAGGTTTGGGTCACATCCCAGCAGATGTGGCAAGATCTGAAATCGTCGCCATCCTCAAAATGCTAAGAAACCCATTAGTAACATCAGCAGGGACGGGCGCTCTGAACTCGCTCAATTGAAAAAGAGAGATGACATTGTCATCCTTTCAGCCGACAAGGCTAATGCCACGGTCATGGATAAAACCACATGCAACAAAATTCAGGACCTTAATGATGGCAGTTATCCAAAATCAACAAAGATCCTACCAACTGCCTGGCTAAAAAACCCAACAATATCACTATCTCGACTTCTCTAATCGGACCGACCAAGCAGCTCTATCTAAAACCTTTGGCTGCTAGAGTGGAAAATGATGGCAAGCTACCATTCCTGGATGTTTTGATCGAATCGAGGCCTGATGGCTCGTTGGGACTTTCCGTCTGCTGTAAAGCCACCCACACGGATTCCTATCTAAAGCCTGATTCCCACCACTATCCGGTCCAAAAGAACTCCCTCATAAAAACACTACACCATAGGGCCCGCTGCATCTCCCACCAGCGCCACCTAGCCTGTGGACTGGAGCACGTACACCAAGCCCTCAAGGTGAATGGATACTCAGACCGCACAATCCGCAAAGCTGTATCCCCAACCATGGGGAGACAACCATCTGAGGACCCAATCAAAACCATCACTTTGCCATACATAGCAGGTGTTACCAAAAAGATTTCCAAAATCTTAAACACAAGATACAGGTCCGATTCAATACAGTACACAAAATCCACGATTTGATCCCATCTGTGAAGGATGTCATGCCTGACATGCAATACCCTGGTGTCTACAAACTAAGTTGTGTCTGCGGCAGCAGTTATGTGGGGGCCGTTGGCCCCGGGTTCCCACCCGCCTGCATCCCTATTCTGTTTACGTTACCCACCACCCTAATACCCGCTATGGTTTCGCCGGCCTTCGAACGCGACGCCCCTACCCATACGGCTTCACGCAGCGCTCCCACGCTGCAAGGATACGTGCGCACAGCATCATCAATCAAACGGCATACTCCCCCTCTTTACACCGCTAAGTACAGCTCTCGAACGCTGCGAGCGTGTGCCCGTCTATAGCCCTATGCGGAACTCGCCTCCACGATAACCACGTTACCAATGCGCACCCGTATCCGACACGTAGCGAACGTACGCGCACTCACGCACACAGCTCCCGCACACTCACCACTGAATACTCGCGTTATGATCGCGCACCTGTATCATACACGGAGTGAACGCACGCACACCACACCGCTCCACACGAGCACACTGCTCGACGCCGCTCTGTGCAGCGCTCCCACGAGGCGAGCCGCAGCACACACGCGTTCACACCGCTCACGAGATCACACGAGGCCACGCTTAGCTATTAATGATTTATTAGTTGCTACCTGCGAATTGATGCTGAATCAGTGAGTCGACGAGGCTGGCCTATTCTACCACCTCTGAATCTATTCTCTATTTATCGGCTATGATCCTACTTCACCTTCTTACTCACTGTTAGGTGCCCACGGCGGTTCTGTACTCGCAGCGTGCCTCGATGCGTCTCACGGACGTTCGGGTCGCTGGACTGGAGAGCGTCCTGTCACCTGGCGCTGGAGAGAAGAGAGCGATTTCCCCTTTGCGCCCCCTATTTATCCTCTCTACCTCAAAGGGATCCGGCTCTGAACAATGGGCTCGCGCCCTCGGCACGCGCACGGCGGTTCCGGGCGCTGTTGATATGCTAATCAGTGCGGCGTGCGTGGCGTAAATCTAATTAATCCCTTACCCTCCTAACAATGGGGCCTGCGCGCTCAAGCGTAATTATCCCAACCCTCCATGACTATGCGCAACAGCCCTGCGGTCCGCTATTCATGCTGTCCCGTCCCTCCCTGCTCGCCCCGTCGACCCGTGGGGGTGTGTGGGGGAAATGCGCCTCAACCGCGGTGGCCGAATGCCCCACGCCGCGACCACACCATATTAAGGCCGGCCGCAGCGCCGCGGTGCCACGTAGCACGGGGGAGGTCATCCAATTCCCTGATCGCCGGAAACCGTGAGAGTTAATCCGATAAGGGTTTCTCGGATAAAAACCGGTCGGCCAGGTGACCTCCCCTCGGAGGAAATGCGTGCGGGTGTGTTCATGTGAGGTGAGGTGAGGGGACGGGTTGGCTCCGTTGCTTGGTGGTGGCGAGGTCGGGGATTTGGGCGCCTGCCGAACGGCTTCATGGCGGCGGCATCACACTACTACTGCTGCTACTACTGCTGCTGCTGCTGCTCGAACAGGTGCGGAGCCTGTCTGTGTTTGGTGTGGAGCTTGAAATCTTCATAGAGGAATACGCGGGAAGCAAGGGGCGCATGCCACCGCGAAAACACCGAAAGAAGAATTCTCTCTACATCGCCACCATTGAGAAAGCCCACAGCCTGGTCAACGCCCTTCTAGAGGAGGGCGCATGAAGGAGATTGGCCTGATCGTTGTGGATGAGGTATGCGGCATTCATTATTTAATTACAGAGAATAATTGGCATCCTGCAAATGTCATTACAAATGTTACGTATTAATGTTCATCATCGTCATAATCAGCCGTCGTGAATCTACTTCTGGATGAGGGCATCCCCAAGCCTCCGCCATCTTGCACAGGCCCACAATGCAAGTCCACCCAGCAGCAGCACACGAGCTGTGACGTCAGTGCAATGTAGTGTTGAGTCTCATTTGCAGCGACGTACTAATGGTTTGATAATTTTTTTTACCCTTCTATCTGGCAACAAAACTGACACATTTTTTACGAGGCGTCATGTTTGCATAGACCACAATACCTGCAGTCATAATACAAACAAAAAACATAACTCTGATAATGATATGCACTGTCCTTGAAGTTGATTGGTCCACACCCAAGACAGCTTTCCTTAGAGCCTTTTGGCGTCATCTGGTCCAACCCATGTGAGACTAGGCTCTAAGGAAAGCTGTCTCGGGTGTGGACCAATCAACTTCAAGGACCATGTGAGACTAGGCTCAAGGAAAGCTGTCTCGGGTGTGGGCCAATCAACTTCAAGGACAGTGCATACATTATCAGAGTTGTGTTTTTGTTTGCATTCCGACCGCAGGTATTGTGGTCTATGCAAACATGGCTCCTCGTAAAAAAAGTGTCAGTTTTGTTGCCAGATAGAAGGGTAAAAAACCAATTATCATGTTTTACTGGCAAATGAGGTCCCAATGGTGTACTAATGGTTTGTTGCGTGGTCTGTAGCTGCACATGTTGGGCGAAGGTGGCAGCCGTGGGGCCACCCTGGAGCAGACGCTGGCCAAGGTTCAGTATGCGTCAAGTACGTTTGTTCTCACCCTGCAGTTATCATACATTACTGCGGGTTTCCAGTCGTCGTTGTGGTGATTCAGTTCCATCTGTGATTCAGTGTGGTGTTGCATTCGCTTGATTCTATTGCAGAAACAACTCAGGTCATCGGTATGAGTGCCACTCTGAGCAACATCAAGGACTTGCAAAAATTCCTGAATGCGGAGTTGTACACTAACGATTTTCGACCGGTAGGAATCACATTCATCTTCTTGGTTCTTTCGGTAAAGTCACGTAGAAGGGAAGTAATAAAATAATAAAAATAAAACAATAAAATAATTCTCACGACGTTTCGGCCACAACGCAAGCAGCCGTTTTTTTTTTGTCAAGACGCTCTTCACCCCTCCATCCCAGCTTAAATAGTCGCCCCAAGCCTGGGGTGTGTCATTCAGACTCTGTCTTCTCGACAGACCTGTTCTACACCTGAGGACGGCCGCTTGCGTTGTGGCCGAAACGTCGTGAGAATTATTTTAAAATGTTTTATTTTATTATTTTATTATTTCCATCCTACGTGACTTTACCGAAAGAACCAAGAAGATGAATCCCTGCAGTCACGAAAGCTTTACATCGAAAAGAATCACATTCTTATTATTATTATTGAAAGTTTAATTTTCATAAAAATGTTGCGCAACTGATGTGTGAAAGATACACGTCTTCAACCTCTTACAAAAGTCTACATGGCTGCCGTGATCCTCACAGGTCCAGTTAAGAGAGTACATTAAGCTTGGAGACTCTATCTACGAGGTAAACAACAAGGCTCGGTGTCCAGAAGAAAGCTTCAGTTTTATCCGACTGCTCAGTCACAAGGTGAGTGCACAGACATCAATGGAAATAAAATAGGCACACAAGCTTTTGAACAGCTTTCAAGTTTAAATAACCTGTGAAATATATATCTGGACAGATGGATAGAGGAAGCAGACATTGCTTCTTCTTCTTGGTTCTTTCGGTAAAGTCAAGTCGAAGGGAAGTAATAAAATAGTAAAAATAAAACATTATACAATAATTCTCACGACGTTTCGGCCACAACGCAAGCAGCCGTCCTCAGGTGAAGACCAGGTCTGTCGGGGAGACAGCGTCTGACCTGGTTTTCACCTGAGGACGGCTGCTTGCGTTGTGGCCGAAACGTCGTGAGAATTATTTTATTATGTTTTATTTTTTTATTTTATACTTCCCTTCTACGTGATGACTTTACCGAAAGAACCAAGAAGAAGAATCCCTGCAGTCACGAAAGCTTTAAATCGAAAGAGACATTGCTTGTTGATTTTGTTATTGATACTCTCCACAATGACGTGATTGATTATTTTCTGAAATGCACAGTTACGTCTATTGACATTTCACGATGGGCTACATGTGATGGTTGTCAAAGCTTGTTCAAGAACGAGCCACTTTGCCATTCGCCTAGGTAGGTCCCTGCGGCCACACGGTAGCAAAGCTCTCTTCCTACGCTACAGGAATTTTGCTGGAGCAGCCAGACCTGATGACGGACGCTTGTGTAGCCTTGAAACGTCGTGATTTAATGTAGCTGTAGTAGTAGGTTTTTACCCTTTTAAACTGGTACAAAACTGACACCTTTATACAAGGCATCATGTTTGCAATAACCACAACACAAGTAGTCAAAAAGCAAACAAAAATAAGCAACTTTGATAATGATAATAATATGCACTGTCATCAGAGTTGCTTATTTTTGTTTGCATTTTTGACTACTTGTGTTGTGGTTATTGCAAACATGATGCCTTGTATAAAGGTGTCAGTTTTGTACCAGTTTAAAGGGTAAAAGCCTACTACTATATTTTGCCACTGGTAAAAGAGAGGTCTCATAGTGTTAATGTAGTTGTTTTCACTTTTTTTATTTTTTACCCTTACCCCACGTGACTTTACCAGAAAAACCAGAGAGTTTGGTAGCAGAGCGTTCGCATTCCCCGGTTCTCACCGGCCAGTTATCACCACGACGCACTCCGTACGTGGCCCAAGGCGGTCGGCTGGTCACATGCCCCTGTGCTACGTCGTGGCTGCTGTGTGTGCTGCGGCGACAGTACTCAAGCGCAATGCTGAAGACGGACCCAGACCACATCGTGGCTCTGGTCACGGAAGTCATCCCCGCTCACTCCTGTCTCGTCTTCTGCCCCACGAAGAAGAACTGCGAGAATGTGGCAGAGATGATCTGCAAGTACCTGGCAAAGTACGTGTACCTCTACATTGCAGTCGTACATCTTGCAAGAGTTACTCCTTGATGTCACATTAGAAGGCAGTTGTTCGATGTATTTACGTCGGTGTGTCAAATATCTTTAACGTGCACAATTGAGTTTTGAGAGTTGCTTGAATACAATCTATACTTTCAATACCGAATGCAAAAAATGCATCGTGTTGTTTAAACTGGAAATTCCTGAAGGCTCTTGTGCATTTCTTAAAAATGTTTACACCGATCTGTGCAGATTGTTTTTGTTATTTTCCTCAAGGGAAAGTGACCTTGCAGGGGGCAGTTCTTGGGCTACGAACCGAATTCATTCCTGAGACCCGTTCGCAAGTCTAACGGTTCATTACGAGCGGAACACAATAATGCGCTTATTTAAATGCCCATCAGGTCAGTGTTGTGAAATGTGTTACAGTTCAACAATAAGGAAAGCATTGTTAAACTCATAATGAATAAGAAATACTGTACTTTTACACTTGGTACTGTAAAAAGTACTGTATTGTAAATAAAACTAAAAATAAAGTAACACAAACAGAAAAAACACTTTTTTATTTTCATTTACCTTGAGTCCTAGGTCGTAGTCGAAAGGGGGCAATGAGACCCCGGGGTCCCGAATAAACAGAAGTCAAAATCGTAATTAACAAATTATATTTTTGGCGACTCTGTCCCACCGCGCACATCAACGCAGCGACCCACCAGAAATCATTCTTCTCGTTCTTCACCGAGCACCCGTCAGTTGCCAAAGTTGCCGTCGTCATAAATAAAACTTTGATTAGAGGAATAGATTGCCGTGTCGTTCGTCTTCAACAGACACAACGTGACGTCGCAACGCAGTTTGTGCGAGAGCCGGGGGCTTATGGGACCCCGGGGTCCCGCCATAAGGTTTAATTGCGCGCACACACGCACACACACGCGCACACACACACACACACGCACACACACANGCACACACACANGCACACACACACACANACACANGCACACACACGCACACANGCACACGCACACACACGCACACACACGCGCACACGCACGCACACGCACACGCACACACACACGCACACACACACACGCACACACGCACACGCACGCACACGTACACACGCACGCACACACACACACGCACACACACACGCACACGCACACACGTACACACGCACGCACACACGCACACACACGCACACACACGCGCCACACACGCGCACACACGTGCACACACGCACACACGCACACACACACGCACACACACGCACACACCACGCACACACGCACACACACACGCACACACACACGCACGCACACGCACACACGCACGCACACACACACGCACACACACACANACACACACACCCACCACGCGCACACACACACGCGCACGCACACACGCACGCACACGCACGCGCACACACGCACACGCACACACACGCACACACGCACACACACGCACACACACACACACGCACACACACACACACACACGCGCACACACACGCACACACACACGTGCACACAAAGACAAAAGTCCCCCACATAGCCTTAACAGACTGTAGGAGCAAGTGCTGTTAGCGAGAAGTACTTTTGTAGACCGTTATGGCGCACGCGGGGTGGGTGGCCAAAACCACGTCCGACCACCTTTGTCTCCCCAGTGGCGATGTTGACACACGGAGCCACTACAGGTGTTGGCTGTGGGCAAGAAAGGGTTTTATTCGCCACGACAGTTTGCACAGACAAGGAATGTACTATGGCAGGAAGGTGCATACATTCAACATGTAGGAATCTTAAAACTTAAATAAGTGGTATACAGTCTAACTATACTAAAATGACAAAGTCTAACTAATACTAAGGGGCTAAAGTATGTAAAATTTTGAATAAGTATACAATATAAGATGTACAATCTTAAAATACAAATAGGGTGACCTGTTGTAAATATGGCAAGGTGTAATTTTGTAGATGAAATGTTAAAGTGTAAAGTTCATTTTAAGCCCTTGGCCTTGCTGAAGAGGTCAACAGCGGATGGGAAGAAACTGTGTTTATGACGTGAGGTTTGGTCCTGATGGACCGCAGCCTTCTGCCGGAGGGGAGTAGCTGGTACAGAGAGTGTCCAGGGTGCGAGGAATCGGCCACAATCTTCCTCGCTCGCCACGATCACACTTTCCAACTCGCACGCGCAAACGCTCACTCCCAGCGCGAGAACGACCGTCACATCTCGGTGAGGACCCGTACCCGTACACGGCCGCACCAGGGTCGCAAATGGTTACCCGTACTTGGCCGGTTCCGGGTACCCGTTCCCTACCCGTACCCTACCCGAAATGAGTGACAAACGGTGACTCACCAGTGACTCACGGCCTACCTGTACCCGGCCGCACCAGGGTTGCAAATGGGTACCCTACCCGTACCCGGCTGCACCAGGGTCGCAAACGGCTACCCGTACCCGGCCGGGTACGGGTAGCCGGGTATCGGGCAGGGTACGGGTATCGGGTACCCGGTTGCGACCTCTGGCCCCACCCAGCAGCACATTGACAAACGGACTTCACAGCAGACGTCGACAGCGGATGTCGACGTCGCCGCCTGGAGCGGAGAAAGCGCTCGCAGGTGACAACACCAGCGGCACCACCCCCTTTCCGGCGCGTTCTGACCGCCCGCAGGACGTTCCTGCGTCACCGCGAGCAGGAGAAACATGCGCTGCTCGCCGAGCTGCGGGCCGACGGGGAGCTGTGTCCCGTGCTGCGGCACACGGTCCCCTACGGCCTGGCCTACCACCACGGCGGCCTCACGGGCGAGGAGCGCCGCCTCATCGAGGAGGCCTACTTTGGCGGCACGCTCTGCCTGCTGGCGTGCACCTCCACGCTGGCGGCCGGCGTCAATCTACCGGCACGCAGGTTCGCCACCTCGGTCGTCGGTGCATTGCGGTGTCGGCCGCACCTCCGATTAGCAGGCTGGCTACGTACGGCGCGAAAGAAGTTGAGCGCGTGTGTACATAACCGCCGTGAAGTTAGCCATCAATCATGTTGTGAGTTGGGGGAGTGTTTTGGCATCGGCACGCCAGAGACGTTTAAAACGTGTAAATGAAAGATGTGCGCCTTCAATTTTAGATACTCATTCGCCACGCAGAAGCCATTGGCATAGCGCGGTAAAAAGTACGCGGTCACCTTGCACAAAGTCTCCGATGATTTTTAAGGTGGTACCACGTGTTGTTTGGCATGATGTTCTTGAAGAAGCTGTCAACACGTAGGGCGACATGTCGGACGTCGTGCCAAACGACAAGCGGCACGACCCGAAAGCACATCGGAGTGCTATGCGTCACAACCACGCTCGAATGTTTTCTTGTTCGTCGATAACTTGTGGATCGTCTCCTGTGCCTCCTGCCCAACGCACGCACCTGCCTTCAGGGTGATCCTCCGCTCCCCTACATCGGCAATTCCTTCCTAAGCCGAAGCCAGTACAAGCAGATGGTGGGCCGTGCCGGGCGGGCGGGGATAGACGCGTCGGGAGAGAGCATCACCATCGTCAACAGCAGGGACAAGCCCAAGGTGTAGCGGCTGTTCTGCTGCCATGCTCCCAATGTTAGAATTAGCTGAAGGACGTCCCATTCAAAAGTTGAGCGTCTTGTTAAAATGATCACACCGGCCTACAGACCTTGTTCTTGTGTAGCGGAAGTGTGCTCTTTGTAATCGATTTCTCTGTCACCATTGGAACCTCCTTTGCCAGTCGCAAAATATGATTTAAAAATTTACCCTTTTATCTGGCAACAAAACTGACACCTTTTTTACAAGGAGTCATGTTTGCATTGACCACAATACCTGCGGTCGGAATGCAAACAAAAACACAACTCTGATAATGTACGCACTGTCCTTGAAGTTGATTGGCCCACACCTGAGACAGCTTTCCTTAGAGCCTAGTCTCACATGGTTTTGGACCAGATGACGCCAAAATGCGCACAACTCAAAGACAACGCACCATCAGAGTATGAGAGCTCGGGGTGAAGCATTTACACCATTGGAACCTCATTTGCCAGAAGAAAAAATATGATTTTTCTGCGTTTTTCTACTTGTAGGTGGTGACGCTACTTGTGGATGGACCATTTGAAGTTTGCCAGAGTAGCCTGGCACATGCAGATGGAAAAGGAGTTCAAAGCCTACTCCTGTCACTCATTGGCTTGAAGGTCAGTTTCTGTTCTGCTTATAACGTAAATTACGCACGAAATGAACTGCAGTGACATTTCCATGGAAATGTTACGCAGCAACCAGGAGACAAGTCTGTTTAATAATACTCGGCACCTGTTTGTGTGTTTTTGGAGCCGATGTTTACCGTTTACAAACTGCTGGGGCAACAGATGCATGCATTTGACACGATACATTTGATATGAAACGGTTCGTGGTAGTTACATACTCAGAGTTTAAATAGATCATGCTTCATAATCAACGTTGTTGGGTTTAGATCGCCGCGTTATTTATAAATGTGTCGTAACCCTCCACCACCCGACACGGCCAATCAGTAAAAAAGTGTCACGTTGACAAAAGACAAAATAGTTCACTGCTTTAGCCCACCAGTGTGTTGAAGCGTGAAACCACAACATTTACAATTTGAGTAGCACGACGTTTCGCTGGTAATTGCATCCAGCATCATCATCGGGCAATTCGCCAGAATGGTGAGGCTCTGCTGTGTCTCCATCTTATATAGAGCAGCAGCAGCAGAGTGATGTCATCATTAAGTCATCAACTCATCAGATCATGCTTGTTTGAGTGAACCCCAGGCTTGGATCGTCTTTTTAAGCTGGGTTGCAAATTATTTTGTCAAGGCGCTCTTCCACCTCCAACCCAGCTTAAATATATGCTAAACTCCTCTTGATATGCAAATTATTTTGTCAAGGCGCTCTTCCCCCCTCCAACCCAGCTTAAAAACACGCTCCAAGCCTGGGGTTGTCATTCAGACTCTGTCTTCTCGACAGACCTGTTCCTCACCTGAAGACGGCTGCTTGCGTTGTGGCCGAAACGTCGTGAGAATTATTTTATTATGTTTTATTTTTCTTATTTTATTACTTCCCTTCTACGTGATGACTTTACCGAAAGAACCAAGAAGAAGACATTTATTGGTTTAGTAAAAATAAATGGTGCATATATGTGTGTATCCCTTGCGATTTGAAACATTGTCACGATTTGGAGCAGTGATTCAAGAAGAAATATTTGTTTAACAATGTGGTGAGTTGTAATGCCAATAGAGGCTACAGGGTTCACGCAAATACATATTTCATGTATTCCTAGACGCACGATCAAGTGTGTAAGATGAGCGCAATGATGCATTTTTCTTGATGAATCCGAACCGCTACTCGCGTAATCATTTGCGTTGCTTGTTGACGATCGAACAAATATTACGAATTCTAGATTTGAAGCTTTCGTGACTGCAAGGATTCATACCCTTAGTTCTTTCGGTAAAGTCACCGTGTAGGTAAAAAATGAAATGAAAATGAATGAAAATAAAACGTGAATTTTAATTTCATTTTTACCTACGTGACTTTTACCGAAAGAACTAAGGGTATGAAATATTACGAATTGACAAACCGCATTTACAACCCTTTGCTGGTAACAGATCGCAACGGACATCGACGCTATCCATCGCTTTTTGGAGACCACCCTGTTTGGGGTGCAGCAGCAGCAGCAGGAGGGTGGTGGGATGAAGAAAGTCAGGGATCTGTGCCGGCACTGCCTGCAGCAGCTGCAGCAGGCGGGCCTGGTGAGGCTCTGCAGGAGGTCCGAGGGAGACGCTGCTGCACCCTCTGAGCAGCTGCTGGAGGTTACCAAGCTTGGTCAAGCCACATACAAGGGTAGTAATATTCGTCTTCTTGCTTCTTTCGGTGAAGTCACGTAGAAGGGAAATAATAAAATAAGAAAAATATAACATAAAATAATATAATAATTTATTTTATTGTTTATTTTTCTTATTTTCGGTAAAGTCACGTAGAAGGGAAATTATAAAATAATAAAATAAAACATTGTAAAATAATAGAATATAATATATTTTATTATGTTTTAGACTGCAGGGATTCATCTTCTTGGTTCCTTCGGTAAAGTCACCTAGAAGGGAAAAAAAATAAAACTTAATAAAATAATATAATAAAATATTTAATGTTTTATTTTTTTTTTATTATTTCCCTTCTACGTGGCTTTACCGAAAAATTATAAAATACAATGTATTTTATAATGTTTTATTTATTTTATTATTTCCCTTCTACGTGACTTTACCAAAAGAACCAAGAATATGAATCCCTGCAGTCACGAAAGTTTTAAATTGAAATCTACAAGGTAGATGTTTATTTTGCGAAGCTAAATCTCACTTTTAAGGCAAGCCTGACATTTACTTTCAAAGTGACGCTGTAGTCGGCTTCGTGCACGAGCGCACGTGCACGAGCGCACGTGCACGAGCGCACGTGCACGCACGCAGTGTTCTAATGTCGTGTTTGTCTCGCAGGATCCGTCGATTTGGCTTTTTGTACCGTGCTGTACCGAGATCTAAAAGCGGGCGTTGAAGGCTTGGTGCTGAATAACTACCTGCACCTCATCTACCTGGCGACGCCGTACGACTTGGTCTCTCAGTGCAGACCGGACTGGAACACGTACATGCGACAGGTGTGGACACATTGCATCACGATATGTAACAACAGTACGTATAATCGGCTTATTTAAATGTTGAATTATAGATAACGCTCTGATTTGTGAAAGTGATAGCTTCTTTTAAGATTGTTATAAGGGTATTGGGATTGGTGGGCTATGTGTAGAAGCTTTAAAATTGTCTTAATATATCACTATTATTTGAAATGGGTTATTCTGTATTTGAAAATGCTACATTCATTGTATTAAATGATACCTTAATTCTAGATTTGAAGCTTTCGTGACTGCAAGGATTCATATTCTTAGGTTTTTTCGGTAAAGTCACCATGTAGGTAAAAAATTTAAATTAATAAAAGTTAAATAAAATAAAAATAAAATATTAATTTTACCTTTTTACCTACGTGACTTTACCCAAAAAAGTCTAAGAATATGATGCCCTTAATGAATGCTAAGCTGTTAAAAAAATGCACAGGACATGTGTTTGTTTGTTTTGTAGTTTAATCAGCTGGATGTGACGGAACAGAAAGTGGCCACGGTCATTGGCGTTCCAGAGAGCTTCATCGCCAGGAAAGTAGCTGGACAAAGCACAAGACAGGTGCCTCGGTTTTTAAGCCAAAGATTTTAATGGTTTTGATGCTCTTATTACCTGTGCCTACTTTACAATGTCAGTGATTTACACCATTGGAACCTCCTTTGCCAGTAGCAAAATATGATATTTTGCTTACCCCGAGCTCTCATACTCTGATGGTGCATTGTCTTTAAGTTGTGCGCCTTTGGGCGTCATCTGGTCCAACACCATGTGAGACTAGGCTCTAAGGAAAGCTGTCTCGGGTGTGGACCAATCAACTTCAAGGACCATGTGAGACTAGGCTCTAAGGAAAGCTGTCTCGGGTGTGCAGCAGCAGCAGCAAGTGCAGCAGCAGCAGCAAGTGCAGCAGCAGCAGCAACTGCAGCAGCAGCAGAAACTGCAGCAGCAGCAGCAACGGCTGCAGCAGCAGTAACTGCAGCTCCCTTTGATGCTGTTAATCCTGCATAATGCACATGCATATGCAGTACTAATCACATTCCTGCATTTCCCATAAATATGCTAAATTCCTTTTGATATGCAAATTCCTTTGTCAATGCGCCCAGCTTATATATATGCTCCAAGCTCGTGTGCTGTTTCATTCAGACTCTGTCGCCTCGACGGACCTGGTTTTCACCTGAGGACGGCTGCTTGCGTTGTGGCCGAAACGTCGTGAGAATTGTTTTATTATGTTTTATTTTTATTATTTTATTACTTCCCTTCTACGTGACTTTACCGAAAGAACCAAGAAGATGAATCCCTGCAGTCACGAAAGCTTTAAATCGAAATTCAAGGACCATGTGAGACTAGGCTCTAAGGAAAGCTGTCTCGGGTGTGGACCAATCAACTTCAAGGACCATGTGAGACTAGGCTCTAAGGAAAGCTGTCTCGGGTGTGGACCAATCAATTTCAAGGACCATGTGAGACTAGGCTCTAAGGAAAGCTGTCTCGGGTGTGGACCAATCAATTTCAAGGACCATGTGAGGCTAGGCTCTAAGGAAAGCTGTCTCGGGTGTGGACCAATCAACTTCAAGGACCATGTGAGACTAGGCTTTAAGGAAAGCTGTCTCGGGTGTGGACCAATCAACTTCAAGGACCATGTGAGACTAGGCTCTAAGGAAAGCTGTCTCGGGTGTGGACCAATCAACTTCAAGGACAGTGCATACATTATCAGAGTTATGTGTTTTGTTTGCATTTTGACCGCAAGTATTGTGGTTAATGCAAACATGATCCCTTGTATAAAGGTGTCAATTTTGTTGCCAGTTAAAAGGATAAAAAAAACAATGATCAATGCCAATGATGTAGTGACATCTGGCATGAAGCTGTTGTACAGTGCCGCGTATTGTTTACAGCAGAGACGTGAACACCTCGTTAGATAACCTGTCGTAAAAGTATAAGAAAGGCATACAAGTTAAAATCATGCCATGGTTTTTAAATTAATACGAAACGTCGTGGAATCGTTTGTTTTGCTTTTGGGTGTGTGACAGAAAGCGGTGGACGAGCGAGTAGTGAACAGATTCTACCTGGCCTTGGTCCTCTACGCCTTGTACAAACAGACATCGGTGTGGAAAGTCGCCTCCAAGTTTGGCCAAAATCGTGGCTTCATTCAAAACCTGGTGGGATCTGCAGCAGCCTTTGCCTCCTGCATCATGCATTTTTGCCAGGTAAAGTGTCCGCATCACTGGACACAGTGGCATCTTAAGAGCCCATTGATATGAATCGTGTTCATCCGGTTATGATTGTGAACTGACCACCTGCAGTCTTTGTCTTTACCCTGAAGGAACTAGACGAGTTCTGGGCATACCAACTCCTGTTTGCTGATCTCCCACAAAAGCTCTCCTACTGTGTCAAGTCAGAATTGATTCCACTCATGCAGGTGGCTGGAGTGAAGGAGGTATGGACATGCTGCCACCACATCAGTCACACAGCGACACGTTCATCCAGTGACAATATTCAGATGTTTAAATGTTCGTTTTCTTGAAGTCCAGAGCCCGCCAACTTTACAAAGCTGGCTTGAAGTCCCTGGCAATGCTGGCCAACGCTGACCCAAGGATCTGGTGCAACAGATTGAGTTCCTGCCACTCAGAAAGGCCAAGCAGATCGTTTTCTCTGCCAAGGTAACCCTCCAACCTCCCACCCAGCCCACCCTCCCACCCAGCCCTCCCACCCTCCCACTCAGCCCTCCCCACCCTCCCACTCAGCCCCTCCACACCTCCCACCCAGCCCACCCCCACCCAGCCCCACCCTCCCACCAGCCCTCCCNACCCTCCCACTCAGCCCTCCCACCTCCCACTCAGCCCTCCACACCTCCCCCCAGCCCACCCCCCAGCCCACCTCCCCACCAGCCCCTCCCACCCTCCCACTCAGCCCATCCACACCCAGCCCCTCCCACCTCCCACCCAGCCCTCCCCACCTCCCCCACCCAGCCCACCTCCCACCAGCCCTCCCACCCCCCTTCCCACCCAGCCCACCTCCCACCCAGCCCTCCCACCCTCCCTCAGCCCCTCCCACCCTCCCACCCAGCCCACCCACCCAGCCCTCCCACCCTCCCTCAGCCCATCCCACCTCCCTCCCACCCAGCCCCACCTCCCACCCAGCCCACCCACCCAGCCCTCCCACCCTCCCACCCAGCCCTCCCACCCTCCCTCCCNACCAGCCCACCCTCCCACCCAGCCCTCCCACCTTCCCCTTCCCACCCAGCCCNACCCTCCCACCAGCCCCTCCCACCCTCCCCACCCCCTCCCACCCCCTCCCACCCAGCCCACCTCCCACCCAGCCCACCCACCACCCTCCCACCCTCCCCACCCAGCCCTCCCACCCTCCCTCCCACCNAGCCCACCCTCCCACCCAGCCCTCCCACCTTCCCCTTCCACCCAGCCCCACCCACCCATTTTTGGATGCACTTCGGACGGACGGACGGACACAATAATCCCTGTGGGCTGGTGGAACCAGGAGGTTCCTGCCGGTACCAAGATTCTGATTCTGAGCCCCACCTGCGTTTGATCTTTGCCAGCTCTTGCTGACGGACAGAGCTGAAGCGTTGCGAGAAGAAGCTGCAGAGCTGCTGGCCGTGCCCGCTCTCCTCTCGCACTCACGTGACGACTTGTTGAACTGCAGCAGGTTTTTGCTTTTTTAAACGCTGAATTTTAACGGTGTAGATCGTGTTCTAGATTTGAAGCTTTCGCGACTGCAAGGATTCATACTCTTAGGTTTTTTTCGGTAAAGTCACGTAGGTAAAAAATTAAAATTAATAAAAGTAAAAAAAAATACTCCCAAATCCTCAGATGATATACGGCCAATTTCCTCCAACAACGTGCTCGCCACACTTACACTTCCCATCGTGGTGCCTTGCGACAGACGCGTGTTTGTATGCTTGGACTCCTTTCGCACCGTATGTATCCAAGCGCGCTAATCGGAGGTACGGAGAAACAAGCAAGACACGAGTCTTGGTTGAGTTGCACAGACCAGGTTTTGCTATGATCTTCTGAGTACTGGAGTCTATGTTTTTTTTATGATTTAATATTTACAAATGCAAAATTCTGCAATGTAGACACATATAGTTTTTGGGGAAAATCTTATTCGCTGTTATTTTCACCGATGATTGGAGTGGTTTGTCCTGATATTCATATTTTGTTGTGGGTTAATGTCGCTGCGTGGCTAAAATCCGCGATTTATCATTGATGGGTAATTCCGAGTGCCGCATTTACAGGTGAGGTCCCGCCCATCACCACAACGTATCGGGAGTTCTGTACCTACTGAAGTGGCAGTCAGGTTCAACTTAAATAAAATATAAAAACACGAAGTGTATATCTTTTTTAATGTT
This sequence comes from Lethenteron camtschaticum, assembly GCA_018977245.1. Taxonomy (NCBI): domain Eukaryota; kingdom Metazoa; phylum Chordata; class Hyperoartia; order Petromyzontiformes; family Petromyzontidae; genus Lethenteron; species Lethenteron camtschaticum. Next base: position 133,037 of record MU249707.1, on the reverse strand, counting down.
ACTTGTACAACTGAAAATGACAAAATGCACAAAACTTGTTTTTCCTAAGTATGCTGAACAATTTGTTCAGATGCTTAAGCTTCACGACATCAGCACTTGCAGCAGGTCATTTGTAATTCAAGAAAAATCCGTCAAACATTTTTTTGCAAATGGCATACGAAGTGCAAACCTAATGGCGAAGATAAGCAGCTGCATTGTCTACTGAGAGTGATCACAATGTCTAAGTAAAAATTCCCAATTATTTCCAATGGGACATGATCCAAACTGCAATGTCAAACCTTTGGTGCCACTGCAAAACATGCCATACCACAACATTTGGGCATTTTAAGAATGAACGCTTGTCTCAAATTCTGAAGACGTTTAAAGTAACTGCATTTGAATATTTTGAAAACCCTATGTTACATGCATACAGTACACACAGTAGAACACCATCAGTACAATTAAAGGTATTCAATTTGTAAAACTTAAATGGTGTAATGAAAAATGATAAAAGTTGCTCCTGTGTACAAAGAGTATTTCAGTTTTGTTGCAAAAGAAGGCCAACATAAGAATTAGCTAGCAGAGGGAGGAAATAAATCTTTGGAAAATTGTTTACAAAAAGCAAATGAACACAATGTCTAAATGAAAAAGTAGGTGTTTACGCCTCACCAACAGAGCACAGATCATCACAAACGAATAACCAAATAATGTCCAGATTTACACTTTTTAGAGCTGTCAAATGATTACAGATTTCAATTTTTCAAAACCTCATCAGTTGCATACAAGATAAACAAAAAACATGCAACCAAATATTTAATAACGATGCAGAAAAACCTTCTACAAGTGGTAACCGGGCAGGAATTGCACAAACTCATGCTGTATTGCAAACACCAGCACCTCTAACAGACCTTTGTATTTTGTAATAATAAAATGTAAACTTGCACAACGGCCCATTGGGGCTACTGTGCCTAATCATGAATACAAAGTTTCGGTTTTAGCTCCATTTAGCCAAATATCTGCCAGTGACATACGTACACGCTGTGTTACAGACACCCCCACAGTTAACAGTTTGAATTAAAAGCAAAACACAGTACTAACCACTCCGCCTCCACATTACCATAATGGCTATTCTAGTAAACTATAAGCTCCGTAAAAATATGTCTATTCTTCAGATTAAACAGTCATGCATTTCTTACAGTGGACGCAGAAGATATACTGGTGCAAACAATAATAGATACATTCCTGCATTAGTAGAGTACTGCCAACAGATAGTTTCCACAAAGATAAATGATGTGAAGTGCTTCAGTGAAAGCCGTGTAAATGATCAATAGCAGAAACAATTTTAAAACAAATTCTAGTTGCCATTATAATAGAAGCAAAATACACCAATTACTTGACAACCTCCAGCCAGAAGGCCAGAAATGTGGAGAAAATGAAGGAAATTGACAGGTCAAGCAAGAACTGGTAAATGGGAAGTTGACAAATCGGTCGTGATGCTCATTGTGGTGCATCTGGAAGCACGTAGAGGCTCCCCTCCCCACCCAGCCCACCCAGCCCACCCCCCAACAGCCCCACCCAGCCCATCCCCTCCCACCCAGCCCATCCCTCTCCACCCAGCCCGACCCCTCCCAATTTTGGATGCACGACGGACGGACGGACACAATAATCCCCTGTGGGCTGGTGGAACCAGGTGGTTCCTGCCAGTAATATCAGCATTGTTTGGGGACTCCTGGAATAGCAACGAAATTTCGCAGAACAAATGCGATGCAGTACAGCAAGTCCTCAACTTGCGCCGCTCCTATAGAAGCCGTTTCACTATAACGTCCCCAAACGAACTGGGGACGTAATTAGATTTAAAATGCATTTGATTCATAAAGTTGTTTTGAACATTTAACGTCAAGAACGCCATCGTTCGGGACAGCGCACGTGACGACACGGCTCCCCTAGTGGCCGCTAAAGCCACAGGTGACAACATCGCCGCCCACGCGATACTGAATGCAATCGATACTGAATACTGAATGCAATTGTACAGAAATGCATGCTAATGCACGATTTTTTATGAAACATTTTCAAATGCCTTATTAAAGCAGTTGATGTTATCCTCTTGGTTCTTTCGGTAAAGTCACGTAGAAGGAAAATAATAAAAATAAAACAATAAAATAATTATTTTATAAAAAGAATTATTTTCTTCTTGGTTCTTTCGGTAAAGTCACGTAGAAGGTAAATAATAAAATAAAAAAATACAACATTTAATAATTCTCACGACGTTGCGTTGTGGCCGAAACGTCGTGAGAATTATTTTATGTTTTATTTTTATTATTTTATTATTTTCCTTCTACGTGACTTTACCGAAAGAACCAGAAGATGAATCCCTGCAGTCACAAAAGCTTTAAATCAGTTAGTTACCAACATGAATACAACCAAAAGCCGTAATAGAAAGAAATCCAACTCTGTGGGTAAACCTGTTGCTTTGCGTACCACACAACAACACACAGTTCCCTAGTAAAATACAATGCTGAAAATTCNGTTTCTTTCGTGCCAAGATAAAAAAATTAACCCGTAAAAACAAAGTTTTTCACTATAAATCCTTTATATGCGTGGCATCGGTTTTATTTTATTATTCATTTCTGTTTTTCTTGAGTAAATTTCATTTTTATCACATTGGTATTTTAAATTAAATATGAAAAAAAAATTCCTAAAAAGTTGAAAATTTTGGAAAAAAAAATTTCACGAAAATAAATTGTCACGCACAACGAGTCTGTGTGCAAAATGTCAGCTCGATTGGATCACGGGAAGTGGGTTAAAAAACGACCGAAAGATTTGCACGGTCGTAAGCGCGCAAGCAAGCAAGTGAACTTAATAAAAAGGATTTAAAAACAAAACTAAATCACGACGTTTCGATTGCAACACAATCATCATCATCATCAGGTGGGAAAACCACAGCGAGAACATTGTTTTGCTACCTACGTGACTTTACCAAAAGAACCAAAGAGTACGGATCGCTGCAGTGACGACAACGTCAACTCCAGATCGCTGACAACCAAATCGTCCGTCGTGCCAGGCCGCCATGTTGGCGGTGGGTGGGCAGCACGCGCCACGGGCGGACAGAGCCCTGATTGGCTGAGGCCGCGGTGCGTCACGCCTCCCTCCCATTGGCTGCTGCTGCTGCCGGTCAACTCACCCGCCCACGTGGTCAGAACGTGACCTCAGAAACAGCTGCGACGTTCGTTTCAACGCCCCAGGCTCTCCTCTCTCTCACCTCTCTCTCGTTTGCTTCCTTACGACGCTTTGCTCGACATTGTTTGTGTTGCTCTACACCAACTGCTGCTGTGCAGGTTCGACGGCGCTGGTGAATCCCGTAGCGGGTACGTGGCTACTCAGCGCTCACGCTCTTGACAGACAACTTGATCTCGTCCACATGTCTTAGCCACTCGGCGTTGTTGGATATGGACGTGATGAGTAATGTTACTAACTTTTTTAAAACACACGCTTTAATTAAATGTACCCTGCTGTTTGTAGATTTGAAGCTTTCGTGACTGCAAGGATTCATATTCTTAGGTTTTTTCGGTAAAGTCACGTAGAAGGAAATAATTAAAAAAGTAAACATAATAAAATAATATAATATCTTTTAATGTTTCATTTTTATTATTATTTTTATTAATAATATAACAATTTTTTAATGTTTTATTTTTCTTTATTATTTTCATTAATAATATAATAGAATATATTTTAATGTTTTATTTTATTATTTATTATTTTCTTCTACNTCACTTTACCGAAAGAACCAAGAAGATGTACCCTACTATTTCTAGATTTGAAGCTTTCTTGACTGCAAGGATTCATATTCTTAGGTTTTTCGGTAAAGTCACGTAGAAGGGAAATAATAAAAATAAAACAAAACAATAATATTTATTTTTTATGTTTTTTTATTAATATATATATTTTTTTTTGTTTAATTTTTATTATTTTCCTTCTACGTGACTTTACCGAAAGAACAAGAAGATGTACCCTACTATTTCTAGATTTGAAGCTTTCTTGACTGCAAGGATTCATATTCTTAGGTTTTTTTGCTAAAGTCACGTAGGTAAAAAATTTAAATTAATAAAAGTAAAATTAAAATAAAATAAAAATCACGACGTTTCGGAGGCAACACAAGCTTCCGTCTTCAGGTGGAACCGTCACAGCCCGCTTACTGTATCAAGTAACTTATTTTACTTTTATAAATTTTAATTTTTACCTACGTGACTTTACCGAAAAACCCTATGTACCGTACGAGTAATGGAAGAACTCCAGCAAGTGGCCCCGAGGCTTGCCGTGACGTCACCGTGGTGACTTACAGCCAACGTGAGTTGAGCGTGGACAATTAGAGCCAAGGCGAAACACGACATCTAAAAATGACACTGGTCAACACACTTTGTCTGGCAATAAGATATTCCATAGGTCTTAATGTAATTTTGGGGTGCTGATTCCAAATCTGGCATCAGTTTTTGTCTATCACGTCAGGTTTTTGAGATATCAAATATTTCATTTTCAATAAAAAATGTAGAAGAAAAATATTAAATAAATGTGGATATCTACATAAAATGATATTATAAACACACTCTCCTAAAAATACAGCGCCATATTTTAACACTAAAGCAGTCCACTGACTCGCAACAACTTGCAATCATAAGTGACAGAGTTAATTTGGGGTAAAATCAATGAAAATTGGGTATGCCGATAGCATAGAAATGAGATGTGATAGAGCAAATCTGAGATCAGATTTGGAATCAGCACCCTGAAATTAGAATGTTGTATTGTTGTTGACCAGTGTTACAGACAGAATTTATGTTTTTCAATCAATGTTCAGCGTTTGTGTTCCATGACGCAAGATTGTAAATGTTGTGGCTTGGCTCTCCAACACATATACGACACTATACACTACAGTATACACTACAGTATACACTACTATACACTACACAAAACACTACTATACACTATACACTGCTACACGATACACTACACTATACACTGCTATACACTTACACTATACACTACACTATANTACACTACACTACTATACACTACACTATACTACTATACACTACATTATACACTACTATACACTACACAAAACACTACTATACACTTACACTATACACTTCACTATTCACTACTATACACTATACACTGCTACACGATACACTACATTATACACCACTATACACTACTATACACTACACTATACACTACTATACACTACATTATACACTACTATACACTACACATTATACACTACTATACACTACACTATTCACTACTATACACTGCTGCAAAAGTCCAGGCCAGAAAAAACGTTTTGTTGTTGTTGTTGACCAGTGTTATAAACACTTGATGTTTGTGTCTAGCAACGAGCGGCTTGCACTAAAGTATGTCAAACACTTCGCCGCATTTCACCGTAGCACTCTATTCATTGATGGCCGTCGAGCGCGTCATCTCAAGCAACTTGACAAGGCCAAGATTACATCTCCATTATATAAAAGGCAAAGTTGTGATTGTGTGTGTTCAAAATGTTTAGCGTACTTCCCGACATGCAACAAACTTGAAATTTGCCATGTGGGTACTTTCCAAACTGGACACCGTGCACAAATTATAAAANTACACTTTTTTGGGGGGGGGGGGAGCTCAATAATGCAGTTATTTTTTGCACGGCAAGTGAGTTGTGATGTCAAATCCGCGCATGTGGAAGCGTAACGCAATGTAGTGTAGCGGTAGCGCGCCGCGCTACGAAACCGGCGACCCGAGTTCGATTCCCGCTCACGGCCACCGCCGGTGATGATTATTTAACCGCTCCTGGGCCTCCCTAGGTCGACTCAGCCTCAAACGAGTAACTGGCGTGGTGTGTGAACATCGCCACTGGGGGACAAAGGCGGCCGGGCGTGGTTCATCCAAGCCCCCGGGCGAAACCGGGTAGTACAGCTAGTCTCGCTATTGATTATGCATCGTCAATTTTTCCATTTTCCCGTCACAATTTCATTTACACAACTGAAAATATCCGAATAAAAAATCACAACGAATAGTTCTTCCCCATCACCTGCTTCCCCACGTCGTCGTTTTCAAATCCTTGATATTAAGTTCACTTGCTTGCTTAGGACCGTGCAAATCTTTCGGTCGTTTTTTAACCCACTTCCCGTGATCCAATCGAGCTGACATTTTGCACACAGACTCGTTGTGCGTGACAATTAATGTTCGTGACTTTTTTCCCAAAATTTTGTTTTTGCGGGTTATACTTGTTATCAAGCGTTGCCTTATTCCTGCTCGACCCTCTCCCCCNTTCGTCTCCCCGCAATTCCGACTCCTCGGCCGGCGCCGTCCACGCACACAGCTCGTGCCCCGGCTCGCCCCGACCCGGACAAATGGATCCTCTCGGCGCCGCCCTCGTCTGCCTGTGCTGCGCCGTCACCGCGCCGCCTCCGCCCGCCGCTCGCGCCGCGCCCCGCGCTACTCGGTCCGCGAAGAGGAGCCGCCGGGCACGCTGGTGGGGAACCTGGCCCGCGACCTGGGCCTCACCGCCGAGCAATTCCGCGCTCGCCGATTCCAAGCGCTGCGGGGCACCAACGGCTCCGACTACCTCGCCGTGAGCGCCGACGTCGGCGATGTGGGTGAGCCGGCGCCTCGACCGCGAGGCCGCGTGCCGCCGGGCGAGCGCCGCGGCTCGGGCTGCTCCCTGCTGCTCGGCGCCGTCCTGGAGCGGCCCGCCGAGCTGGTGCGCGTCGTCGTCGACGTGCTGGACGTCAACGACCACGCGCCGTGCTTCCCGGCCGAGAGCGCCCTCCTCGAGGTCGCCGAGAGCGCCGCGGTCGGCACGCGCTTCGCGCTGGACGGCGCCCGCGACCCCGACGCCGGCGCCAACGCGCTGCGGGGCTACGCCATGGAGCCCGACGACGGCGCCTTCGCCCTGGAGACGCGCGACGGCGGCGGCGGCGCTTTGTCGCCCGTGCTGGTGGTGCGCCGCGCCCTGGACCGCGAGCGCCGGGCCACGCACGAGTACGTGCTCACCGCGCTGGACGGGGCCGCCCGCCGCTCAGCGGCACGGTCCTGCTCACCGTGCGCCTCCTCGACGCCAACGACAACGCGCCCGCCTTCGAGCGGCCCGTGTACCGGGCGCTGGTGCCCGAGGACGCGCCGGCGGGCACGCTGGTCGCGCGGCTCCACGCGTCGGACCCGGACGATGGCGCCAACGGGGAGGTGGAGTACGCGGCGATGCTGGGGCGCGCGAGACGGCGCACGACCTCTTCGCGGTGGACTCGCGCTCGGGCCTAGTCACCCTCGTGGGGCCCTGGACCAGAGGAGGCCGACTCCCACGAGATGCACGTGCGGGCGCGCGACCGGGGCCGACTCCGTCCCCGCTTGCGCCACGGTGCTGGTGCGCGTCCTGGACGTGAACGACAACGCGCCCGTCGTGCGGCTGCTCGGCCGACCGGCGACGCCGCGGCGGACTCCGCGGCCGCCGTCGTCGGCGTGTCCCGGGGGCGTCGCCCGGCCACGTCGTGGCCTTCGTCCGCGTCCGGACCGAGACTCGGGCGCCAACGGGCGCGTGACCTGCACGCTCGAGGGCGCGTCGGCCGCGGGCCCGGCGTGCGCCGCCATTCGCGCTCCGCGCCTGGGACGGGGGCGAGGTGTACGCGCTGGCGACGGCGACGCGCTGGACGCGGGCGACCGCCACCGCCGAGTACAACCTGACGGTGGTGGCGCGGGACGACGGAGCGCCGCCGCTCGTGTCGGTCAAGACGTTGACGGTGCGCGTCACGGACGCGCGCCCGAGGGCCGGCTCCTGGACGACGGCGACAACGGGGACGACGACGGGACGGGACAACGGCTTCGCGACGCCGTTCGTCGCGGTCATGGCGCTGGCCGCGGCGTCGTGCGTCCTGAACGTGGCTGCGGTGCGGTGGTGCTGCGCTGCAAGCGGGAGAACAAGGAGCTACGCACCTACCGCTGCGGCGCGGCGCCCGGGCCAGGACGCCGGCGCGTGACGAGCCGGGGGCGGCCGCCCGCTCCGGCGGTGAGGCGGCATCCGCCACCGCGCCCAACGCCTACGAGGACAAGTCCTTCCTGCCCTCGGAGGCGGCGGCGCGGCAACGCCGGCGCTTGGCAAGCCCCCGCGTCGCCACCTCTGCGCCGTGTGCCTGGCCGGCACGACCTCACACAGGTAGGTGACGCGCCGACGCAAGACGGCCCCCTTTTGAAAATGACCGCACGGGCCCGGGAGGCCCGCCAAGCACTCCCGCTGAACTTTCACTGCCGCGGCAATAACTTAAGAAATCTTGAGAATCAATCATCCGTCACGAATCGTCATCCGCCCCCCCACCAAGTGTGCGTTACGCACAATGCAGCGTGCGCGGGGAGGGGGAATGACGTGTTTTTTTCCACGCATATCTCCGTAGACTTCCGCGAAATTAAATTGCAATCAAGTATAAAAATATGGCGCTTGTGTACGTTGATTTTGCCGAAATTTTTGCATCATTTTACTGGTTATCATAATATAAAACTGATTTAAAGCTTTCGTGACTGCAGGGATTCATCTTCTTGGTTCTTTCGCTAAAGTCACGTAGAAGGGAAGTAATAAAATATTATGTTTTATTTTTATTATTTTATTACTTCCCTTCTACATGACTTTACCGAAAGAACCAAGAAGACAAAGCAACTGAATCGGAGAGGTTCATGGTTCGACCTCTACGCAAACCAACGTCCCTCAATCAGCAGCACGAAGGGGGGGGTGGGTTCCCACGCGTACCTGGATCTGCTGGTGGCAGATGCTTAAGAGACTCAGAGAAGCGGATATAATGAGGAGGCACATTCGAAGGTACGAATCGTGGTGCCACGCGTATTAAACGCTCGCTGAGATCCGAGCACTCCTTTTGGCGAGCTTAATATACGTGTAATAATGGTCATTGAGGCGACTCCTGGAATCTGGTCTTTATTTCACTTTTCATGAACAGCTTTCCTTCACGCTGCTGACAGGCAGCGTGAGAGGGACAGACAGAGAGAGAGACGCAGCCACGTGGCAACCCGGAGCCCCGCTCCCGCGTGGCCCCTTCCTCCGTTCCCGTTCTGACCACGTGTCGCTCGTCTCCACCCTATTTAATACCCGGGTCACGTGGTACGTTTCCACCAAACCTGGTTAGCCTCCATGGATCTTCCAGACTCCATCGTAGGCTCCCGGGACCACGCCCCTGACTCGTCTCCCATTGGCCGTGGCTAAAGCCAGCAGAACCAATCATCTACAAACAGCTGTCAGCTTGCCATGACGTCAGGGCCACGCCCCAGGCTTCCCCCATTGGCTGTGGACCAGGACCGGTAGAGCCAATCATCGTGACGAGTTGTGATAGTCAGTGAGCCGGATATAACCTCACGTTACATACTTTAAAAAACACGAAACCCGGGTACCGGCAAGGACCCATCTTCAAACGTGCGAGCGTGCGTGCGAGCGAGCGTGCGTGGGCTCTCTGCACAAGGGGTCTGCGTGCCCATTCGTGGACAGACGTCGGCACAATGACCCTGCTGCGTACGGATTGCTCCTGTTACTAAACAAAACGGTGAAGGTTGCAATCTTCCGTGGTGAGAATGGAAGTGAAGAAAATGTCACGCGCTGATGATATACAAAACTAACAGATTGAACGTGCACATACGCGGCGCTTGCCCGCACGCGATCGTGAGTTCGAAGTGCGTGAATGACGACGGGCGTGCCCCGTTGATCTTTTGCAGGGCAATGACAATTTCAATCGACAGCAGCAGCAGCAGTCGTCTGGAAGGTGAGCATTTACCGCGTCACACACGCGAACCCTTCATTTGTTCAGCATCCGGCCTCAAAATCATCAAAATTAAAAGTTAATAAAGTAATAATGGAAATAAAATAATAAATCACGTTTCGGAAGCAACACAAGTCTCCGTCATCAGGTGGGACCGTCACAGCTAAAATTACTGCATCAAAATCAAGTTCCGTTTTGCGCCACTAATTTGCAGACTGAGCGGATGTCGTTACTTTGCGGTGCATTTAGACACAACATTTAGACAACAACAACAACAACATAACAACAACAACAACACCCCATGGGAGAGGAGCAGTGAGAAGGCGGTATTGTGCGTTGGCAGAATCCCGTGCTCTGAGGCAGAGGTCACAACCGGTACCCGATACCCGTACCCTACCCGATACCCGGCTACCCGTACCGACCGGGTACGGGTAGGCCGTGAATCACTGGTGAGTAACGTTTGTCACTCATTTCCCAACGTCTTGTCTCTTCTCACAATTCAAGTTCCTAGAATCAACCCACCCGCGCCTGCAACATGGCTTCATCCCAGAGGTCGCAATCAGGTACCCGATACCCGTACCCTACCGTACGGCCGGGTACAGGTACGGCGGGTACGGGTACCCGTTTGCGACCCTGGTGCGGCCGGTACGGGTAAGGAATCAAAACCCGTTTGCGACCTCTGCTCTGAGGTGGCCATATTTCCTGGCAAATGCTAAAACAGTCGGGATGCGGCGAGTGTTCAATTAAATGCCGGTTGTGGGAAATCCAAAATGTAAAAAAAATTCCAATGCCGACCAATTGTATAATGAACGCTCGGTGACTATCGCCTTCAGTGAGAAACTTTGAAAGCTCAGCATGTCGGCCTTGGCTCAATGTCATCCGGAGCCATGTTGGCACAATGTGTGTCAATTCACATCAGAAGAATGTACGGCGTTTATTTTTCAGAAAATAAAAAACTCGGCAGGCACACGCGCACAGCCGTAGCCTCTGAAAATATCCTTTAGCTGATAAACAACTCGCTCCTAATACGGCACGCGACGGCGTTTTGAAAGGATTTGGGGAGTCTCGCTCCAGAAATCTCTGCACGCGCTTGGGCACTCAAGCTCTTTGTAAGCTTGCAGCGGCACCCGTCAGAGCCAGTCCACAATCCCCNTTGTGCAGAGAGCTGGCGCTCTTTCACACTCTTTGGTTACGTAGTTAAAAATTAAATAAAATTCCGCCCCCCCCGTTTTAACTCACTGGCCATCTTCTGCATCATAAGAACTGATGTCACCAGNTTGTCCCCCCCCCACCCACGGCCCCCCTGGCTTGTCCCCCCCACCCACCCCTGGCCCTCCCCCCACCAGCTTGTCCCCCCCCCCCACCCCCNNGACCCTCCCCCCCACCCCTGGCCCTCCCCCCACCAGCTTGTCCCCCACCCACGGCCCCCCTGCCCCCCCCCAGGCTGTATATAATCTCGTGTCTCTTCGAGTTCTCTTCACTTGATGCAGTAATTCTGCTGTGACGGTTCCACCTGAAGACGGAAGCTCGTGTTGCCTCCGAAACGATTCAATTTGGTTGTTTTTAAATCCTTTATATTAAGTTCACTTGCTTGCTTGCGCGCTTACGACCGTGCAAATCTTTCGGTCGTTTTTTAACCCACTTCCCGTGATCCAATCGAGCTGACATTTGCACACAGACTCGTTGTGCGTGACAATTATTTTCGTGAAAATTTTTTTTCCAAAATTTTCTACTTTTAGGAAAAAAAATTTCATATTCAATTTAAAATAGCAATGTGATAAAATGAAACTCTTACTCAAGAAAAACAAATGAATAATAAAATAAAACCGATGCCACGCATATAAAGGATTTATAGTGAAAAACTTGTTTTTATGGGTTAATTTTTTTTCCCATTTATTTTATTCTTTAACTACGTGACTTTACCGAAAAAACCAAAGAGTATGATTAACTAACACATTTAACGGGCACTTACGCAGCGCCTTGCCCGCCGCCNGCGATCGTGAATGCGCAGTGCGTGAATGGCGGTGGCGTGCCCCGTTGATCTTTTGCAGAGGCCTTGCTGTTTCTTGGAGCCCAACAATCGACTGCAGCAGTCCAGCAGGTGAGCGTTTAGCGCGCCGCACACACGAACCCTTCACTTCTTCAGCGTCCGGCCTCGAAATCAAGTTCCGTTTTGTAATTTGCAGACGGACAAT
>MU249707.1:66072-116072 GCA_018977245.1 Lethenteron camtschaticum | reverse complement strand
AGGCAACAACCGCGACAGGGCATCGGCATTCGTGTGTCGCAACCCTTTACGGTACGTAGTCGTGAACTGATAGTCCTGGAGGACTTCCAACCACCGCGACAATTGGCCCGAGGGCTGGGCAACCCGTAATGAATACTGGAGCGCCGCATGGTCCGTCCGGACCGTGAAATGACGACCATAGAGATATGGCCTGAATTGTTGTACAAAAAAAACAATGGCAAGTAGTTCACGACGGGTGACGCAGTAGCGCTGCTCTGCCGGCGACAACACCCTGCTACCATAGGCGACCACCCGTTCGACCCCTCCAACGACTTGGGACAGCACTCCCCCAATGCCCGTGTTGCTAGCATCCGTGTCTAGCAAGAAGGGGCTCTCAAAGTCCGGATAGCACAAGGGTGGGGCCCTTACCAAGGCGTCCCGGAGGGAGCAGAATGCAGCCTCCTCCTCCGGTCCCCACCGGAACTTCACTCCTTTCGCCGTTAAAGCGTGCAAGGGCTTTGCAATGGTGGCGAAGTGCTCAACGAATCGGCGATAATACGAAGCAAAACCGATGAAACTGCGCACGTCTGACACTGACGTGGGCGTCGGCCACGAACTGACACAGTCCGTCTTCGCCGGATCGGTAGAAATCCCCGAAGAGTCGACAATGTGACCCAAGTACCTCACGGATTTACGAAAAAGATGGCATTTGGCCGTTTAAACTTTAATTTAGCCGATCGCATTCGCAAGAACACCCCTCTCAATCGCTGGAGGTGTTCTTCGAACGTTTTACCGAAAACAATGACATCGTCAAGGTAAATGAGGCACGTCTCCCACTGCAAGCCCGACAAAACCAATTCCATAAGACGCTGAAACGTCGCAGGAGAGGAGTGAAGTCCATGGGTAACCGGTTAAACTGAAACAGGCCCCCTGGAGTCCGGAATGCAGTCTTAGGCTTAGACTCCTCGTCGAGTGGCAACTGCCAAAATCCGGACAATAAATCAAGAGTTGAAAAGTATCGCGCACCGGACAATGCGTCGAGAGACTCGTCCATCCTGGGAGCGGATACGCGTCGGCCACCGAGATTTTATTCAGGCGGCGGAAATCGACGCAAAATCGCAGGGACCCGTCCTGCTTTTTAACGAGCACAATAGGTGCTCCCAAGGACTGGAAGAAGGCGAAATAATGTCGGCTTCCAGCATATCGTTAACTGCCGACTGAACATGTTCCTTCTCAGCAGGACTCAGTCGGAAGGGATTTTGCCTGACCGGTGCCGCATCGCCCGTTTCAATGTGGTGGCGTAGCAGGTCCGTGCATCCGATATCATACTTATGTTTACTGAAGACATCCGAAAATTCAATCAGCAACCCGCGCAACGCGCCCAACTGTACCGCTGACAAATCGTCAGAGTCCGCGCACAGCATATCAATCCAATGTAGGTCCTCCTTTGATGGTACGCTATTCGTGGGGCTCGGATCAGCCTGCGCAACCAGCCTCTCCTCCGCAGGGACCCGTGCCGCGTGAGCCAGCACGGTGCCCTGCTGAATGACGGCCGGCCGCGCCCCAGCGTTTAAAACCATGACAAACGGATCCCTGTCTGCCCCAACCAAAGTGTGAGCCACCGATAAATCGAGACCTCCAACAGCCCTATTAGAAGGACCCAAAAGCATGGCCTGTTCCGAGGCCTCCTTCCCCCATGGCTTCCGTAACCGGAGGGGAATCAACATTTGTGAACCGGGGGCACGTGCACGGTCTGTGTTGCTAACGCCTGAATGGTAGCGCACGCCGTCCGAATTACATTAGGGCTCGTCAAAAATGAAATACGGCGACCCGATGGTAGTTCAATGCAACGCTGATCAATGAGAATTTTGATGGGCATTTTCGCCAAAAAATCAGTGCCCAATAGGCAAGGAACCGCCAGGGAAGATGAAACGAAAACGGGTCCCGACAATTTGATATCACCAATGCAAATGGACGCCCTAATCTGACCGATAATGCCCAACGATCCCCCGTTAGCGGCGTAAAATGGCACATCCACCGGAAGAAGCGGACGACATTGTACCGGGAGAATATTATAAATGAGATCCGAAATAATAGTCGCCGATGCCCCCGTGTCCACTAACACCCTGACCTCGACCCCATCAATCGATCCGGTAACGACGGATGAACCCGCTGAGGCAGCCCCTATTCTGTGCCCCAATTCCGACCATTTAATGTCTCCCGGTCCCGGCCGAACCCCCTCTCCGAACCGAATCCCCGAACTCTACTCGGCTCTCCCTCGTCGCAACGCGACGACCCATACGTGTCGAGTATGCGGGCCAAGCATGTGAGGTGCCGCGACTTGCCGGGGTTTGCAGTGGTGACTTGGGGCCTTGGTCGTCGTCCAGCCGAGGTCCCATGGCGCGCTGACGTGGGGCGCGGCAACCGGAGGCCACGTGGCCCGAAGGCCGCAGTTATAGCAGGTGATGACAGTAGTCGGAGATCTCGGTTGCTCCAGCTTGCGGGCCGCTCGCAGAGGCGAACGGCCCCCGACCTCCAGTCCCCGCTCGTCCCGCGATGAACGCGTCCTCTCGTGGGCTGACGACTTGGGGCACGGTGTCAACCGGACCCGGAGTTGAGGCCACGGCAGCGTTGCAGACGACCCCCTGCTTACGTTGAAGGACCTCGTGCGCTTGCATGCTCGTGGCGACCCGTAATGAAGAAATATCGGTGTCGTCGGCCGTGTTGATGGGGACCCCCAGGTCCTGCGCCAACTTGAGCAGCTGCTCCAAAACCATCGCATCTTGGCCCTCCTCGTCCATACGAGGGAACGCGGCGTCAGCGAGAGCGAGCAACGCCGTGCGGTAGGCGAGCACGGTCTCCGTGTCCGCCTTCCGTCTTGCGTAGAAATGATGGCGGCACGCCGAGGGAGGACCGTAGACTTTGGCCATGAGAGCCAGCGCATCCTTGAGCGTGGAGCGGTCCGACCTGCGTGCGGACGTGAAGGCCGCGAGCGCGTTGTCGTCCAGCATGGCAGGCAGTGCCCGCAGTGCCGTAGCGTCGGACCAGGCGGACATCTCTTGATGCGCCAAAAATCTGCGTTGAAATTGGCTCCAATCCCCGCCTTCCGCCTTGAATGCTGACAACGTGGGAAGGCGCTGCTGAAAGATAAAGTCGTCCTCCTCCTCGTGCTTCCTCTCTGCCCCCCCGTCGGTGTGTAAGATGGCGGCCCCAGTGGCGGGTGTGTGATGGCGGTCCGCCGCGCGCGTTGGTGACGTCGGCGGCCGCGCATGGAGAACCGCTGCCACGTGGTGATGGCCGTTCCCGCCAAAAGTTGGAGCGGACGAAATGGCGGGAATCGCCAAATCGTTTTGGCGGGAATCTGCAGGGCGACCCTGTAGCACGTCGGCCGCCGTCCCCGCTCCTCCCGACGAGCTGATCTCCGCCAAGATGGACGCGGCGGTGAGCAGCAGCTCCGCCAGACGGGAGTGTGCCTCGCGAAGCACGGTGTCAGTCCCCCGTCGCTCGACCGGCGCCGTCGGTGGATCCTGCCCCGTGGGCAGCTCCTCTTCCTCACCCCCTGATGCCCGCTGGGCCGCGTCGTCGAGGTTGTCCTCGTGGTCAATCCCGTGGGTCCGACGGTTCCTCCTTTTATCCATGCTTGGAGGACCGTTTCACTTCTGACGCCAGTTGAAGTATGGGAATTGACGGCAGGAACTTCTTGACGGGTAACACACTTTTATTAAATCCTTTAGGTATCACAATACAACGTGTGGTCTTTCTTCTTCCTCCGACACACTCCACTAATCTCGTGTAAGCTCTAGGCCTCTGGCTACACCCGATACACTTGACTCGTGTAGACCCTATGCCCTGGCTACACACACTACACTCGGCTCGTGTAGACCTATGGCTACACACACTACACTCGCCTCTGGGTTACACAGAGTCCCGGTCCCCTTAGGACAGCGGGGCTAGGTACCGAAGGGCTCTAGGTCTTCATCCCCGTCTTCATTCTTCGCTGGTTACACACTGCCCTTACGCCTGTGTGCATCCCCTTTTATAGCCCCTGCTCACGAGAGACGGAGTGTGCGGGTCACGTGTGCGTCGTTCCTTAATGACCCAATCACGCCGCTTCCTCGATCCGCTTTCAGCGCGTTTCATTACTCCACCAATCACACGCGCTGCCACCTACACTCCCTCTCACGCGCACCCCCACAGCCACGCCCCGTAACCCACGACCCCGCGCACCCCTGATCCTCCACCGTCAGACGCGCGCACCACCTACACAGCCACACACGCACTTGCATACGATCCTTAATCCCAGCGCGTATCACCTCACACATACACAACACACAACAACCGCCATTCGCCACTAAGTTGCGGTGACGCACACGCGCTTGTGCCACAAGTGCACAGGCCACGTGTACGAACGCCCGCACACACACACGCACACACACGCACACACACACGCACACACACACGCGCACACACACACGCACACACGCACAGACACACACGCACACACACGCACACGCGCACACATGATGTAGCTACATATGTTGCTACTTTTGCACTAGGATAATCCGGCACTGACCTTCTGTGAGCATTTGTTCCGAGTTCCACGACAAATTTCGCGGTCAACGTATTGGCCACCACCGCTGCAATGCTCGTCACTCCGCAGGCGTCCTTGCGATTGGGCACTTGCATTTGTACATGACCAACACGGTTCCATTGTGACGGTCTATATCCACGGTCAGCGTTACCACTGCTGTTCATACACACGGAGAACGTCACGTATAGGCTCTACCGCTTTGGGTCTCTGTGGCAAATCGATTGCTTTTTTCAAGAGTCAAGTCAAAGTGTCCCTCTGCTCAGTGGAGCATTGGACAGCGCACATTGCCATTGACAGCCCTGAGCTCATGGTGGCAATTCCACATTGCCACGATACGGGAGAGTCTCTCCACAGGGCAGTCACTGTTGACTCCCAACGATAGGATTCATGTGAACGATGGGCTGAGCTCACTCCCAAACCGGATTTGAATTTGCAACTATTAAAGAGTGTAAAGTTGAATGCTTTTAAGCGGAGTGAATCACGTTTCACCACCACTCCTCCCACCTTGCCGTCAAGTCCTTACACTCATTATCAGACTGTATAACTTTGGCTTAATGATAATGGGTGGGGGTGCGTTATATTATTAATAACTAAAGGGGGCAGGGCGGGGGGGGTATTGGAGCTATGGGGCAGCAAGGCTAAGAGTGGGATGAAGCAGAGTGTGTTTGCGGCATAATCGCTGAGATGGATCTGACGCGGATCGCTCACGCTGAGTGCATAGGTCCGAGATTACTAGGAGCGCCTTTGAGCATTTCACCACAATGCGCAGAAACACTATTTCTAAGTCAATCTACAATATTATTAATGTTATTACTTGATGCAAAGAATATGTTTTACAAGCCGCTGCTGTTTGAGTAGTGATGCTGGTTCGAAAGAGGCTTGCATGAACTGCACATTGTTTTTTATATTACATTTTGACAATGATGTGCAAAATGCGGATATAGTATTTCCACATTGTTGTAGTGTCTTAATGTTTTAAATAATCGCGGAATTTTTTTTATCACGATCAACCCAAGTTCCACACTCTCCACCTGTCTGAAACGTTGTACCACAAAGTGCTATTTTATTTGCTGTTGTTGAGTTTTCCATTGAAGATTATTCTTGACGGCTGTGCTATGGCATAGCTGCTTTCGCATCTAACAGAGGAAGCGTCCCTGCAGTGTTTTGAACAGCAAGGCATTAGGCCCCTATACTCGTCGCCTTGTTCGGCCGGCGTCCTAAGACACGAGCTGGATTGCGAGGCCTGGATAATGCTTATGTTAACACAGTGCAAACATCTCCACGCTTCATTGGCCGTCGGGTGATGCTCATCTCCATCAAGTGGCCCCCGATCTCCAGCAGTGGGACTTGCACATTACTATGGCCGGAGCCAGTCTATCCACAGACGTTTTTATCGACCCTGGAGGGACGATGATGGGCTGAGTTGACCCATCGAGTGGGACGCGAGCTTGCAACCTTCCAGTTGAGTCAACCCGGCTGGGATGACGTTATTTAGCCACTGGCTGTAAAACACAGGACGACAGGAGAGAGAGATGCTGCGTTAGGATGTGGATCGAATGCCACTGCACGTTATAGTTTGCATCTGATTGCAAACAATTAATAAGGCGCATGTTTTATTGTGATGAACACGATCGTTATAATGTTTTGCATTTTTTTTAACCAATATGAACGATGTAAAATATGTCCAATAAAACCCGTTTCTCTTTTTGATCAACGTGTGTTGGCAACTGGGTTCTGTTTTAGCTATTGTACGCGTTCTGGGCAGCTTCATCGATTCAGTTGAGTTTATCTAGCAATCTTACAACTAATACAGTAAGGCTAGTTTTGCACTGAGATAACATCCAAAGGCAAAGGAGACATCCAAGTGCTGGGTAGAGACTGCCCAAGTGAAACGGAACAGGGTCAACAACAAGGCGAGCCGTACCCATCTAGACATCTGCGGAAGCTTCAAGAGCAGCAATTGACTTTGGCACCATTTGCTTGGTACTGTAATGAATGATGAGTCATCTTGCTTGGAGCGAAGTAAATGATCAATCCATACTTTGCTCCCTCACCGCTATACGCAACAAAAGACCAAGGTCCTCTATTTAGCCTTACAGATCATACAAGTGCTGTTAACGAGCACCTATTAAGGTTGGCGTAACACACAAGTGCTGTTAGCGAGCACCTATTAAGGTTGGCGTAACACAAGTGCTGTTAGCGAGCACCTATTAAGGTTGGCATAACACACAAGTGCTGTTAGCGAGCACCTATTAAGGTTGGCGTAACACACAAGTGCTGTTAGCGAGCACCTATTAAGGTTGGCATAACACACAAGTGCTGTTAGCGAGCACCTATTAAGGTTGGCATAACACAAGTGCTGTTAGCGAGCACCTATTAAGGATGGCGTAACACACAAGGCGGTGGGGGACATGGCCAACGCGATGTCCCACAGGCCAGCATTTTTAGTGGTGATGGTAGTGGTGATGGTGGTGTAGGGTGTCAGGGGAAGGATTCCCACCAATAGATGGGTTAGTGGGAGGGGTGATCGAAGGGATATAAGGAGAGAACGGGCGGGAAGAAGGGGCCTTTGGCGGGAACGAGATTGGGACGGCTGGGGACAGGTGTGGATGGAAGGAAAGGAATAAAGGACGAGACCCCTGCAATCTGGTGTCGGCTCCTACTTTACATCTGGTGGCAACGGTGGGATCTCATGGCTACAAAGAAAAATCCCCGCGGGAAAGAGCCAAGGAGGAGGAAGCAGGGGCCGGGGATCCTTCCCATCACGGGCAACAAGGGGGCCTGCTATCAGAAGCAGCAGCAGGGGGCCCGGATCGCCTGGAGGACCCCATGGAGGACCGCATGGCCCGCGTGGAGAGGGCACTGCAGGAGCTACTGCAGAGGCACCCTATGGGGGCCCGCCAGCACCGGGACCCCCACCCCCGCGTACTACGGGAGGAGAGGCCACGGGACCCGGAGGCGACCAGCCGGCCGGGCAGGAGCCGCAACCAACCTCGTCACGCCAGCCGCCGCTGCTCCCGCCAAAACCCCCAGGGCTAACACCCAACACGGAGAGCAGGTGGCCGGACGGCCGCGTCGGCTGGGGCCCGTGACAAGTTCGTGGCTGAGGAAGAAGATTGGGAGGGGTTTGTCCGCCGATTCGAGGCTGCCTTCCACGCTCTCGAGTGGACAGACGAAGAGGCACTACGAGCGCTGCCATCCGTTCTGGGCAAGGAAGCACTCTCCTCTTACACCTCCCTTCCCTCGCACAGCAAGTCCACGCTACAGGCGGCCTACGAGGCTTTGGGGGAGATCTATTGCCCGGCGGAAGGAGCCTTTAAACGGTTCCAGGATCGCCAGCGAGGGGCTAAAGAATCCCCTTTAGGGGTGCGCTGCTCGTGTTGGCGAGGAGAGCTTTCCCTCGCCTGGCGGAAGAAGCGCTCAGGACCTCGTGGTCGAGCACCTCATCGCCTACGCTTGCCGCGCCGGCGTTGTAATGCCCGTGGTGACGCCGGGGAACACACCTCGCTGTGGGCTGCCCGGACCATCCAAGCCCACGAGCAAGTCATGGGCCGGGCGCCACCCGTGGGCCCGGTGGCTGGCGCGGCGGGGGGAACAGCCGAGCCGTTGCCGCGGCGCTACTGGGTCCAGCGACACCAACCGCCGAACCTGCCCGTCGCCACAGGCTGCCTGTGGGGCAGCTGGAACGGGCCCCCGACGTCTGGAGGAGCCATCGCTGCGGGAGGGTACGCGGCGATCGGGGACTGGCGGAGCAGAGGGACCAGGGGCGCNACCAGCCCCGCGTCGCTCAGCCGCCTCTACAACATGCGCCGAGCCCACGGAACCCGGGTCTGCCACCGTTGTGGTGGCGAGAGGGGCATGTGGCGAGGGGTGCCGCCGGAGCCGGAGCCGCCAACGTCACCAACCGCCGGGCCGAACGCCGACAGGATCCAGGCGAGTGACGCCGTCCCGCCCGGCCTCTCGGTCGGGCCGAGCAATTACAATTCCGACGCCGTGAACTTACCGGGAGTCTCCTCGGGTGGGCGCCGTCGGTGTCGTTCCCCGGTCCCCATTGTCCGGGTCGGGGAAGGGGATCGTGCCGGGGATAGCGCCGGGGCCTGTGATTGCGTCGCGACCAGAAGTGGCGTCGCGACCCGGAGTGGCGTCGCGAACGGACGTGACGTTGCATCCGGAAGTGACGTCGCGGCCAAAAGTGGTGTCGCGGATCGCGCCGGGAATTGCGCCGGGGCCGTGGACCGCGTCGGGGATCGCGCCGAGGCCGGAGACCGCGTCGGGAGTCGCGCCGGGCCGGAGACCGCGTCGGGAGTCGCGCCGAGGCCGGGAGGGACGTCGCGGGCGGACGTGACGTCGCGGGCGGAGGTGACGTCGCGGGGGAGGTGACGTCGCGGGCGGACGTGACGTCGCGAGCGGGCGTGGTTTCGCGGCGGCGTGACGTCGCGGCGGCGTGACGTCGCGGCGGCGTGACGTCGCGGGCGGGCGTGACGTCGCGGCGGCGTGACGTCGCGGCGGCGTGACGTCGCGGGCGGCGTGACGTCGCGGGCGGCGTGACGTCGCCGGCGGCGTGACGTCACCAGTTACCTGCGACGCCGGCGAGTTGCCAGGGCAACGGCCCGGGGGCGGAGGCAGCCCACAAGATTGACATTGCGCCCTGGAGCAGTTCCACGGCCCGCCTCGCCACCGCTTTGCGGCAGAGCGAGACGGAACCAGGGGGACCACGCCCCCGTGACAAAGGGAAGGGAGGGGAGAAGGGAGGGGCTCACGGGAAGGCCCACCCCCAGTCCCCACTGCCCCTACAAGGGGGGGCCCCACACCACAAGGGGGCCCATCCTACGTCACCAAGGGGGGCAATTTGCACCACATAGAGAGCCCAGCCCGCAACCCACGGGTAAGCCCACACTATGTAACAAGGGCGCGTTCACCCTGCTGCGACGCACTCCAAAGGGAGGAACCCCATCTTCAGTCCATTTACATCCATCCCCCATCATTTCACCATGCACCACAGGATAACGAGACGCCGCCTGGTCAGTGGCCGGACTCAGCCACACAATGGAGGAAGCTGGCAAGGCGGGTGGTAGCGGCCACGTCGGGAACCTCGGTCCTGGTCGGTGAAATCGCGGGAGTGTCGGCACGTATCTTGGTGGATACGGGGGCATCAGCCACGATCATCTCGAGCACCATGCACAAGATGCTGCCGGATAAAATCCGACCTTTAGTCCCTGTCAAGACAACGTTCATTGCAGCAAATGGAGGCAGCATGGGCTTCCTGGGCCAGGTTGAAGCCCCGATACAGATTGGGCAGCTCTCGGTAGCAGGACCCATCCTTGTCTCCGCAACGTTGCCCGTACCCTGCCTGTTGGGGACGGACTTTCTGAGGCGGATGCCAATGAAAATCGATCTGGCCCATGGGCGGGTGGAAGTCCAGGGAACGCATCTCCATTTCCTAAAGGCGGAGGGGGCCAGCCGGGGTGTACCCTACGTGCAGGCTCTGGTCAGTAAGTCTGTCTCCATTCCCCCGGCAGCCCAGATGCTGATTCGCTGCAATATCGGTCTCCCTCGTGACAGCCCGACCAGACTCACCCATCCTGGTGTCTCCGGCGTCAGCTGCCATGGATCGCCATGCGCTGGTGGGAGCCGAAACTATTGTACAGAGGAACCAGCATCTGTTCATTCAGGTGCTGAACGCCTCCGATAGAACAGCGACGGTGCAGGAGGGAACAGTTCTGGCCCACGTTAGTCCCTTGTCACTAGGAGCCCCAGGGACAAAGCCCGAGCTTGTAGGCAGCATCAGCCAGTCCGAGGACAGAGGGGCCGAATCGTGGATGGACCAGCTGGCGGGGCCTGAGCTGGGATTGCCGCCCGACCAGAAACAGCAGCTGCACTCGTTATTGCATGAGTTCTCGGACGTGTTCAGCCGGGGACCGTTCGACCTAGGGCGCACAAATCTGTCGCAGCACCACATTAACACGGGAGATGCCGCACCCTGCGCCAAAACACATATAGAATGAGCCCAATGGAAAAAGGGCACATTCAACAAGCGGTGCAGGAGATGCTGCGGGCCGACATAATTTCTCCATCCTCGAGTCCCTGGGGGCACCGGTGGTCCTAGTCAAGAAGTCAGACGGGTCACTGAGATTCCGACGCCTCAATGCCGTCACGCTGGCCGACGCATATCCCCTACCACGTATTGACGACTCATTGGATGCACTGGCGGGAGCAAAATTTTTCAGTACGCTGGATTTATTGTCCGGGTTCTGGCAGGTCCCACTAGACGCGGACTCCCGGCCTAAAACAGCGTTCCGACACCACAGGGCCTGTTCGAGTTCAACTGCCTGCCTATGGGCCTCCAGACTGCGCCGGCGACGTTCCAACGCATAATGGAGTTGGCCTTAGCAGGCCTCCAATGGGAAACGTGCCTCATCTACCTGGATGACGTCATTGTCTTCAGCCGATCATTCGAGGAACACATTGACCGATTACGTCAGGTATTCCTGCGGTTCCGGAACGCGAACTTGAAGCTCAAGCCGTCGAAGTGCCACCTGTAGGGGCAAGTGCTGCTAGCGAGTAGCAGCAGCAGCAGCTATGAAGGCAAAGACAAAGATGCCCCGTGTAGCCTGTAGTAGCAGGCTGTAGGGCAAGTGCTGCTAGCGAGTAGCAGCAGCTATGAAGGCAAAGACAAAGATGCCCCGTGTAGCCTGTAGTAGCAGGCTGTAGGGGCAAGTGCTGCTAGCGAGTAGCAGCAGCAGCAGCTATGAAGGCAAAGACAAAGATGCCCCGTGTAGCCTGTAGTAGCAGGCTGTAGGGCAAGTGCTGCTAGCGAGTAGCAGCAGCAGCTATGAAGGCAAAGACAAAGATGCCCCTGTAGCCTGTAGTAGCAGGCTGTAGGGCAAGTGCTGCTAGCGAGTAGCAGCAGCAGCTATGAAGGCAAAGACAAAGATGCCCCGTGTAGCCTGTAGAGCAGGCTGTAGGGGCAAGTGCTGCTAGCGGTAGAGCAGCAGCAGCGNTATAAGGCAAAGACAAAGATGCCCCGTTACTGTAGTAGCAGGCTGTAGGGGCAAGTTGCTAGCAGAGGGGTGGGTGGCAGCACACTAGTCTCTCTTCAAATAATGTTCATACATTTCGATTTAAAGCTTTCGTGACTGCAGGGATTCATCTTCTTGGTTCTTTCGGTAAAGTCACGTAGAAGGGAATTAATAAAATAAAANTAAAACATAATAAAATAATTCTCACGACGTTTCGGCCACAACACAAGCAGCCGTTCTCTGGTGAAGAACAGGTCTGTCGGGACACAGCGTCTGAATGTCTCCTCGACAAACCTGGTCTTCACCTGAGGACGGCTGTCGGGGAGACAGTGTCTGAATGAAGAGGACACACTGAAGAATTTGAGTCAGTCTTTTATGTATTTTGCATTCATAACGTGAATGATAATTCCCCCTCCACCGAACGCACGTGTGTTGCTAGGGGCAACCCCCGGTCAGCTGTCTGCGCATGTGCAGATGCATATTAAATAATAATAATAGCACTAAATTGTTAACTATTTAAAGTTGACGTATGCGAAAATAGAACAGCGCTGGCTCACCGTGGGGCTTATCGCCTGGTACCCGGGTACTTTGAACGTAAACCCTACGGTTCGCGAGCCAAATCTTTCGCAAGTTTCGTCCACGCACAGACACAGACAAACACAGACACACAGAAAATGGCTTTTATAGGCAAGATTGTATAGACGTGTAGTGTAAAGTAGTGTAGTGTAAAGTGGATATAGTGTAACGTGGCTCAGTGAAGGATATGATGGATGCCACAGGGTCACCGAACCCCATTGTGAATCCTCAGTGTGCCGAGTGAATGTTTGTAGATTTGGCGTTAACAAGAACGGAGTAAAAAGAATAACACTTAGTTACTAAGCACATTCAAGTGATGAGGGTCAAAAAACAGTGCTTCTGCATTGTGGAAATTGACACAAGTGTATAGTAAGGTAGTGAATTGTGTAGTGTATCAAAGTGTAGTGTTTGTAGTAGTGTAATGTATAGTGTAAAGCGGCTCGTAATGATGGGCATGCTGGACGCTGTGGTGCCCTAAACAACTTTGTGGGGATCTCCAAACCCCCACAGCACCTGGCTGAAACCAGATGGAGTCCAATTTCAGCCGAGGCCACCCCCAGCCGTGGCTGGAGGCTACTTGCAGAAATATTGATCGACGGTCGATGGGCACAGCTTGCACCTGACGTTCCAGCGGAGTTGTTCCTTGCATCCGCACTGCTTCTCCACCGTGACTGGGAAGGGAACAGCAGCAGAGGCACGGTGCGAAACGACGCGTGAACCATCGTCGTTTTGCTCACAATGATTTTTCATCGCAATTTTGCGATCGTCGTTGACGTCGCGAGGTGAAAAATCTCCCTTCGAGCGACCCAAGGTTAACGGAAAGCAGTTCTCAAGAAATGTTTTCTATTTAATTGTGGAGTTTACAGTACTGTATAGTGTAGTGTATAGGAGTGAAGAATAGTGTATAGTAGTATAGGGACAGTGCGGAAAGAGAGAGACGGTGCGTGGGTGGAGAAGGGGGGTGAGGGGCTCACCTTGCGAGATGTCGTATCCTCTGTCACAGCACGTGATGACGGAGCATCCCTCGGTGCCCTCGGAGGTGACGTTGCACCGCCGCCCACCGCCGGGGATGCCGCTGGCGTCGTCGCGCTCGCAGTAGTCGGGCTGGCGCTCACGTGCACCAGCTCGCTCGCCGTGGGCGCCGTCAACCACTCGTTCACCGGCTCCAGACGCCAGCGGACCAGCGGTGGCACCGCCGGTAACGGCACCGGCTGCACCGCCGCGACGACCGCTCGTCTTGTGGCTCACCAACCGCATGGCGGAACTTGTGTCGTACTTTTCCTGCAGCCACCATTGTCATCATCATCATCAGGGGATGAGGAGGATCCGCCATGTGTGTTTTTGTTGAAGTGGTGGTGGTTGTTGTGTGAATGCGGGGAACCTCCTTAGTGTTAGGGACCCTCCCCTGTTTGTAGCCCTCCTGTCAATTAATCCTTAATCCCACCCACACCTCCTCCGGGTGCAGTCTCATCACGCAGCCGTGAGCTCACCTTCAGAAAGTTTCCAACTTTGCGAAAGTCGGCGAGATGCGGCGAGCAGACCTGGAGCACGCAGATGCCAAATTCAAAGTGGCACTTGCAGTCAATGGATGCCAGATTGTACACCGCCTGTAGCACCACCACCAACAACGTCATCGTCACTACCACAATCATTGTTACCACCAACACCATTATCATTTGTCACTACCAACCGCCATTTCCCAATAATTGGCAGTGACGTCACCGACAGCGCTTGTGCCAGCTGTGTGAACATTAAGCCCACGTGAAGTGTCAATGTCCGCCTGGCAGGAGGTCATGGGACAGACCCAGGTGCCACGGGTCGACTGACTGAGATGACTGGCCAATGCACCACCTGCGTGTGGCCCCTGCTGCTGTGCCAACTTGCTGCATATTGCCCAGCGCTCTGCTCGTTGTTGGGAGCACCGCTTCTCTGCCCTCTTTTGCCGAGGGGTGACTGCGTCCAACTCCTCCACAGAGGCCGATCTTAACACGCTGGTACCAGTCATTAGCAAGTCACTCAGCTCCACGTCCTCCTGTACCACATCACTGCATCCCTTCTCCAGCCTGTGCCACACCCTTTAAGCACCCTCTATCTGGCCGAACTAAAGTGGCTTTGGCATGCGGTGGCTGGGCATGCGGACTACATGATCCAGCCAAAGCAGCCTTGCCTGCCGGAGGAGCTCAGCAAATGGACTTTGTCCAGATCTTTCAAGGATTTGTGAGCTCTTCACACAATCCAGCCTGGTTAAACCCAGGATGGATTGTAGGCATGCCACCCTGAATGTTTCTAAGTGGCAAAAATGTTACATGGTCATGCCCTCTACGCTTGCAAAACGTGGACACCCGGTCCACGTTTTGGAAGCGTAGAGGGCATGACCATGGCCAAGAAGACCTGAAGCTTTGTGTGGAGCAACAGACCAGGTAGCTTCCACACAGCATGGCGCAGTCAATGCAAATATAATGCCTCTCAATTGAGACCTCTGCTGTCAGAGAGCTGGTCATAGGCACACTTTCCAGGTATGGGAAACTCTCCACAACTGCCCCATCACCAATTGGGAGTTGTGGAGTGTCCAATGGCACAACATACCCAGGCAGGTGCTTAGTTTTGGTGGGGCTGTTGGCAAGGCCCCACCTCTTAGTGGCAAGCTCCAGGTTCAGCAGCAGCACCTCCAACTCCTCCTCTGAGTGAGCAGAAATTACCAGATCGGCAAACATAACGTGGTTGAGCAATAGGGAGCCATCCCTTGACCGCACCCGGGCATCGATCAGCCTCCCATTGTATCTGTACCAGATTCTGCCGGACAGTCATGGAAAGCTTCACGAACTATGTGGTCGAAAATGTTTTAACTAATGTGGGAGCGAAAGACATCGCTGTCGCACCCCAAGGTGAAGAGGGAGTGGTTCCAACTCCCAGCCACGCAGCTTTATCCGGGCCTGCCCACCATCATGAAGGTCTTGAATAATTGTGAGCAGTCGGACTCTGAAAGCACGAAGAACAACCCACAGCCCAGGCCTATTGATGATAACATAGTGACTTGGCCAGGTCAAAAAAGCAGAGATGTAAGTTTGTTGGAATTCCCTACACCTCTGCTGTAGCAGACGGACAGAAAACATGGCGTCTGTGCAGTCAAAAAAGCAGAGATGTAGGTCTTGTTGGAATTCCCTACACCTCTGCTGTAGCAGACGGACAGAAAACACGGCGTCTGTGCAGTCAAAAAAGCAGAGATGTAGGTCTTGTTGGAATTCCCTACACCTCTGCTGTAGCAGACGGACAGAAAATATGGCGTCTGTGCAGGGCCACCCTGGCCTAAAACCACGTTGGGTCTCCGTGCCAATAATCGTCCACCCATTCACCGTTAATATTCATTTTTGGAAAAGGCATACAAGAGTGATTCTGCCTATTTTTTGTAATATTTATCGGCATGTAGCGCTGGGGCATAAGCATGCTGTGAATCTCACACCCCCCACCCGCTGCCTCACCCACATAAAAGATAGCTGGAGGTTAATGACTGCAGGAAGTTGTAAAACTAGAAAAACTACACTTAGGCGCAATTGAGAGCATCTGTGTCCACAGGCCATGAGATGGCTGAAAGGTAGAGGAGCCAGGCCTTGATGTGACTTAGGAAATTACTTCAGTAAAGTAGAACAGACACACACGTACACCGGACAAGCGGTCACAATCAAAGGGGAAAATGTCAAAACTGGGTGGTTTTTTACTTTTCACAAAACTGGATCCAAATCAAAAGGGTGGTCTTGGAAAACGACAGGCAAAAGGGTGGTGCTTTTTGATATGACAAAACTGGGTGATGTTCAATGTGGACAAATGTCAAAACTGGGTGAAGAAGGTGTACGTTTAATGTCATTTTGTACACGTTTAGGTCCTTGCGTTATTCATCCATATGTCGCCACAGATTTAGAGCGTTCCAAATGATGTTTCTCGTGGCTCATGTTCCATACCTTCCACCAAAACTTCCCGTTTATACTCACATGTCCAGCTCGCTTACTTTTTGTAACTGCACATGTCCAGCTCGCTACTACAGTAACACTTACTTGATATGTAACTGGCACAGTGTGCCAGCTGAACTCAGTAACATTTCAGCTCGCGAACATACACGAACTTGCTTTGACTGGTCAGTGTGCCAGCTTGATGCTACACCTACTACAGTAGAACAACGGTAGAAGTGTCGTCGAGAATATGGTGTGCACACTTGAACAAAACATGTTTGTTACATATATATAACTACCGACGGGCAAGAGCGCTTGTTGTGGCACTTGGCGCGACAGAAGGAGCACCGCGTGAGGCCAATGGGCCACCTTCGCATGGTTGCGATCGACGCTTCTTCGGGCGGCCAGCCTTTTCTGGGAGGAGGTGGCATCATGGTGTTGTCGCGTTGCAGCTCCTCGGCTGGGCCTCGATCCGAACCGAGGTCCTGTTGTTGATGCAGGACTGGCACACCGCAATGCGTCGTAGAGCTCGGGCATCCGCCCAAACGCCATGAGGACGATTAGTGCCGACGGCAAGCCCATCTGCTTTGTCCCGCAGTGCACGACGAGCTGAGTCGACTCGGCGCTGGCAAGGCGTAGGCTCTGGATCCTGCATATGCAGTCAGGCTCTCGACCTTGTACCTCGGGCCAACGCCTGCTGAGCGTCGATGAGTCCTAGCACGGTAATGACATCGGCCCACTTCTCGGCGTCGCTGCGGTGGGCGGCCGCACAGTCATGTGTGCAGAGGAAGTGGAAGGGGTCCATCTCGCGAGCCGGCAGAGCCTCGCTGTTCGTGGACTCCACAAAGTTCGTCGTGCGCCAGCCGTACAATGGCGTCGTATGCAGGTGCGGGTAGAGCGCCCACGTGTGGGGGTCGATCTTGTTGTAGTACTGGCCGCCAGGCAGAGCTACGCCCAAGCAGCCCAGGAGCTGCGGAACGCGGCCTGGAGGCGCACCCTTGGGCATCGTAGATGATGCCTTGGAGGTCGGGCGTGAACGCGGAGCCGATGTTGTCCACGCCGTTGCAGATCAAATGCCACGTGCGTGGATGAGCATGAGGTCCTTCCAGTCGGAGGCTAGGATGCCCGTGCCACGATCGCAGAAGACCGGCGGCCGTCGGCTCAGTCGTTGGTCGTGAGCAGTTGAGAAACCAGTGTAGGCCGCTGCCGTCTCGGCGGCACAGCGCCACGGCAGACGTTGCGGGTTGCCGTCGCGCCCCGCAGCATGGTTCCGTTGTAGGCGCGCGCCTTGTGCGACCCGTCATGCCGACGACGGTGAAGACTTGGCTGCAACGAGCGTGAGGGTTGCAGATGCGCACCCCAGTGGCGTCTCCTCACAGCAGGCGTCGCGGAGCTTCAACGTCTCCACCAGCGAGTTGTGAACTCGAAGCTGCATGGGCCGCACTCTCGTTCGCGCGATGCACGTGTCCTTGGCGCACATCATCCGGTCGGGACAATGACGCGAGAAACGTCGGCGACCTGGGCAATGACAGTCGGTGCGGAGGTACGGGTTGGCGCGGGCCGAACTGTCGTGATCTTGGTATCCCGTGCAGCCGTGGTGATCCGTGCACAGCGCCGGACGCGGAAGCCGCGTCGTTCCCCCGTGAGCTTCGTCCACCTTGAAGGAACAAGGTGTTGAACTAGAGCAGACGATGGACGTGCCACCGCCGCTTCCTGAGGTCAAGGACCGCGCGCTTGCTTGTTGCAAAGCAGTCTTGGAGCCGTGGATGGCCTCGCGGCGCGTGGTAAAAGTCTTCTTGGGGTGGAGGGTTGCCTTGATGTGAGCGTCTCCACGTTTCAAAAGCTTGGAAAAATGCTTCTACGTCTACTTTCAATTTTTCACGAGACATGTCTATTTTCATGCCAGCATTGATTTTTCCACAATATTTCCGCCAATCACCGTAACGGTGGGCCAAAGGATTGACCAATCAACGAGATGCGCATTCGTTGGTTTGTTCCGCACCATTGGGACCATGGTCAGGAGCGTCAAGCAGGCTGGTCCATCTCCCAAGGACGTCGCCTTTGTCTCTGGTTGGTCGTTGGCGGCTATGGTCATGCATGGCAAATTTAAGGGTGTACATAGGCGTGCATCAACCAACAATCCAAATTTGGTGAGCAGTCACTGTCTACATCACAGTGGCAGTGCGCCCGCCTGGTCCAAGCCCGCCCCGAGCTCACTTCCGAGTCCGACCGTAGCTTAATGTTGGTCGCTGGCACACTGCCAGCTCAATATCAAGTGTGTGTAGTTATATGGTGCTGGCACACTGTGCCAGCATAATACAAGTGTTTATGAATGGGGTGCTGGCACAGTGTGCAGTATCAAATACCAAGTGTTTGGATGAATGGGGTGCTGGCACACTGGCTAGTTACAATTATCAGTGTATTTGACAAAGTAAACTGGGTGCACCCTGAGTGTCCACTCAGTTTTTGGCCACCCAGGGTGCACCCAGTTTTGACATTTGGGATCCAGTTTTGTCGGCAAAAGTTAAAAACCCCAGTTTNGAATTTTCCCCAATCAAAAGGACAGTTGTTCCGTCGTGAGAGAAACCGACCTCAAGGCGAGGAGCAAAATAAAGGAGTTCCACTCCGTTGTAAGAAGACGGGTCTGAGGTGGGAGATTTTATATAACGAAGAAGCCGACCACGCAAACAGTCTTGCGACGGCAAGCTCCGGTATGGTCCTCGAAATCAACCGTGGGTGTCGAGTCTTGCAGAGAGGGTCGATGTGTTGCTAAGTGCGAGTTTGGCGCTGAACGACAGTATGGCTGCAAGTTTTATTCTGCACTTGTCGTGATGTTTTGAGTCGCTCGCAGAATCAAGGACTGCGATAACTTGTATCATACTAATCCATAAGAGTTGTGAGAAGCTAAGGAGGTGCGCGAATATATTTTGAGTTTGAGAAGCGAGTGAGGAGCTGCGACGAGCAGCTGACAGCAGCAGGAGCCCTCCCTACCCGTACCCTACCCAAAATGAGTGACAAACGGTGACTCACCGGTGACTCACGGTCTACCCGTACCCTACCCGTACCCGGCCGGGTACGGTAGCCGGGTATCGGGTAGGGTATCGGGTACCCATTTGCGACCCTGGTGCGGCCGGGTACGGGTACGGGTAGACCGTGAGTCACTGGTGAGTCACCGTTTGCCACTCATTTCCCAACCCGGTTGCGACCTCTGACGTAGACGGAGCTGGACCCATCATCCCTGCCAGCACGGACAGCGCCAGCAGCGTGCGCGGCGTGCAGATTCGGCAAACACCCCGGCGGTGGAGAGAGACTGACGGCACAGGCAAGAGCGCCGCGTGTTTCACGCACACACAAACCCAGCGCCTTGCTTGGGCCCCGACGTGTTTTCAGTAGGAGGAACGCTGCACCGGAAACCACTGGGTATTGTCAAAAGCACAGTAGCAGGAATAGGTGGACAACGCAAGCCGTGCTGCCCGCTATAATTATTGTACCTTGCGGTGACTGCCCTCCCACACACAACACGCATATCAGTATGGCTAAGATTGTTACGAAAAGTTTGTGTGTTTGAAAAGGGTTGCCATCAAGGTGTTTTTTTTAACTATTAGCCTATCGGGATAAGCATTGTTCTGTCCCTTGAGTTAAATATGGTCTAATAGGGGTTTTCCCCTTTTTTTTTTCTGGCAACAAAATTGACACCTTTTGCAAGGAATCATGCTTACATTAACCACAATACTTGCAGTCAAATGCAAACAAAAAACAATACTCTGATAATTTATGCATTGTCTTTGAAAAGGATTGGTCCACACTAGAGACAGCTTTCTTTAGAGCCTAGTCTCATACGGTGTTCGACCAGATGACGCCAAAAGGCGCACAGTTCAAGACAACGCACCATCAGAGTAATGAGAGCTCGGGTGAGACATCATGGGACCTCCTTTGCCAGTACCAACATATACTAATCGGGTTTTTCCCCTTTTTTCTGGCAACAAAATTGACACCTTTTGCAAGGAATCATGCTTACATTGACCACAATACTTGCAGTCAAATGCAAACAAAAAACACAACTCTGATAAGTATTGGAGTATTCCTTGCAAAAGGTGTCAGTTTTGTTGCCAGAAAAAAGGGGAAAAACCCTATTAGTATATTTTGGTACTGGCAAAGGAGGTCCCATGATTAAATATGGTCGTTTAGAAGTATTTTAGTCACATGTATTCTTTCATCGCGTAACCCAATTGTTCTATTGCTCAGTTTTCACAGTAACTCTAGACAGCGGTCGGGAACCTATGGCTCGCGAGCCATATATGGCTCTTCCAGTGACGGCATATGGCTCCCAGACAATTTTGAGTTGGAAAAANAATAATAAAAAAAANTCAGTTTGGAACTGATTTTAAAATACTTGTGATATTGTTTAATAATACTGTGTCATTTTAAAGTAAACAGAAATTAGTTTTTGAAGATAAATTTCACGGGTCACGCCTGCATGAAGCTCAACCTCACCACGTATGAACCAGACTACAAGGCCATCAGCAAAACCATGCAGCACCAGAAGTCGCATTAAAAGTAAGACATTTAATTTATTATACGTTAAAATACTATATGGCTCTCAATGAAAATATTTAGAAATATTTGGCTTTTATGGCTCTCCCAGTCAAAANGGTTCCCGACCCTGCTCTAGGGTTAATTGTCTGGATCAATGATTAGGACATCTACATGAGTACTGCGGTGACAATTCCAATCATAAGTGTGTTCGCATTCGTGTTTTTGTTATTAAAGTTGCCTAACAGAAGTGTGCGAATGTTCATTCCTAAAGTCATGCAAAATCATCTGAATATAAGAACCGTATCCTGCGGCAAGATCTGAATCCTGAGACCGAACAATTTCACCGAAACATAACCAGTAAAAGTTCAAGCGTAATCATTGTATTAATTGGTAATACAACCCTAGACAACGAAGTCGAGCCTAAGTGTATACATTTGCATCATTGCATAAAATCAGATATTTTTCACGAAATTTTTTTACGACGCAATACATACAACAACCCACCCGTTCACCCATTCCCCCCCACTCACCAGCCGGCCGGCCTCGTTATTGTGCAAATTCATCTGGACGAGTTTCGCCAAAGACTGCCATCCTCCTCCTCCAAGCCTCCTGCGATCGTGTTCGCTCGCATCCACGAACCGCTTGGCAAATTGGTATCCGTATACGAGGGCGTCTCCATAGCCCAGGGTGTTGTACAGCAGCCTCATGGTTTGAGGAATCGCCAAGGGGCAGATGTCCCGCAGCGCCCCTGGCCACAGGCGCGCGCCACCGCGTGGACAACTCCGGCGGCGGTTATGGCGGAGACGAAGGCGGCCTCGCGCGAGCCTGGAGCCCCCCACCCGACCCGACCAAAGAGCCCAATTAGCCCCGCCGACAAAACAATTTGATCAATTGTGTATATAATGGAGGGGTTTCTTTTCTCTAGTACACTGGTCAACACACTGTTTTCTGGCATGAGTATTCCAACGGTGTTAAGGTAGTTTGGGGTGCTGATTCCAATATCTGGCATCAGTTTTTGTCTATCACATCAGGTTTTTGAGATATCAAATATTGCATTTTCAATAAAANCTGTGGAAGAAAAATATTAAATAAATGTGGATATCTACATAAAATGATAATATAAACACATTATCCTTAAAACACAGCACCATATTTTAACACTAAAGCAGTCATTGACTCGCAACAACTTGCAATCATAAGTGACAAGATACTAAACTCACTAAATCGGCTGTCGGATGGTGGCGGGATAACACCACCACATTTATGTTGATGCCATCTAACACAAAAACCTTGGTTTTAAACAAGCACCTTGTAAGTTTAACACGTGTGTTGAAGCGTGAAACCAAATTTTTTTTTTTATGTTGTGGTTTCACGCTTCAACACACCGGTGGGCTAAAGCAGTGAACTATTTGTCTTTTGTCACGTGACACTTTTTTGCTGATTGGCCGTGTCGGGTGGTGGAGGGTTACAACACATTTATAAATAATGTTGATTACGAATCACCTTGTGAGACACAAGACACAGCTCAATAGCTGGGGACTGTCTGGGCCAAACCTCGGCAGGGTGACCAACCCCCACTTGAAGGGTCTGCAGCAGCTCCTTGCCACTCCGCCTCACTGCCAGAAGTCGCAAACGGGTTTTGATTCCTTACCCGTACCCGGCCGCACCAGGGTCGCAAACGGGTACGGGTATCG
This sequence comes from Lethenteron camtschaticum, assembly GCA_018977245.1. NCBI lineage: Eukaryota > Metazoa > Chordata > Hyperoartia > Petromyzontiformes > Petromyzontidae > Lethenteron > Lethenteron camtschaticum. The sequence continues at coordinate 93,733 of MU249707.1, read as the reverse complement.
GGTACCCGAATGCGACCTCTGGGATGAAGCCATGTTGCAGGCGCGGGTGGGTTGATTCTAGGAACTTGAATTGTGAGAAGAGACAAGACGTTGGGAAATGAGTGACAAACGGTGACTCACCAGTGACTCACGGCCTACCCGTACAGGCCGGGTATCAGGTAGGGTACGGGTATGGGGTAGGGTACGGGTGTTGGGTACCCGGTTGCGACGTCTGCTCACTGCTCATTTAGCGGCGGGTTTTGGCCGGCCATCGAATAGCCGGTGACCGCGTCGCGCTTCCAGGATGTTACATGCACATGACACTATACTGGCACGCACTACACACTACTATACTACTGTAGTGACATAGCATAGGTCGCTTGGCACCTAGCGCCAGTTACTGATAGAAAGGGCAACTGGGAGTTGCAGTAGCCCTCTCTGCCAGTGAGGCATGCATGTCACAGAACGGGTCCCTAGGGGGCGTAGTGATGGTGGCTGGCAGATCTGTCCCAGAACCTTCTGGTAGCTTCCAGAAGGGGGCGTAGCCGAAGGCAGAGCCAGGGGCATAAAAGGGAGGTAGACCAGAGAACACGCCGGATGGCGATCAGTGCGAAGACAATGCAAGCATCGGAGCCGCTCGTCGCAGCTCGGGGTCAAACAAAAGTTAGCGTCAAGGGGAAACTCCGACGCTCGCTCTGACCCGGGCGACGATCCCTTACCTGACCGAGCTATGGGGTCGAGAGCATCTTCCGCGCCGGGCGTGGTGCAGTTCCACCGCTTGGCCCGGAACTGGTGCTGACATCGGCGAGCGCCAGCCGGGCACCCTCGGCCACGTGCGGCACGTGGATCGGGTGCTGCCGGCATATTCTGCGTTGTTCGGGGATAGCCCCGGCGCCATGATGCACAGCAGCTGATACTCGGAGGGTCGAAGTTGGGAGCCCACAGTGCCAGCGACCTGCGGGCGGGGGGGGGGGGAGTCACGGTGGCCATGGGATGTTGACTATCTCGCCTGGTATGCAGGAGGTAGTAGGTTCGATCCCGACCCTGATGCCTGTTGATGTATATTAGAAGTTTGCCTGTCTCTCTCTCTCTCTCATCGTCGTGGCGGCTAGTAGATGTTAACTACCTCGCCTGGTGTGCAGGAGGTAGTAGGTTTGATCCAACCCTGATGCCTGTTGTTGTATATTCTAAGTTTGCGTCTCTCTCTCATCGTCGTGGTGGCTAGGAGATGTTAACTACCTCGCCTGGTATACAGGAGATCGTGGGTTTGATCCCAACCCTTAAAATGCCTGTTGCTGCTGCTGTATGTTTGTAGTTTGTGTGTGTCTCCCACGGTCGTGTGGATTTTTCTCCGGGTCCCTCTTGTTTTTCCCCTCCGTATTGAGAATCTGTGTCGTGTCGTCATTCAAACCCACCACCACCGGACACAGCCACCTAGTGAGGGTTGTCACGTAAACAGAACATGCCATTCGTCACGAGTATAGCACTAGTGTGTCGTTTATGGTGGTGTATAGTGTAGTGTAGAGTAGTGTATAGTATGTAGTGTATATGTAGTGTATAGTGTGTAGTGTATAGTAGTGTATAGTGTAGTGTATAGTGTGTATATGTAGTGTATAGTAGTGTATAGTGTAGTGTATAGAGTAGTGTATAGTAGTGTATAATGTAGTGTATAGTTAGTGTATNGTAGTGTATAGTAGTAGTAGTGTATAGTGTGTGTATTAGTGATAGTGGTGTATAGTAGTGTAGTAATAGTGTTAGTGTGTGTATAGTATTTAGTGAGTTAGTATAAGTACAGCACCACCGGTGTGTGGAGACAGCCCATATTTATAATCCGAGTCCGCGACATTTCGCCAGTTAGTACAACTCACGCTTTCCGACAGCCCTTACTAATTGACTGTGTCGGCGGGTTTTAACGACACGTTTGTACATTTCACGCGATCCAACCCCCAAAAAAACTGGCTGACATTGGTACGGAAGCGCTGCCGCTACGAGGCGTTAAACAAAACACAAACAAACGTATAATGTAGTGTATAGTGTAGTGTATAGTAGTGTATAGTGTAGTGTATAGTGTAGTGTAAAGTGTAGTGTATAGTAGTGTATAGTGNAGTGTATAGTAGTGTATAGTAAAGTGTAGTGTATAGTAGTGTATAGTGTAGTGTATAGTAGTGTATAGTGTAGTGTAGTGTAGTGTAAAGTGTAGTGTATAGTAGTGTATAGTGTAGTGTATAGTAGTGTAGTGTATAGTAGCAAAATATTAGGCAAGGTTGCAAATAAACTTAGAAACGTGTGCGCTCATCGCAGCAGTGAGGAGGAAGACAGCGACGGTTCGCATTTACCACCAAGAGGCGCCCGCGACTGCCCACAGCTGTGCCAAGGTGCAGAGTCCCAGCAGCAGCGGGAGCAGCTCGTGTGTCGGAGAGAACTCTCGCAATCGTGGCCAGCGGCGCTTGCAGAAGAGAAGCAGACCGGTGGTGACGATGTCAACAACCTCCCTGGTGCGCAAGATGGGTCCGATGCGACCCTGAATGCCTGCTGCCGTATTTTTGAGTTTGCGATCTCTCATCATCATCTCGGCGGTGACGATGTTAACTCCTAGCGTGGTACGCGGGATCGAACACGGGCGTTGATACCAGGCGAGGGAGTTAACCTCTCACACTGATCATGTGATCCACTNCTGTCACTGGTGATGTCTTAGCCGACTGACCTTACACAGAGGNCGCAAACGGGTTTTGATTCCTTACCCGTACCNGTGTTACACACACACACTGGTAATGTGTTACACACACACACTGGTAATGTGTTACACACACACACTGGTAATGTGTTACACACACACTGGTAATGTGTTACACACACACANTGGTAATGTGTTACACACACACACTGGCAATGTGTTACACACACTGGTAATGTGTTACACACACACTGGTAATGTGTTACACACACACACTGGTAATGTGTTACACACACACAACNNTGGCAATGTGTTACACACACACTGGTAATGTGTTACACACACACACACATTGGCAATGTGTTACACACACACACTGGTAATGTGTTACACACACTGGCAATGTGTTACACACACACACTGGTAATGTGTTACACACACTAGTAATGTGTTACACACACACACTGGCAATGTGTTATACACACAGTGTTACATACACACACAGCGTTATACACACACACAGTGTTACACACACACACAGTGTTACACACACACACTGTGTTTACATAACACACAGTGTTACACACACACNGTGTTACACACACACACAGTGTTACATACACAGACAGTGTTACACACACACNGTGTTCACACACAGTGTTACACACACACTGGCTAATGTGTTAACATACACACACAGTGTCACACACACAGTGTTAACACAGTGTCACACACACAGACACACACACTACACACNCAGTGTTACACACACACTGGCAATGTGTTACATACACGTGACGTAAGATCGCGTCCCACGGCAGACAAGGCGACCTCTGGCTCGCGCCGCACACGTGACGAGGCCCGCAGAGTGGAGGTCGCGTCACGCACAGAGCGGGGGGGGGGGGGACGACACGGAAGTGGTGACGGGCCGGTAGGTGGGGGAGAGGGTGGGGGCGAGTGGGCCAGGGGGGGGTGTGTGTGTGGGTGTGTGTGTGTGAGTGTGTGGGTGTGTGTGTGTGTGTGGGNTGTGTGTGAGTGTGTGGGGTGTGTGTGTGTGGTGTGTGTGTGTGGGGGGGGTGTGTGTGTNGGTGTGTGTGTGTGGTGTGTGTGTGTGGGTGTGTGTGTGTGGGNTGTGTGTGGGGTGTGTGGGGGNGTGTGTGTGGGTGTGTGTGTGGGTGTGTGTGTGNTGTGTGGGGTGGTGGGGTGNGTGGTGGTGTGTGGGTGTGTGTGGTGGGTGTGTGTGTGNNGGTGTGGTTNGGGNTGTGTGTGTGTGTGTGNGGTGTGTGTGTGTGGGTGTGTGTGGGTGTGTGTGTGTGGGGTGGTGTGTGTGTGGGTGTGTGGTGTGTGGGTGTGAGTGTGTGTGGGTGAGGTGTGTGTGTGTNAGTGTGTGGGTGTGTGAGTGTTTGTGGGTGAGTGTGTGGTGTGTGTGGGCATGTGTGGGTGTGTGTGAGGGTGTGTGAGTGTGGGTGTGGTGGGTGTGTGTGTGTNCGGGGGTGGCTAGGAGATGTTGACTACCTCGCCTTGTACGCGGGAGGTCGTGGGTTCGATCCCGGACCCTGAGTCTGCGTCTCTCTCTCATCATCATCACGGTGGCTAGGAGATGTTGACTACCTCGCCTTGTACACGGGAGGTCGTGGATTCGATCTCCTGATCCTGACGAGTAAGATGGCAGCCCGTCCCCTGGCCAGACCCAACCCAGCAGCAGGTAACGCTGCTGCTGGGTTGGGTCTGGCGTGGGAGAGGAGAGAGACATGAGCATGTATCACTGGGTCTGTGTCCCCACATCTCCCCGTGTCTCCCTGCATCTACCAGAATCTCACTTGTATCCCCCCCCCCACGCGTCTCCACCCACGCGTCTGCCAGCATCTCTCCCGTGTCTCTCCCCCTCTCCCCACGGTGTCTCCCCCATGCATCTCCCCCCTCCACGCGTCTCCCCCAATGCGTCTGCCAGCATCTCCCCATGTCTCCCCGTGTCCCCCTGCGTCTGTCTCCCGCATGTCTCCACTGTATCTCGTGTCTCCCCGCATTTCCCCATATCTCCCCGTCTCTCTCCCGTGTCTCCCTCCCCGTGTCTCCCCGTCTCTCTCCCCATGTCTCCCCCCCCCCCCCGTGTCTCCCTCCCCGTGTCTCCCCGTCTCTCTCCCCGTGTCTCCCTCCCGTGTCTCCCCGTGTCTCTCCCCGTGTTTCCCCCCCCCCCCCGTGTCTCCTCCCGTGTCTCCCCGTCTCTCTCCCCGTGTCCCCCCCCCCCCGTGTCTCCCGTGTCTCCCCGTGTCTCCCCGTGTCTCTCCCCGTGTCTCCCCCCCCCCCGTGTCTCCCTCCCCGTGTCTCCTGTGGGGGCCGCTGGCCCCGGGTCCCTCCGCCCCCGTGCACTCTCCCCGTGTCCCCTATTCCGTTTAGGTTACCCCACCTCCCTATTACCCGCTACGGTTTCGCCGGCATTCGAACGCGACGCCCCTACTGTTACGTCTCCGCCGCGCTCCACGCGCTGCGAGCACGCCATCAATCAAACGCCGCTCACAGTATGCCCTGTGCTGCACGTTACCAATGCGCATCCGTATCCGACACGTACGAACGTATGCACTCCACACACCGCTCCGCGCACTCCAACTCCCTCACGTTAGACGCGCACCTGTATCGCACCCGGGTGGACACGCACACACCGCCCCNACGCGCACTCTGCACACAAGATCACGCGAGACCACGCTTCGCTATTAATGATTTATTATATGCTACCTAATTAGTTCAATCAGTGAGTCGACGAGGCTGGCCTACGCTGATACCTCTATACCTATTCCCGATTTATTGCTATGATTCTAATTCACCTTCTTACTCACTGTTAAGTGTCCACGGCGGTCCGCTGATCCTGTGCTAACCGCGTGCCTCGGTGCGTCACACGGACGTCCGGGTCGCTGGCTGCAGCGCGTCTGGTCGCCTGGCCTGGAGTAAAGAGCGATTTCCCTCTGCGCTCCTCTATTTATCCTCCCTACCTCAAAGGGGATGCTGCGCTGAACAATGGGCTCGTGCACCCAAGCCCGCGCACGGCAGTCCCGGCACTGTTGATATGCTAATCAGTGAGCGACGTTGGCGGCGTACATCCTAATTACTCTACCCTCCTAACAATGGGCCTGCGCGCTCAAGCGCAATTATCCCAACCCCCATGACTATGCGCAACAGCCCCTGTGACCCCGCTATTCATGCTGTCTCGTGCCTCCCCTGCTTGCCCGTCGACTCGTGGGGTGTGTGGGGGAAATGCGCCTCAACCGCGGTGGCCGAATGCCCCACGCCGCGACCACACCATATTAAGGCCGGCAGCAGCGCCGCGGTACCACGTAGCACGGGGGGGTCATCCAATTCCCTGATCGCCGGAAACCGTGAGAATTAATCCCGATAAGGGTCTCTCGGATAAAAACCGGTCGATCAGGTAACCTCCCTTCCAGCTCTATGGGGGGGGGGGGGGGATGCGTGCGGGTGTGTGCTTATGTGGGGCGGGTGATGGGGGCAGTGCGGTGGGGAAGCCGGGGGCTCCCTGGCTGCAGAGCGGCCCCGTGCTGTGGCACCACATAGCCCCCGGGGTGCCAGTCCCCGTCCCGGGTTGACTTGAGCACCTCGCCTGGGTTGCCCCACGAGGTATCGCGCGGGTCCGCGGGATTCGCCGGCCCTTGTGGCTGGCCTCGGGGTGGCGGCTCCGTCTCCTGGGGCTCCGGCGGTGGTCTCCTCCTCCATTCCAACGGCTCCCCTCGGCCGGCACCTGCGGGCTGGGGAACAAACTCAGAAGCGGTGGGTTTAAGGTCGCCGTCCTCGTCGCCCCGGCCCGCCGGGCCCTCGGGGGCTCCGTGGGGCCCATATACTGCGCGAGGCCCCGGGCACGGGGGATGCGGGTACTCCGGGATTTTGGGGCCTTCGGGTGACGGGGTTCTCTCTCGCCGGGGCCGCTTTCCACGGTTTTAAGCGGCGGACATTGACCACCGTCTCTCGACCCTCTCCCCGCCATCAATTAGTACCGTCCAGGGGAGATCTGCGCACCACGGTCCAGGGTCCCCGCCAGTAGGTCGTCAGTTTCCCCACCTGCCCGGCCCGACGCGAGGGTGTGTAGCCACACCTTAGCACCTGTCAGGAATAAGGGGGTTCCATGCGGGTCGGGTGCCCTGTTCCTGCCGCCGATGCGCGGCTTCCCGCGGGTATGCTCGGCCTCGGGCTTCTCGTAGGGTCTCCACGGGCGGCTTCCCTCCTCCGGCTGGGGGAAGGGACGCCGAATAGCAGATCTGCGGTAACGAGACTCACGGCCGAACATCATTAAAAACGGGGTTTGTCCGTCGACGTGTGTACGGTGGTGGCGTAGGCGAAAGGGCGTAGGGAGGTGTTCATCCAATCCCGTTGATTTGCGGCCGCCATAGTTTGAGTTTCCCCTAGGTCTGATTCATGCGCTCACCATCCGTTCGCTGGGGTGGTACGCTGTGGTTCGGTCCTTCTGGATTCCGAACTCTCGGCACAGTGCCTGGAACACTCGGCCTCGAACTCGCTACCCTGGTCGGTGAGGACTCGTTCTGGATCCCGTGCTTAAGTACGTAGTGTTCCACAAATGCCCGGGCCACCACCAAGGCCGTTTTATCAGGATGGCCACTGCCACGGGTAGCGGGTGAAATACTCACTGCGACTAGGATATACGGTTGCCTCGATGGGATCGCGGGAATGGCCCCTGTAGGTCGATCCCGACCAGCTGATTCGTGCGGCTGACGCGGAACGGCCTTAGGGGTACCTGGTATCGTGCCGGTTCGGCCCGCACTGCTGACAGGCGCGCAGCCTGTACCCAGGCGCCACGTCTTGTGCCAATTTGGGCCAGAGATACTGGCGACGCAGGGTCTCTCGAGTACGTCGTTCCCATGGCCCCGAGTGGGTGGTCATGCACCAGCCGTAGCAGCTGGGGTCGCACCTGGGCAGGAACACAGATGCACCCGGCTGGCCGGCCTCGGTTAACTCCCGTACCACTCCGTTCCGCACACACAACCGGGCATACAAACCGCTCCAGGGTCCTGGTAGGGCGCTCTTTTCCTCCCGCAGTGCCGCCTCCACTGCCGCCAGATCCGGATCTCGCTGCTGGGTCTGTCTCAGCTGCTCGTCGTTTAGGCCCGGGAAGGCGCAGCCGACGTCCTCCTGGATCCGTCCAATCGGGTCCCGAGCCGCGGGTCCCGCGCTTGCCGGGCGGTCGACGGGATCCTCAGTGTCACCTGTGAGGGTTTCCGTGGCGCACACAGCACTCTCTCTCGCTGGGGGGGGTCAGTGGCCGCGGCCTCTCGGGGTCCGTTGCCTGCCGGCAGCGTCCCCCGTGAAACACGGGCAGGCCTCCTCCGCCCTCGTCTCGGCGTACACCGTGGGTCGCCTCGACAAGGCGTCCGCGTTTGCATGCGTCCGGCCAGCCGATACTCGATTTGCAGGTTGTACTCCTGCAACTGCGCCAACCACCGGGCCATCTGCCCCGCGGCTCCTTGAATGTAAGAAGAAACTGCAGAGCATAATGGTCAGTGCGTACGCGACATCTCCTGCCGTACAAATACGGCCGGAACTGTTTGCATGCGAAAATCACGGCGTACAACTCTTGGCGGGTCACGCAATAGTTCAGCTCGGCCCACTCAAGGTCCGGCTGGCGTACGCGATGACTCGTTCCGTCCCATCTGTACCTGTGACAACACGCGCCCAGCCCGCTGCTGCAGGCGTCGGTGTCCAAATAAAATCGGTGGTAAAATCGGGGAAAGCGAGGGTGGGGGCGTGGGTGAGGTGGTCTTTGAGAGTGGTGAAGGCCGTCTGGCAGGCCCCGTCCACTGATAGGGGTGCTTAGGGAGGTGAGTTGGGTGAGGGGGCGTGCAATCTCGCTGAATCCCTTTACAAATCGACGATAATAGGTGGCGAGCCCCAAAAATGATCTGATCTCCGTCAGATTCCTTGGCCGTGGCCACTCCACTACGGCGCGTACCTTCTCCGGATCGGTGCGCACGCCTGCCTCGCTGACGCGATGCCGAGGTACCCCACCTCGCGTTGTGCGAGTAACACTTACGTGGCTTGAGCTTGAGATGAGCCGCTCGCAGTCGCTGGAACACCTCTCGAAGCCTGGACCAATGCTCAGACAAAGATCTACTGAACACTATCACATCGTCCAAGTAAATCAGGCACTGTTCCATTGCAAACCCCGCATCACCAACTCCATCAGCCGCTGGAACGTCGCGGGTGCATTGGTGAGTCCGAACGGGAGTACTCGAAACTCGAATAGTCCATCGGGTGGTGAATGCTGTTTTCGGCCGATCCTCCTCCGCCATCTCCACCTGCCAGTACCGGACGCGAGATCGAGGGTGGAAAAATATCGCGCTCCGGCGAGGCTGTCAAAAGTGTCGTCGATGCGGGGTATGGGGAAGGCGTCGCCGAGCGTGACTGCGTTCAGTTTACGGTAATCGACGCAGAACCGGGTTGACCATCTTTTCGTTACTAGTACCACCGGGGCTGACCAGGGCTCGCCGAGGGCTGAATTATGTTATCGCGAAGCATGTCCCAACCGCCTCTTTGATCTGGGTGCGTTCGGGTGCGCCACTCGGTACGCAGGAGTTTGATGGTCGGGCTGCACGGTGTCAATTTGGTGCTTAACAAGGTCGGTCGACCTACGTCGAGTCGTGTTCGCTGAACACGTCGGCATACTCCCGCAGTAACTCGCGCAGCCGATCGGCCTCTCCCTAGGTAAATCTGCCCATGGTACATGTAATGCGTCGAGCAGGGAACGACCTCGGCTCGGGGAGTCGGGCCGACTCGCCAGGCCAGGTCCTGCTCACCCTCAGGACGACCGGGGTCCTCAGCCAGAGTGCGAACACCGAGTCGTTAGAGTGGCGTGCGTGCAGGGGTGTACTGTGGCTATCGGGGTGCGCCGTCGCAGTATCGCTGGGTATTGTGGGGTTAAACATCCGCATAAACAATCGGTCCCATCTGCGTTCACCAACGTGGCGGATCCCACAACCCATACCGTTTTGCCAACTCCGGGTGAGGAGTTAGCATTACTCCCTGATGGTCGGAGCGCGGGNTCGGTGGGGATGTTGCCACCGCACCAGCATCTCGGTGAGCGGGCGATGGTGACTGTCGTCGCCAGGATAGCGGCCACAGGTGCAAAGCGGAGGCGCGTTGGTTCTCGTCCCAGGAACGGTATCCGCTCGCCGTTGCTCTCCATGGTGGCGCATCGCTGGCGGGGTTGCCGTTGAGTCCCAACGTTGAGTGTTCTAGGAGGTCGGTACCTGCGATACACTCGTGACACAACGCACTCGACACGTAGAACTCCTGGGTGCACACCTGACTGCCTATGCGGACCTCTAGGGTTGCTCTCCCCAGCAACCCCATTCCGGCTCCGCTCGCCGTGTGCAGCGCGCGGTCCGGGGCCTGCAGGTGACGCACGTCGACCCGATCGCGCTGCAGTGCGCTGCGCTCACGAGCGAGGCACCGCCCGTGTCCAGCAGGATTCGGGTACGCACTCCGTTTACCTCCCCTTCCACCAGCGACGTGGCCCCGTGATCCCCGCCACCAGCTCCCGTAGCCAGTCGCCAGGAGTCACCGTTTCCGGGGCGTTGTTGCTGGAACCTGTGTGGAGATCACTCGCTCGCCATTATCACTACAGCTTGTTCGTGTCGGGGCTACGTCGATTTCACCCCCGGTGGTCCCTCTCTAGGGGGCCTTAGTGTTTGACCTTAGCTCTTGTCTAGCTCGGCGACCTGAGGACAGTCCCTCCTGAGATGCCCTCGCCGATCGCAAACATAACACGTCCGGGAGGGTGGCGGCTCCGTAGTGGGTCCCCTGCCCGCTCCCTCTCCCTGTACGCAGTTGTTCCAACTCGGACTCTAATTGGGATACCTTCCCGGCCAGCCCCCTACTGTGGAGTGTAGCTCACCCATCTCAGACTGGATGGTCTTCACATTTCTATTCGCTTCCTCGCGTATCTGGGTTACCCTCTCACCTACTTGGTTTATCATATCTCCCATGCCCGCCTGTAACCCAGCTACCCACCCCGGGGTTTTCTCGCTGGGTCTCTGGGGCTCCCTTGCCCGTCCCCTCCCTGCGATGGCGAGCTCCTCCTCCTCGTCCGAGAGTAGGCTCGCTACGGCGCACTCTCGTCCCCTCCCTCGAGGCTGCGCACGCTCACCAGAGAGCTTCTCGCATTTACGCGCGCGCTCGACAAGTGCGTTAAAGGAGAGGCGTGCACCGTCTATATTTGGCTGCCACCACGGGTGCATGCCAAATATCGCTGGACCTTCCCGCGGCGAGGCTCTCAATTACTTTCGCCTCGTGCTCCGGGTACGCGAGCTGGGTCAACATGCGTACGTCCTCGGCGTAATCTCGCAGATCCTCGCCGGGCTGGCGGCAGCGTGCCTCTAAGGCCGCCTGCGCATCCTCCTCGTCATAGGCGCCGAAGCGCCGTTCGAGTTCGCACATTAATTTTTCCCACTGAGTTTGTGCGCTTGCGGGCAAAGCTTCCACAAAGTCGGCTGCCCGTCCATCTAAATGTAGTTCTAACTGCTGCAACGCCTCTTCCTCTGACCACCCATTAACCTTTTAGCCCCCTTGATGCTGCGGGCAAACGATTTCCATGATGGAATCCCTTTGCCGTAAATGTGCATTTTACTTTAACTTGGTTGGGGGCCTCTCTCCTTGGGGGCGCGGGGAATCGTCCCCTTCTGACACCAATATGTGGGGCCGCTGGCCCGGGGTCCTCCCGCCTGCATCCCCTATTCCGTTTAGGTTACCCACCTCCCTATTACCCGCTACGGTTTCGCCGGCATTCGAACGCGACGCCCCTACTGTTACAGTCTCGCGCCGCGCTCCACGCTGCGAGCACAGCATCATCAATCAAACGCCGTGCTCACAGTATAGCCCTGTGCTGCACGTTACCAATGCGCATCCGTATCCGACACGTAACGAACGTATGCACTCCCACACACACCGCTCCGCGCACTCCAACTCCACTACGTTATGATCGCGCACCTGTATCGCACCCGGGGTGGAGCACGCACACACCGCACCCCACGCGACACTCTGCACACAAGATCACGCGAGACCACGCTTCGCTATTAATGATTTATTATATGCTACCTGGAATTGATGTCAAATCAGTGAGTCGACGAGGCTGGCCTACGCTGATACCTCTATACCTATTCCGATTTATCTGCTATGATTCTAATTCACCTTCTTACTCACTGTTAAGTGTCCACGGCGGTCGCTGATCCTTGTGCTAACCGCGTGCCTCGGTGCGTCACACGGACGTCCGGGTCGCTGGCTGCAGCTGCGTCTGGTCGCCTGGCCTGGAGTAAGAGAGCGATTTCCCCTCTGCGCTCCTCTATTTATCCTCCCTACCTCAAAGGGGATGCTGCGCTGAACAATGGGCTCGTGCACCCCAAGCCCGCGCACGGCAGTCCCCGGCGCTGTTGATATGCTAATCAGTGAGCGACGTTGGCGGCGTACATCCTAATTACTCCCTTACCCTTCCTAACAATGGGGCCTGCGCGCTCAAGCGCAATTATCCAACCCCCATGACTATGCGCAACAGCCCCTGTGACCCGCTATTCATGCTGTCTCGTGCCTCCCCTGCTTGCCCCGTCGACTCGTGGGGTGTGTGTGGGGGAAATGCGCTCAACCGCGGTGGCCGAATGCCCACGCCGCGACCACACCATATTAAGGCCGGCAGCAGCGCCGCGGTACCACGTAGCACGGGGGAGGTCATCCAATTCCCTGATCGCCGGAAACCGTGAGAATTAATCCCGATAAGGGTCTCTCGATAAAAACCGGTCGATCAGGTAACCTTCCCTTCCAGCTCTATGGGGGGGGGGGGGGGGGATGCGTGCGGGTGTGTGCATGTGGGGCGGGTGAGGGGGCGTGCGGTGGGGGAAGCCGGGCGGCTCCCTGGCTCGGCAGAGCGGCCCCGTCGCTGTGGCACCACACTCCCCCGTCTCTCTCCCGTGTCTCCCCCCCCGTGTCTCCCCCCCCNGTGTCTCCCCCGTCTCTCTCCCCATGTCTCCCCCCCCCGTGTCTCCTCCACGTGTCTCCCCGTGTCTCTCCCGTGTCTCCCCCCCCGTGTCTCCCTCCCGTGTCTCCCCGTGTCTCTCCCGTGTCTCCCCCCCCGTGTTTCCCTCCCGTGTCTCCCCGTCTCTCTCCCCGTGTCTCCCCCCCCCCACGTGTCTCCCTCCCCGTGTCTCCCCGTCTCTCTCCCTGTGTCTCCCCCCCCCCGTGTCTCCCCCCCCCCGTGTCTCCCTCCCCGTATCTCCCCGTCTCTCTCCCCGTGTCTCCCCGTCTCTCTCCCCGTGTCTCCCCCCCCTCCCCGTGTCCCCCCCCGTGCTCCCCCGTCTCCCCCCCNGTGTCTCCCCCCCGTGTCTCTTCCCGTGTCTCCCCCCTCCCCGTGTCTCCCCTCTCTCCCNGTGTCCCCCCCCCCCCGTGTCTCTCTCCCCGTCTCCCCGTGTCTCCCCTCTCTCCCCGTGTCTCCCCCCCCGTGTCTCCTCCCCGTGTCTCCCCTCTCCCCCGTGTCTCCCCCCCCCTCCCGTGTCTCCCCCCNGTGTCTCCCCCTCCCCCCCCGTGTCTCCCCCCCCCCGTGTCTCCNTCCCCGTGTCTCCCCGTGTCTCCCCCCCGTGTCTCCCCCGTCTCTCTCCCCGTGTCCCCCCCCNGTGTCTCCCCCCGTGTCTCCCCGTGTCTCTCCCCGTGTCTCCCCCCCCGTGTCTCCCTCCCCGTGTCTCCCCGTCTCTCTCCCCGTGTCTCCCCCCCCCNGTGTCTCCCTCCCGTGTCTCCCCCGTCTCTCCCCCATGTCTCCCCCCCCCTCCCCGTGTCTCCCCCCCGTGTCTCCCCGTCTCTCTCCGTGTCTCCCCCCCCNTCCCGTGTCTCCCCCCCCCCGTGTCTCCCCCCCGTGTCTCCCCGTCTCTCTCCCGTGTCTCCCCCCCCCCGTGTCTCCCCCCCCGTGTCTCCCTCCCCGTGTCTCCCCCGTCTCCCCGTGCCCCCCCCCGTGTCTCCCCCCCGTGTCTCCCTCTCTCTCCCCCGTGTCTCCCCCCCCCGTGTCTCCCCCCCCCGTGTCTCCCCCCGTGTCTCCCCCGTCTCTCTCCCCATGTCCCCCCCCCGTGTCTCCCCGTGTCTCCCCCGTCTCTCTCCCGTGTCTCCCCCCCCCTCCCGTGTCTCCCCCCGTGTCTCCCCNCCCCCGTGTCTCCCCCCCCCCCCCCCCCCCCGTGTCTCCCCCCCCCNGTGTCTNCCCCCCCCGTGTCTCCCCTGTCTCTCCCCGTGTCTCCCCCCCGTGTCTCCCCGTGTCTCCCCGTCTCTCTCCCCCCGTGTCTCCCCCCCGTGTCTCCCCCGTCTCTCTCCCGTGTCCCCCCCCCCCCCCCCCCCCNGTGTCCCCCCCCCCGTGTCTCCCCCCCCCGTGTCTCCCCGTCTCTCTCCCATGTCTCTCCCCCCCCGTGTCTCCCTCCCNGTGTCTCCCCGTCTCTCTCCCCATGTCTCCNTCCCCCCGTGTCTCCCTCCCCCCGTGTCTCCCTCCCGTGTCTCCCCGTCTCTCTCCCCGTGTCTCCCTCCCGTGTCTCCCCGTCTCTCTCTCCCCGTCTCTTTCCCCCCGTGTCTCCCTCCCCGTGTCTCCCCNGTCTCTCCCCCCTGTCTCCCTCCCAGTGTCTCCCCGTCTCTCTCCCCCCGTCTCCCTCCCCGTGTCTCCCCGTCTCTCCCCCCGTGTCTCCCTCCCGTGCCTCCCCGTCTCTCTCCCATGTATCCCCCCCCNGTGTCTCCCCCCGTGTCTCCCCNGTCTCTCCCCGTGTCTCCCCGTCTCTCTCNCCCCGTGTCTCCCTCCCGTGTCTCCCGTCTCTCTCCCGTGTCTCCCCCCCGTGTCTCCCTCCCGTGTCTCCCCGTCTCTCCCNGTGTCTCCCCGTCTCTCTCCCCCCGTGTCTCCCTCCCGTGTCTCCCCCGTCTCTCTCCCCGTGTCTCCCCCCCCNGTGTCTCCCTCCCGTGTCTCCCCCGTCTCTCCCGTGTCTCCCCCGTCTCTCTCCCCCCCCCGTGTCTCTCCCCCCCCCCCCCCCGTGTCTCCCTCCCACGGCGTCTCCCCCCCCCCCCACGTACCGTGCCAGTAGTTACAAGCCGCCTGTCCCATACACCAGTAGCAGAGGGCAGAGGTCACGGACAGCAACCAGGAGATGGCGCTCTGTGCTTCTGAGTCTGTGTGTCTGTGTCTGTCTGTATCTGTGTGTGTGTCTGTGCGAGATGATCTCCCAAGAGAAATGCTGAGGTAGGGTGGCGTTTGTGCACAGACTGCCCTATATGACATCATAACATCAGTCTGTGCCACTGGATGGGTTCCGCGGATTGGAAGGATGCCCTGGTGGTCCCCTCTTTAAGAAGGGGACCGCACAGATTGTAACAACGACAGGGGCATCTCACTCCTCAGTGTGCCGGGAAAGGTCCTGGCGAGGATCATTCAACATCACCTTGCTAGGCACGCTGAGGAGAGGTTGCGGAGCCCCAATGCGGTTTCAGGAAAGGGCGGTCCTGTACAGATGCCATATTTTCTGTCCGTCTGCTACAGCAGAGGTGTAGGGAATTCCAACAAGACCTACATCTCTGCTTCATTGACCTGGTCAAGGCCTATGATACCATCAGCAGGCCTGGGCTCTGGGTTGTTCTTCGTGCTTTCGGAGTCCCTGACCCTCTGCTCAGAATCATTAAGGACCTTCATGATGGTGAGTGGGCCGGGTAAACTACGTGGCCGGGAGTCGGAGCCATTCGCTGTACACCTTGGGGTGCAACAGGGATGTCCTCTGGCTCCCACATTATTTAAGATTTATTTCGACCATGTAGTTTGTGAAGCCTTCAGTAGCTGTACCGAGGAATTTTCATCTGGTACAGATACAATGGGAGGCTGATCGATGCCCGGGTGCGGTCAAGGGATGGCTCCCTATTGCTCAGCCACGTTATGTATGCCGATGATCTGGTAATTGCTGCTCACTCGGAGGAGTTGGAGGTGCTGCTGCTGAACTTGGAACTTGCCACCATCAGCCCACCAAAACTAAGCACCTGCCTGGGTATGCTCACGATCATTAAGGACCTTCATGATGGTGAGGAATAACAAAACACTCAAAAACACGGCCCTGCATTTTAAAGCGATACAACAGGCGACCTTGTGAGCGGTGGCCATTTATGACGTCACATCGAGCGATCCTCTTTAGCCCCTCGGCGTGGGCCCACAGATAACAGGGATATCTCTTAGCTATGAAGAAGGCACATTGCCCGAAACGTTGCCTACAATATACTTTTCCTTCTAGGGCTGTGTTATTGACGAACGTATTGAGTTGTGGTTATGTGTGCACCACCGCCAATGCAAAATCGCCAAATAATTAGTTTCATAAATGGAATACGTCACCGACATTTCAACCGCAGCGTTCAAACTGCTGCCTGGTTATAGGATACCTTCAAGAGCACCATGTGTGCTAATGCTGTCTAACCAGGGCTTATGCATTGAGTGCGATAATACATTTTCATAGTTCATGCTCCTGAAATACTTATTTAGCAGGCTAATTTCTGCACTGCACTCATAATCTCTGGAGAAAAACAGGAGGTACTATGTATTGTAATTTGTTTTACATTTAAATGCATGAAACATATACGGATGTATGTTGAACTTCTTTCATATTGTATATAAATAAAACTTAGCCACACATTTGAATAATTAATCATTTGTAGGATATTTAGGAGCAAATAATTGCTATGTTATAGATCTATTAAAATTATTTCTCTGGACTTTTGCAGCTGTTCTAGACTAATTTCAGGGTGCTGATTCCAAATCTGATCTCAGATTTGCTCCATCACATCTCATTTTTATTTATCGGCATAGCCCATTTTCATTGATTTTACCCGAAATTAACTCTGTCACTTATGATTGCAAGTTGTTGCGAGTCAGTGACTGCTTTAGTGTTAAAATACGGTGCTGTATTTTTAGGATAGTGTGTTGATAATATAATTTTATGTAGATATCCACATTTACTTAATATTTTTCTTCTGCAGTTTTTATTGAAAATGCAATATTTGATATCTCAAAAACCTGATGTGATGGACAAAAACTGATGCCAGATTTGGAATCGGCACCCCAAAATTACCTTACAACCGTTGTTAATACCTAATGCCAGAACAACAAGTGTGTTGACCAGTGTTATTGTGTGTGTGTTACATGTGTAATAAATGGACTCGGACACTTCCTTCTGTCTTCGTGTCTTTTATTGGGTTCTCGTCTTCACCCACACGGCACTCTGTTATAACTCTGTATTTGTAGCCCCCGGCTATTCACTGCTATTATAGCTTCTTCTTCCTCTGACTCTCTGCTTCATCTACTGTAACCTCCTCCCTGCAGACTCGCTGCTACCTCTATGCAGACTCCCGCTGCTACCCTATGTCCAGACCCTCTGGCTGCCACTGTATGCAGACCCGCTGCCCACTCTCTCTCTGTGCAGCCCCGCTGCTGACTGCAGCCTCCTCGCTGCCTCGGGTCGGTCACCGCTGGCCAACGGTGCCGATCCTCGCTCCCTCCGTGTTCGTGGCGATCTCGCCACACTCCGCTTCGCCCTTCGTGGCCTCTCTCTATCCCTGGTTCCCCGTCACTCTCTATCCTCTTCCGGTTCCCTCCTTCTATAGCTCAACCCCTCTCCCCCACGTGACCTAACTCCTCCCTCATGACGGCACCTCCGGAGGGCCGTTTACGCCCGCATTACATCACCCTCCCCCATAAAGAAAATCCAGCCGACCTCGCTGAATTGCAACCTGAAAAGCAATGCGGGTGTAAAGGGCCAATACCTAAAAAGACACGAAGCATGCAAGAACAATATAACAATGAACACAACACAACACAATCTAACGAAACGTGAGGGATTTCGAGCGAGTACGGGCAGCCGGGCCGTCCCGGACGGTCGGCAGACCACCCGCCGAGCGGGAACGTGGAAGGGTTTTAGGGGCGACGGGCGCAAGTTCTTCCGTCGCCATTGGAGGCCCGCCACTGTCCGCTCGCGTCCAGAGACATCCCGTACTCGCGTCCGCGGAGGGATAGGAAGAGCTGCAGGTCCCGTGGGTTCTGCGGCTCCAGTCGACGTCCCACGAGCGGAACGTCCTCCTCCCTGCGCTGTCACGGCCGGCTTGTCTGTGAAGGGTACGACAGGCGCTCTCGCAAGGTCAGCAGACACAGGCAAGGGCGAGTCGGCAGCAACAGACCCCGGCAAGGCAACTTCGGGAGATGACGCATCCGGCCGCGGGGCAATGTATGGCTTCAACCGGGATGTATGCACGAACCAGCGCCGTGAACCAACCTGAACACGCGCCGACTGTGGGTTGGGAACCTCAATGAGGCGGACCGGACCCTGCCAAGGTCTATGTAATTTAGGAGAGGTACCTGGCCGCACCTGTGGGCAATGAAGCCAGGCCAGGTCCCCTTTTTCCAGGGGCACTCCCCTTTGATCGTCGGGCACACCGCTCATTCCTGGCCTGAGCCTTGGCAGTAGCCATGCGGGCACTTTCCCTCGCCTCACGACACGCCGAACGTTGTCCTTAATATACTCAGGAAGAGGCTTAACAGGCCCCTCGCGCCGGTTCCCAACTGTTCATTAATCGGCGGCACATTCTCACGGCCGTACATAAGGAAGAACGGCGAGTATCCAGTAGCCGCGTGCGGCGTCATGCGATACGCCGAAAGCACCCCAGGGATATGCAAATCCCAATCAGATTGATTTTCCCCGACTGTATGGCACAGCATGGCGGACAGAGTCCGATTCAACCGTTCCACCATACCATCCGTTTGCGGGTGGTAGGGGACGTCCGTATCTTTTTAGTTCCAAGAGCCGCACACACCTCCCCAACAATTTGGACGAAAAGTTACGTCCTGATCCGTCGCCCCTTTGTCCATTACATACCCAAATAGAAAGGCGTCAGTGATAGACGCCGCTGACTGGTCAGGCAAGGCCAGGCCATCGGCCAGCGAGAGAGGTACTCACCCCACCAGTAAATACTTATTCCCTTAGCGATGGCGGAAAGGGTCCCAAAATATCTAACGCCACCACTCATTAACCGAGATACTTTAATCGATTGTATCGGCGGAACATATGGATGTTTAGGTGGTTTACGGCGGGCGCAATCGGGACACGCGCGAACGTGACCGACGACATCCGTCGTCATGCCGTGCCAATAATAGTCTCGTTGCAGCGTCAATAGGGTTTTCTGCACCCCAGGTGTAAAAGTGTGTCACAGTGCAAGATCTAATCAACTCATACCGCAATGACGCAGGCACAACGAGACGCCAGTGTTCCTGTATCCCTTCCTCCACATCAGTAACCCATCTCGGAGAGCAGTTTCCGAATACCACCGCACCGACTTCCTTACCCGCCTCTCCGTTCGTTTTCGTAACGACACCAAAGATCGTCCAACATTTGCTCCCGAATCCACACAGACCTTGGAAGACGCAAAATCCCGTCAGCCGGTCCCCTCAACCGGTCCCGGTGTAAGCGGAGTTCGAGAACATCCACTGCCGCGCGACAGGCTGAGGGGGGGCTGAGTCGGTCCACACCTATGCGTCCCCGACGCACACGCACAAGGGGATGTTGCGGCAACCTGGACAGTGCGTCCGCGTTAGCGTGACGCACACCCTTCCGATGGTGAATTTGGAAGGAGAATTCTTGCAACGTGTCCAGCCATCTCGCCAATTGTCCGGATGGCTGGTCCATCTTAAGAGCGTACTGCAAGGCCGCATGGTCCGTGCGGACAATAAACGACCGACCGTACAGATACGGTCGAAATTGTCGGAGAAAAAACACAATAGCCAAAAGTTCCCTGCGAGTGACGCAGTAACGGTTTCCGCGGGAGATAAACCCGACTCCCATACGCCACCACACGCTCAACACCACCTTTTGACTGGGACAACACCGCCCCAATACCAGTGTCACTCGCATCAGTATCCAGAATGAAGGGATGTTCAAAATCCGGATAATCCAACGTTAGCGCAGTAGCCAGTATCGCGCAGGCTCCGAAACGCCGCTCCTCCGGCGGTCCCACACAAATTTATGCCCCTTCCCAGTAAGGAGATGCAAAGGCCTGGCGATAGTAGCGAAATTCGGAACAAACCTCCGTAATATGAGGCGAACCCCAAAAACCGACGCACATCACCCACCGTGGCGGGGTTGCCCAATCCCGGACACACGCAGTTTTCTCTGGATCCGTGGCCACCCCGTCCGCACTAACAATATGTCCCAAGTATCGAATGGAGCGTTGCAGTAGATGACATTTCTTAGGCTTGAATTTCAAATTAGCAGAACGCATTCTGGCGAAACAGCCTCCAACCGCAGTAAATGCTCATCAAATGTGCGGCTGAAGACATAATATCATCTAAATAAATGAGACATGTCTCCCACTGCAACCCCGTCAATACCAACTCCATCAACCTCTGAAAGTGGCAGGGCAGCATTCAACCCCATCGGAAGACAGTTAAATTGGAATAACCCCTGCGGCGTACGGAACGCTGTCTTTTCCGCGAGGGCTCGTCAAGGGGGAGCTGCCAGAAGCCCGAAGAGAGATCTAGCGTTGAAAAAAACTTAGCCCCTGACAAGGCGTCGAGAGAATCGTCCATACGCGGCAGGGGATACGCATCTGCCACCGACACTTTATTCAACTTCCGAAAATCCACACAAAATCGCAGTTTACCATCTTCTTTTTAACCAACACAACAGGCGCGCCCCATGGGCTATTAGACGGAGATATAATATCCGCTTTCAACATGTCTTCCACTGCCCTCGAACATGCTCACGCTCAGCCGGACTCATCCGACGCGAGTTCAAACGGATAGGGGCAGCGTCCCCGTTCGAATGATGAGAGAGCAGCGAGGTGCGTCCCAAGTCCAAATCGTCCGAGCTAAACACATCGGAATAGCTCGATAATAATTTATGAATCGCACAACGCTGCTCGGTGAAAGGGCCGAATTTTCCCCACATAATTCGGCGATCCAACGATCATCAACCCTCCATCGTGTGAAACACCACCACCAGCCCCCGTCCGGCAGGTCACTCTGAGCCGTAAACGCCGTAGTGGCATGTGCCACAACGGTACCAGCCGGCACACACACGCTTTCAGCACTCGCATTTAACACCTGCAAAAACGGGCGCTGATCTGGACGGACAATAGTTTGCGCCCCTACCAGCGCTAAGCCGCCCGTAACCGCGGCGGACGGCGACAGCAAAATCCCAAAAGCACCCTGCCGACCCGGAACCGGCTTCCGGTATCGTAAGGGAATGAGCATCTGAGAGCCAGGTGGAATATCAACCGAAACTTCCGATAGCGCCTGCACCAGGGCGACAGGAGCCGGTCGCCCCCAGGCGGACTGTAAAAATTCCAATTTCCGGCCCCCGGTAGTTCTATGCAATTTTCATTGATTCTAATTAGAATGGGCATCTTAGCCAAAAATCCGTACCCAACAGGCAAGGAACCGCCAGGGACCTCGAAATCAACACAACGCCGAGGCCGAGACCCCCGATAGAAATGTTAGCGTCCACCTGTCCCACGATGCCCATACTACCCCGTTCGCAGCGATGCAGGAAGCGTAAGCCGGCCTCACGGCCCCGGTGGGATGTTCAAAAGATGGAATATCACATCCGAAATAATGGTCGCGGACGCACCGGAATCCACCAAAATACGTACGTCCACCCTTGGATGGACCCGGTACAGTGGACGAACCGGTAGCGGCCGCGACAACCCGCCGAGCCAGCTTACGCCACTGCGTTATCGAGCGACAAGGCTCAGATACTGGCCTCCCGTATTTTACAACATCCGCGTCGCATAACAACGGCGATGAGTGAGGTGTCAGGCCTTGCCGGGTGTCTGGTGCGCACCGACTTGCCTGTGCCGGAGGGTCTTTCTTTGGGGCGTCCGCTGTCGAGGCCTCCTGCTGGGNCGGCCCCGGAACCCGGGCCAGCAGTCCCTGGCATAGTGGCCCCGACGGCCGCAGCGGAAGCAGTCGACGTCGGGNCGGCGCGCAGCGGGCACCCCGTCCCGACGCGGCCGCGCCGGCGGCGGAGCCCGCGGCCCGGCCCGCTTCGAGCCGGCCACGGAGTGGAGGCGGCCGACAACTCCTTTGGGCCGGTCGCATCCGGCACGTACACGGCCTTTGTAGGGTCCCACCCTACGGCCCCCCATCGACGACAGGACCGCCCGTCCACGCCGTGACTTGTTTCCAGCGGCGGAGATTGAACTGGGCGTCCAACACTTGGCCGCGGCCCGGGACGTGAGTTTTTGTGACCGCACGCCGGCATAGGAATGCCCAGATCCCGGGATAACTCCAACATCTTCCCCAAGATGAGAGGTTCCAGCAGGTCAGGCTCCGTCTCCGGGTAAGCGGCCATAGCGAGTTCCAACACGGCGCCCCTGTACGCTACAGGCGACTCCTCCGGTGTGCGTTGCCGCTGCACGAAGCGGCGATGGGCGTCATCCGGTGGCTCGTACGCGTCCGCCATTTCATCGAACACCCCACGCAGAGTTTTCTTCTTCGCAGCTTTTATAGAGCGAAAAAAACGAACGGACTCATCATCAAGAAGAGTCGGAAGCACCTCCAGTGCCTCAGCGTCCGTCCACCTTGCCGTACGTACCGCCGCCAAAAATCTACAGGCGAACGCACTCCAATCGCCCCGATGGAGAACTCTTTGACGGTTGTAAGGTGACGACTGCGGCCCCTTGGCCTGCTTCCGTCCGTCGCTGACTCTTCCGGCGGTAAGTTCAGCAAGGCGTCGCAACGCGGTGTCGCCAAGATGGCGGACGATCCTCGCGGCGGCCCCAAAATGGCGGCTTCCCGCCTTCCGTGGTGCGCCACGCCCAAGATGGCGTCTTCACGCCGCGTGGCCGATGGCGGCGCCATCGAAGACAATCCGGGCTCCTGCCGATCACCACCATCCCCTCCAACGCCGCCCTTGGCGTGACAAGGTCACACAACTCAGTGATGACGGTTTTAAGAGTCGCCAGCTGCTCCGCCATTCGGGTCCATCTTAAATCTTCGTCCTTCAACGCAGACGGGGCGGACGCAGCGGCAACCTCCTCGACACCCGGGCCCTCACGGATCTCTCCCTCCGCCGAAGTGAAACCGACCTCAGGAGGAAGATCGTCGTCGTCCGATGATGAAGCCGACGCCGGAGATGGGATATTCTTTTTCCTCAGTTGTTTCGCCATGCCGTTTCACTTCTGACTCCAGTGTAATAAATGGACTCGGACACTTCCTTCTGTCTTCGTGTCTTTATTGGGTTCTCGTCTTCACCCACACGGCACTCTGTTATAACTCTGTATTTGTAGCCCCGGCTATTCACTGCTATTATAGCTTCTTCTCCCTCTGACTCTCTGCTTCATCTACTGTAACCTCCTCCCTGCAGACTCGCTGCTACCCTATGCAGACTCCCGCTGCTACCCCTATGTCCAGACCCTCTGGCTGCCACTGTATGCAGACCCGCTGCCCACCCTCTCTGTGCAGCCCCGCTGCTGACTGCAGCCTCCTCGCTGCCTCGGGTCGGTCACCGCTGGCCAACGGTGCCGATCCTCGTCCCTCCGTGTTCGTGGCGATCTCGCCACACTCCGCTTCGCCCTTCGTGGCCTCTCTCTATCCCTGGTTCCCCGTCACTCTCTATCCTCTTCCGGTTCCCCTCCTTCTATACTCAACCCTCTCCCCCCACGTGACCTAACTCCTCCCCTCATGACGGCACCTCCGGAGGGCCGTTTACGCCCGCATTACACTGATATTAACAGCGGGTTTGCGTGGGGGGTGAATCCAGGAACTCCGCCCCTCGCCGCGTGACGTCATGGCGCGAGATGAAGAAACGAAGAGACAGAAATGGCGGACGCGTTGTTGTCTCGCTCTGCGGCTGCTGCTGTTGTTGTTTTGCTCTGCTGCAGGCGATGGCGATCGCGATGGGCGGTGAGTCGGCGGTTGCTGCTGGGACGTGCCTCTTATTCGCGAGGCTGCTTTGTTTTTGTGTGTGTTTGTCAAAGTTTGTGTAAGTGCCAAGTGCACCTAGCCTGGCANGAGCGCTGTTGGTAACGGGGAGCGGTGGCGCACTGGTTGCGCTGGGGGGGGGGAAAAAGGCGGCCGGGCGTGTGTGCTGTGTGAAACAGCACTTGCCCCAAGTCTGTGGAAGGCTACACGGGGGACTTTGTGGTCTATGGGTCTCTGTATGAGTCTAGGGGTCTCTGTGTGAGTCTATGGGTCTCTGTGTGAGTCTATGGGTCTTTGTGTGAGCTATGGGTCTCTGTGTGAGTCTATGGGTCCTGTGTGAGTCTATGGGTCTTTGTGTGAGTCTATGGGTCTCTGTGTGAGTCTATGGGTCCTGTGTGAGTCTATGCCTCCTGAGTGAGTTTATGGGTCTCTGTATGAGTCTATGGGTCCTGTGTGATCTATGGGTCTCTGTGTGAGTCTATGCCTCTCTGAGTGAGTCTATGCCTGTCTGAGTGAGTTTATGGGTCTCTGTATGAGTCTAGGGGTCTCTGTGTGAGTATGCTGTGTGAGTCTATGTCCTGAGTGAGTTTATGGGTCNCTGTATGAGTCTAGGGGTCCTGTGTGAGTCTGTGGGTCACTGTGTGAGTCTATGCCTCTCTGAGTGAGTTTATGGGTCTCTGTATGAGTCTAGGGTCTCTGTGTGAGTCTGTGGGTCTCTGTGTGAGTCTATGCCTCTCTGAGTGAGTTTATGGGTCTCTGTATGAGTCTAGGGGTCTCTGTGTGAGCTGTGGGTCACTGTGTGAGTCTATGCCTCTCTGAGTAAGCCTGTGTGGGTAAATCTACGTGTTTGGGGCACTAACAGAGAAACACAAATACAATTACGTGACTCTTGAAGACATTACTTCACAACCGTGTCACCCCCCCCCCTCTTGGCAGCCGTCTCGTGGATAGAGAAAACGGAGGGGGAGACGGTGGTGCTGGGCTGCACCTGGAAGGTCGATCCGACGGCCACTGAGCAGCTGGACGTGGAGTGGTTCCTGCAGACGCCCACTACCAACATCTACGTGAGGAAGAGAGATACAGAGAGCCCGTCGCACACGCAGAGACGCCTGTAGGCTCCCACGCATTAATACTGAGCCCTAAGGATCGTATAGGAGCCTCAGTCTGGCTCCCTGAGGCTCAGTCATTAACACCGAACCCTATGGGAGTCTTAGTCTGGCTCTGTAAGTCTCAGTGATTAACACTGAACCCTATAGGAGCCTCAGTCTGGCTCCCTGAGGCTCCCTCATTAACACTGAGCTATAGGAGCCTCAGTCTACTATACACTACACTATACACTACTATACACTACACTACACACGACACTACTATACACTACACTATACACTACACTACACTTTACACTACACTATACACTACACTATACACTACACTACACACTACACTTTACACTACACTATACACTACACTATACACTACACTATACACTACACTATATACTACAAGTCCACAGGCCAGAGGTCGCTAACGGGTTTTGATTCCTTACCCGTACCCGGCCGCACCAGGGTCGCAAATGGGTACCCGTACCCGTACCTGGCCTGGTACGGGTACCCGTTCCCTACCCGTACCCTACCCGAAATGAGTGACACACGGTTACTCACCAGTGACTCGCGGCCTACCCGTACCCGGCCGCATCAGGGTCGCAAACGGGTACCCGGCTACCCGTACCTGGCTGGGTACGGGTAGCCGGGTATCGGGTAGGGTACGGGTATCGGGTACCCGGTTGCGACCTCTGCCACAGGCTCCTACGCAGCCACCCGTAGGTTCATACGTAGCCTCCAGCAGACTCCAACACAGACACCTGTAGGATCCTACGCAGAAGTCGCCCGCAGTCTCGTACAGAATCTGTATCTGCACTGCAGGAGGAATCCGATCAGCTGTAAAGCTCTTTGTCCACAGATGTCCAGTAGAGGCACGGGGGGGGGGGGGGTCAGAACGTTCCAACAACAAACGGCTACAAGAACACGATAGGAGTGCAAAGTATAGGAAAACAAATGTCACTTAAACAGTCTAAAAATCAATAGAAGTGTAAACCTGGTAAAGCCCACTCAGCTCTGAGCTTCTTTATTCAGAAGCGACCTGGGCACACACGATTGCCCATCAAGGTGGCTTATCATCATCATCACGTGCACAGACGGCCTGGCCTGGCACAACACACCCTGGCAATGTGTCACCGCCGCTCAGTGACGAATGCTGGCTGCTGCTGCTGTGGTGTCGGTGTGTGTAGTGCTGCGTGCATTTGTCAGTAATCTCAGTCGATCAACCCTCTGCAGAGGTCGCAAACGGATTTTGATTCCTTACCCGTACCCGGCCGCACCAGGGTGGCAATCGGCTACCCGTACGCTACCCGATACCCGGCTACCTGTACCCGGCCGGGTATCGGGTAGGGTACGGGTATTGGGTACCCGATTGCGACCTCTGGGATGAAGCCATGTTGCAGGCGCGGGTGGGTTGATTCTAGGAACTTGAATTGTGAGAAGAGACAAGACGTTGGGAAATGAGCGACAAACGGTGACTCACCAGTGACTCACGGCCTACCCGTACCCGGTTGCACCAGGGTCACAAACGGGTACCCATTGCCATACCCGGCCGGGTAGCCGGGTACGAGTATCGGGTACCTGGTTGCGACCTCTGACCCTCTGGCTCTGCCCCGTGACCTGCCAGTGGACAACACCACTGACGATAATAACGAACCGCTGCTGGCCCACGCCTAGGTTCTCTCGGCCTGAAACGAGTACCCGCTGCGGTTGCCTAGCGAACGTCGTCGCTGGGGGTGCCGGGCACCACCCCACCACCCACGTGACGTTGCCTTCATAGGCGTCGTGGGAAGCAGGAGCGTCGATAGCGCTCCGTCGCGCTACGAACCTGGAGACCGGAGTTCGATTCCCACTCGTGGCCCAACACCGAACGTGGTCCCTGGGCCTTCCCTAGGTCAACTCGGCCTAAAATGCGGTTGCGTAGCGAACGTCTCCACCGTAGCCGGCCTCCACTGCAGCGAGCGCTCTGCCCGGCAGTGCGCTGTTTAGCTGGCGGTGGCGGCGGTGGTGGCGGCGGTGGTGGTGGTGGCGGTGGTGGTGGTGGTGGCGGTGGTGGTGGCGGTGGTGGTGGCGGTGGTGGTGGCGGTGGCGGTGGCGGTGGTGGTGGTGGCGGTGGTGGCGGCGGCGGTGGTGGCGGTGGTGGCGGCGGTGGCGGCGGTGGTGGTGGTGGTGGTGGTGGCGGGTGGCGGTGGTGGCGGCGGTGGTGGCGGTGGTGGTGGTGGTGGCGGTGGTGGCGGTGGTGGTGGCGGCGGTGGTGGCGGTGGTGGTGGTGGCGGTGGTGGCGGCGGATACCTTTTTGTCCCCCCTATCCTCAGTTGGCCACGTTCGTCGGGGACGAGGAGCACGTCTACCCGGACTTCGCGTCCCGCGTGCGCTTCGTGCGCAACGTGACGCAGCGGGACGCGTCGCTGCAGATCGCCGCGCTGCAGGGGAACGACGGGGGAGTCTACACGTGCAGAGTGAAGTTTGGCGCTTTCATCCAGCAGGTGCCCATCAGGCTCGTCGTGCTGGGTAACGAACGCACGCACGCGCGCGCATGTACACACACGTACACGCACGTACACGCACACATGTAGACACACGTACACGCACGCACGTACACGCACATACACGCACGCACGTACACGCACGCATCTAGACACACGTACACGCAGCCCCAGTAGCTTCCCGTCACGTGGCCAACCGCGCCAAACCAAGCGCAACAGAGAACACTTGAAGCTGTTGTGAGCCCTTGCCAGAGGTCGCAATCGGGTACCCGATACCCGTACCCTACCCGGCCGGGTACGGGTAGCCGGGTATCGGGTAGGGTACGGGTAGCCGTTTGCGACCCTGGTGCGGCCGGGTACGGGTAAGGAATCAAAACCCGTTTGCGACCTCTGCCCCTTGCTCCCTCCCCACTCTCCCAGCTGGTGCAGTGAAGGCGAGCCAGCCCAGCTGCGTGGTGAACGG
>MU249707.1:12500-65972 GCA_018977245.1 Lethenteron camtschaticum | reverse complement strand
GAAAATCAGACTTACGCGCACCGATCTAGATCAGTTAGACAAGACACTCTACAAATCACACTTATCTTTGAGTGCAACAATGTCCGCATCGGATTGGGAACATGTAGAAAAAATGACTGCCTCGTCAGCTGCCGCTATGTCGACCAAATGTAAGGACAACTTGATTTCCAAATTCAACCGCCTCTCAAACAAGGAACCGGACCCACACATTAAAAAGCTAGATGTTAACAAAGTCGTAATTAATCGCAGTAACAGTCTATTTCTGAAGGTCTGAAATCCGTTTTAGCTAAAGGACTAAACTTTGCAGTCACACCTAGACACATACCAGTTAATGATATAATTGCTAGAGTAGATGTAGCTCTCAAGGGCCTGAGTCGCATCGCTGCAGACGTAGCAAGATCTGAAATCTCTGCAACTCTCAAAAATGCTAAGATGCCAGCTAGCAACATCAGCAAAGATGAGCGTTTTGAATTAGCTCAATTAAAAAAGAGGGATGACATTGTCATCCTCTCAGCCGACAAAGGCAATGCCACTGTCATCATGGACAAAACAGAATACAACAACAAAATCCAAGAACTACTCAACGATGGCAGCTATACAAAAATAAAAAGAGACCCCACCAACAGCCTCGTCTCTAAAACCAAGCAAATCATTTCTGATTCAACCGCATTAATTGATCAGACCAAACAGTTCTCGTTGAAACCTTCTGCAGCCAGGCCACCAAGATTATACGGCTTGCCAAATACATAAAGATACACCTCTTCGTCCCATTGTCTCTACTATCAACTCCCCCACCTATAAACTGGCTCGTTTTTTGTCTGAAATCCTACGGCCTTTCACTGGAAAACCACCTCTGCGGTACTAAACTCTACTGACCTGGTATCGACAATCAAGAGGATTGCCCTGTCCCCAGACGACCTGCTTATCAGTTTTGATGTGGTTTCCTTATTCACCAAAGTTCCTGTACCTGACACCATCGCAATCATTGAAGACTTGGCTCCATCAAGGACTGAATGCTGGGGTACCCCCCTGGTGAGACACTGCTTAACCAATACATACTTCACCTGGAATGGAACTTTCTACAAGCAAACTGAGGGCACCCCAATGGGCTCCCCCCCTATCTCCGGTTGTAGCCAACATCTTCATGGAGAAATTTGAGACTGACGCCATCCAGACTGCCACTCTACGCCCGACCTTATGAAAGATGTACGTAGATGACACTTTTGTCATCTGGCCACATGGCCGACCTGCTCTAAACCAATTTCTCGACCACATCAATTCCATACACCCAGCCATCAGATTTACCACGGAAGTCCAAAAAGATGGCAAGCTACCCTTTTTGGATGTCCTAATTAAAAGGAGACCTGATGGTTCAATGAGCCACTCTGTCTACAGGAAAGCCACCCATATGGATGCTTACCTAAAACCGGATTCCCACCACAATCCATCCCCAGAAGAATTCCCTCATCAAGACTCTATACCATAGAGCCCAATGCATTTCCGACCAGGATCACATTGCCAGTGAACTCAAACACGTACGCCAAGCTCTTAAGGCTAATGGTTACTCCGACTACACAATCCGCAAGGCCATCACTCCAACCATCAAGAAGAATCCTGTTGAGGAGCCTTTCAAGACCATCACCTTACCCTACATTGCTGGGGTCACAAAAAAGATCTCCAAAATCCTGATTAAACACAAGATCCAGGTCCGATTCAACACAGTACATAAAATCCATGATCTGGTCCCGTCTGTAAAAGATGTGGTTCCAGACATAAAGTACCCTGGCGTCTACAAACTAAGTTGCCTCTGTGGTAGCAGTTACATTGGAGAAACCAAACGACATGTCTCGGACCGCATCCATGAACATAAAGCAGACCTGAAACACGGTAGGACAAACACCTCAGCCGTGGCAGATCACTGTTACAATTCAGTGGGCTCACATGACATTGACTTCTCCAAGACAGAGGTTGTCTGCAAGCCAACTGGCTATCATGAGAGATTCGTTCATGAGGCTATCCACATATACAAACACAGAGACAATTTCAACCGAGAAGATGGATTCTGGCTTAGCAATCATTGGAAGGACGTAATAAACCATTTAGGATCTTAACTGATTGTGTTCACATTTACGGTGACTTTCAGACTGCGTTCCACTCACTGGCATTGTATTCTCCGCAGGGAATGGATTCTTTGCTCCGCTGCAAGTTTTCCCCCCCACTATTCACCCATTGACACGACGGTCAATGGTACAGTGTATAATAACAAATAGTATAACATTTATATGCTTAATAGCTCAACGAAGTGGCTCATCGTCACGTGGAGATTTATAGCAGCCAAACACTCTGAACGGTTGATGTTGATTCTAAATGTGGAGGGAAACACCAAAGAACACGAAGAAGAATCCACACGACCAGAGAGAACACTCCAAATATACAGCAGGCATCAGGGTTGATTTCGAACCCATGCCCCAATTTAAGAGTTTTACTCTTACGAGGTCACCCTGAGTGAAGTTGCTGCACACAGAAAACAAGACGAGGCGGTGATGGGAGCGACTTGAGAGCCCTGCGTCGTTTAGACGATTAGTGCCACGAAGAAAAACTGCCCACGGCGATGGATAACAATCGTCTGTAGTTGGCCTCATGCGGCTGTGTGCCTTGTGAAGTGAAGCCACAGGCCACAGATGGGTCCTACCTCTGGTTCAAAAGGTATTCCTACCCTCTGGTCAGTTTTGAACGAGCAGCTGGATTTAATCACTCACTCTGAATGGAATTACACTGTCCTGTGCGATAGACTTGTCCCCGCCATAGGAAGGTGGAATTCCCACCGCTGGCTCAGGGTTGTAAGCGGGAGATGAGCGCACATGCCTCAACGCTCTTTCTGAGCAGGAAAATCACTTTTGAGTCGTTGTGACGAATGTGAATGCAATAGCGAGTGTCTGTTGACAACCAACTAAACTCCCTTCTCTATGCTTGCAAATTGTGCACCGCTCTAATGGAATATCTGTGCTGGTTTGAAACATGCAGGCTGGCCTGCTTACAATCGATGTTGGGTTTAACCAGGCTGGATTGTGTGAGGAGCTCACAGATCCTTGAAAGATCCGGACACAGTCCCGTCGCTGAGCTCCTCCGGCAGGCAAGGCTCCATTGGCTGGGTCATGTAGCCCGCATGCCCAGCCACCTCGTACCCAAATCCATGCGACCACAGGGAAAGCGACACCGCAAACTGCAAATATACAAGCATTGTCGGGGTCAGGATCGAACCCACGACCTCCTGTACACCAGGTGAGGTAGTTAACATCTCACCACGGAGAGAGAGAGAGAGACAAGCAAACCCCAAATATACAACAGCAGGCATCAGGGTCGGAATCGAACCAACGACCTGCTGTATACCAGGCGCGGTGGTCAACATCTCACCACGGAGAGAGAGAGAGACACGCAAACCCCAAATATACAGCAACAGCGTCAGGGTCGGGATCGAACCCACGACCTCCCCCACTCCTCCAACCCACCCCCACGCCGCCGCCTCACCCTTCCGCTCACCTGCAGTGGGATCCAGCGGGGCGAAGTGCAGCGTGTAGCGCAGCACGTGGTGGTTGTTCCACACGTAGAGGGCGCCGTCGTGCGGGTTGTACTGCACCGACGTGATGAACTGGAACGGGTTGGGGAACGGGATGGAGACGCGTGCATCCCGTCGCGAGTTGGTGTCGTACACGTAATCGATGCGGTCGCTCGTCCCCCCCCCACCCCTCCTCCTCCTGCGGTGCCGTTCGCCGCTCCGTCGCCGTCATCCTCGTAAGTGGAGCGCAGGACGTAGAGGACGCCGCACGCCATGAAGGCGTCGGAGGCCGAGCGCTTGTCGTAGGCCGTCTCAAAGGAGGCCTCGACGCGCAGCGTGTACGGGTTGAAGCGGCTCACTACCACGCGCCCCTCGTTCTGCTCCGTGGCGTAGATGACCCACAGGCCGTTCTCGTCGGCCGCCAGGTCGATGTCGGACTTGCCGCCCCAGCGGTAGGGCGACGTGTCGTAGTAGTTGGCGTTGGGGACGACCGCCTCGCCGCTCTTGACACGCGTGCCCAGGTCGAACTTGACGATTCTGCGCGTTCGCTCCTGCGAGGGGGAGGTCAGGTGAGCGTGTGTGTGTGTGTCGGAGAGGTGGGTGAGTGTGTGAGGGAGAGGGAGGGAGAGGCGATGGGGAGAGGAAAGGTGAGAGTGAGAGAGGAGAGTGGGAGTGTGTGCGTGTATGAGTGGGTGAAGGTGTGAGTGTGAAACATCCGGGCGTGGTGGTGTTGGCCACAGCACCCCCTCGTACGCTGCGCCGGCCATCATAGGTGCTGCTCAATGGCCCGCGATCACAAATCACTATTTAACTCGATCAAAAAGTAACCTGCAGCGCCACACCTATTACCATCGTTAGGGGAAAGAACGATGATCCAATCTCAGACCCCCAGGAACAGGTTTGCAGATTTGCTGAGCATTTCTGAGGTCATGGAGGAGGGGAAATCCCTCAGCCTGGAAAACATCATGGGACAAAGTGCGGATGACCTTGCTGAGGCTGCGGTGCCTCAAATATTGGAGGAGGAATTCACCCCCTGTGAGTGGCTGGCTGAGGTGCCATCCGTTGAGGAAGTACTGAAGGCGATCCAGAGTCTGAGACCAGGAAAGGCACAGATCATCTCCCAAGCGAAATGCTTAGGGAGGGTGGCGTTTGTGCACAGACTACCCTATATGACATCATAACAACAGTCGGGACCACTGGACGGATTCCGCAGGATTGGAAGGATGCCCTGGTGGTCCCCCTCTTTAAGAAGGGGGACCGCACAGACTGTAACAACTACAGGGGCATCTCACTCCTCAGTGTGCCGGGAAAGGTCTTGGCAAGGATTATTCAACATCGCCTTGCTAGGCACGCTGAGGAGAGGCTTGCGGAGCCCCAATGTGGTTTCATGAAAGGGCGGTCCTACACAGATGCCATATTTTCTGTCCGTCTACTACAGCAGAAGTGTAGGGAATTCCAACAAGACCTACATCTCTGCTTCATTGACCTGGTCAAGGCCTATGATACCATCAGTAGGCCTGGGCTCTGGGTTGTTCTTCGTGCTTTCGGAGTGCCTGACCCTCTGCTCACGCTCATTAAGGACCTTCATGATGGTGAGCTGGCCCGGGTAAAACTACGTGGCCAGGAGTCAGAGCCATTCCCTGTACACCTTGGGGTGCGACAGGGATGTCCTCTGGCTCCAACATGATTTAACATCTATTTCGACCACGTAGTTCGTGAAGCCTTCACTAGCTGTACCGGAGGAATTTCCATCTGGTACAGATACAATGGGAGGCTGATCGATGCCCGGGTGCGGTCAAGGTATAGACCCCTATTGGTCAACCATGTTATGTATGCCGATGCTCTGGTGATTGCTGCTCACTCAGAGGTGGAGTTGGAGGCACTGCTGCTGAACCTGGAACTTGCCACTAAAAGGTGGGACCTTACCATCAGCCCCACCAAAACCAAGCACCTGCCTGGGTATTTTGTACCATCGGACAATCCACTCCCATAACTCACAATCGGTGATGCGGCAGTTGTGTAGAGAGTGGAGAGTTTCCCATACCTGGCCAGTGTGCTCATGACCGGCTCCAGCTTAACAGCAGAGGTCTCACTCCAAATCAGTCGAGCGTCATTATCTTTTCATCGGCTGCATTACGCTGTGTGGAAGCTACCTGGTCTCTCGCTCCGCATGAAGCTTCAGGTCTTTCGGCCACGGTAATTTCCTCCCTTCTCTACGCTTGCGAAACGTGCACCCCCCTAATGGAACATCTTCGCCGGTTAAAAACATTTAGGCTCCCTATTGGTCAACCACGTTATGTATGCCGACGACCTGGCAATTGCAGCTCACCACACAAAATGAGAGCTCAACCAAGTGGCTTATCACGTGGCGACGTAACAGCAGCCAATCGCTCTAAATGCGCGTGGATTCTAAATCAAGTGGCCAACATCTCTCCGCGCGCACCGACCTTGTTAAAGAACACGGCTCCGTCGTACACCACGAAGCCCGTGCCGTCCACTCGGTGCGGCAGCTGGTAGTTGGTGAGCGGCAGCCTGGCCGCGATGTCCTGGAGGGAGGCGTATTCCACGAGCCTCTTGGTGCGGTAGGGCATCCACGGCATGAAGTACACCTTGCCGTCGGCACGCAGCGGGTCGCGGCACCACGAGCCGGCCTTCTGCTTCGCCTGCAGGAGGTGCAAGGCCTCGCCAACAAGGCGGATGCTGCCCGGGCAGGGGAAGACTGCCACGGGGAACGGGGGACAGACGAACGAACGGATGGACGGACAGTCGGGTCAAGCATCATTCGCGGCTGCTCCCTAGTCGATATACTATAAAAGGCCAACTGAGCTATGTAACTCTTTTGCAGAAGCAACCTCGCCGCACACAATGGCAGCTCAATGAAAGTGACTTATCACGTGGAAATGTACAGCGGTGTCCGAGTACTCGAAACACGCGACGTCGATTCTAAACGCGGAGGGAAAAACTGGAGGACCCGGAGAGCACTCCACACGACCGCGGGGGAGAACATGCAAGCTTCCAAGTGTAATAAAAGACTCGGACGCTTCTCTCTGTCCTGTGTCCTTTATTTGGTTCGATCTCTTTTCCCTCACGGCACTCCCCCTTACTCTTCGCTCTGCAGCCCCAGGCTGCTACCGCTCACGTAGCCCACTTCACAGCACTCCCCTATATACTCTTCGCTCGGCAGCCCCCAGGCTGCTGTCGCTACGTAGCCCACTCCCTCCTTGCAGACCGCTGCTGTCTCGTCGTGCAGACCCCCCCCGCTGCTCAACTCCACCCTTGCAGACCCGCTGCTCTCTCTGCAGCCTGCTCGCTGCTCCTCCAGCCCGGGGTCGGTCACCGCTGGCCGACGGTGCTGATCCTCGAGGTCTGTGTGTGTGGCGATCTCGCCACACTCTCTCTTCCCCACTCCACCCTGCGTGGCCTTACACTTTCCCCAGTCTCCGATCACTCCCTACTGCTTCCGGTTTCTCCCCTTATAACCCTGAACCCTGTCCCCCACGTGACGTAACTCCTCCCCCATGATGTCACTTCCGGAAGGTCGTTTACGCCCGCATTACACGACCCTCCCCCGTAGAGAAAATCCAGCCGACCTCGGCTGAACACAACTCCAACAATAATGCGAGCGAACACGACCGTATACAAAAAAACTAAAAGGACACAGAACACACATATTATATCGAAGAACAAGAACACAACACAATATTTAACGAAATGTGAGGGATTTTGAGCGGGTGCGGGTCGCCGGACCGTCCCGGACGGTCGGCGGCCCTCCCGCCGAACGAGAACGTGGCAGGGTCTTAAGAGCGACAGGTTGAAGTACGTCTGTCGTTATTGGAAGCCTGGCAACGTCCCGGTCCCCCAATCTTGCCGGCGCAGCATCAGGGGCATCCCGCAATCGCGTCCGCGGCGGGGTTGGAAGGGCTGCGGGCCTCAAAGGTTCCGCAGCCGTGTTAGGCGCACCCCGAGCTGAGTCTTTCCCCTGCCACGTTACGGCCGGCTCGTCTGTAAAAGGCACAACAGGCGCTCTTGCAAGGTCAGCAGGCACAGGCAAAGGCGCGTCGGCAGCAACAGACCCCGGCAAGGCAATCTCAGGAGATGACGCATCAGGTCGAGGGGCCACGTATGGTTTCAACCGAGATGTGTGGACGAACCAACGCCGAGATCCAAACCGAACACGCGCCGACTGTGGGTTGGGAACCTCAATGAGGCGAACCGGGCCCTGCCATGGTTTGTGTAACTTAGGAGAGGTACCTGGCCGCACCTATGGACAATGAAGCCAGGCCAGGTCCCCCGGTTTCCAGGGGCATTCCCCTTTTGAACGGCGCGCACACCTCTCATTCCGAGCCTGGGCTTTGGCCGTAGCCACGCGGGCCCCTTCCTGCGCCACAGTGACTCGGCGAACGGTGTCCTGAATATAGTCAGGCAGAGGCTTGGCAGGTCCCCTCATTCCGGTTCCCAACTGTTCATTAATCGCGGTACGTTTTCACGACCGTACATAAGAAAAAACGGCGAATATCCTGTAGCCGCGTGCGGCGTCATTCGGTACGCAGAAAGCACCCCAGGGATATGCAAATCCCAATCCGATTGTTTTTCACTAACCGTATGGCACAACATGGTGGACAGAGTCCTATTTAGCCGTTCCACCATACCATCCGTTTGCGGGTGGTAGGGAGATGTCCGAATTTTCTTTGTTCCAAGAGCCGCACACACCTCCCCCAACAATTTAGACGAAAAATTCCGGCCTTGGTCCGTAAGGAGTCTCTCCGGCGCCCCCTTGTCCATAACATACCCAAAAAGAAAGGCGTCTGTGATAGACGCCGCTGACTGGTCAGGCAAGGGCCAGGCCATCGGCCAGCGGGAGAGGTACTCCACCCCTACCAGCAAATATTTATTTCCCCTAGCGGATGGCGGAAAGGGTCCCAAAATATCTAACGCCACCAACTCATTAACTCGAGACACTTGAATAGATTGTATAGGCGGCACATATGGATGTTTAGGTGGCTTACGGCGGGCACAATCGGGACACGCACGAACGTGTCCGACGACATCCGTCGTCATGCCGTGCCAATAGTAATCTCGCTGCAGCGTCAATAGGGTCTTCTGCACTCCCAGATGTAAAAGCGTGTCACAATGCAGAGTTCTAATCAATTCGTACCGCAATGATGCCGGTACAAGACGCCAGCGTTCCTGTATCCCTTCCCTCCACATCAGCAAGCCATCACGGAGAGCAGTTTCCGGCACACCCCCCTCTCCCTTCACTGGCCGCTTACGTAATGTCACCAAAGAATCATCCAACATTTGTTCGCGGATCCACACGGACCTCGGAAGATGTAAAATGCCATCAGCCGGTCCCCCATCAGCCGGCCCCGGCTCAAGCGGAGCTTCAGGCACCTCGACTGCCAACGCGACAGGCTGAGGGGGTGCTGAATCGGGCCACACCTATGCGTCCCCGACGCACACGCGCAAGGGGATCGCTGCGGCAGCCTGGAAAGTGCGTCCGCATTAGCGTGACGCACTCCCTTCCGATGGTGAATTTGGAAGGAAAATTCCTGCAGCGTGTCCAACCACCGCGCCAGCTGGCCGGATGGTTGGTCCATTTTAAGCGCATACTGCAAGGCCGCGTGATCCGTGCGAACAATAAACGAACGACCGTACAAGTACGGTCGAAATTGGCGGAGAAAAAAAACAATAGCCAAAAGTTCCCTGCGTGTGACGCAATAGCGGGTCTCAGCTGGAGACAAAACCCGGCTACCATACGCCACCACGCGTTCCACACCACCCTTGGACTGAGACAACACCGCCCCAATACCCGTGTCACTCGCGTCTGTATCCAGAATAAAGGGATGTTCAAAATCCGGATAGTCCAACGTCGGCGCCGTAGCCAATAGATCGCGTAGGCTTCGAAACGCCGCCTCCTCTGGCGGTCCCCAAGCAAATTTATGTCCTTTTCCCGTAAGGAGATGCAAGGGCCTCGCGATCGTAGAAAAGTTTGGAACAAACCTCCGATAGTATGAGGCGAACCCCAAAAACCGACGCACATCCCCACCGTGGCAGGGGTTGGCCAGTCACGGACGCACGCAGTCTTGTCCGGATCCGTGGCCACCCCATCCACACTGACGATGTGCCCCAGGTAACGCACGGAGTGTTGCAGTAGGTGACATTTCTTAGGCTTAAATTTCAAATTAGCAGAGCGCATCCTGGTGAACACAGCCTCCAACCGCGATAAATGCTCGTCAAATGTGCGGCTGAAGACGATAACATCGTCTAGATATATAATACACGTCTCCCACTGCAACCCCGTTAATACCAACTCCATTAACCTCTGAAAAGTGGCAGGGGCCGCATTCAGCCCCATCGGAAGGCAGTTAAATTGGAATAACCCCTGCGGCGTACGGAAAGCTGTTTTTTCTCGCGAGGACTCATCAAGGGGAAGCTGCCAGAAGCCCGAAGAGAGATCTAGCATCGAGAAAAACTTCGCCCCCGACAAGGCATCGAGAGAGTCGTCCATATGCGGCAGGGGATATGCATCTGCTACCGACACTTTATTTAATTTACTAAAATCAACACAAAATCTCAATTTGCCATCTTTCTTTTTGACCAAAACAACAGGCGCGCCCCATGGGCTGTTAGGCGGAGATATTATGTCCGCAGCCAACATGTCATCCACTGCCCTCGAACATGCTCGCGTTCCGCCGGACTCATCCGGTGCAAGTTTAACCGAATAGGGGCAGCGTCCCCTGTGTCAATATGATGGTAAAGCAACGAGGTGCGTCCCAAGTCCAAATCGTCAGAGCTAAACACGTCAGAATAGCTGAATAATAATTTACGAATCGCACAACGTTGTTCCCCGGAAAGAACCGAATTTTCCGCACACAATTCAGCGATCCAGCGATCATCTGCAGCTCCGGCCCCCGAAAACCTCCAACAACTCCCCGGCTGGACAAATTATCATGAGCTGTAAACGCAGTAGTGGCATGTGCCACAACAGTACCCGCCGGCACACACACGCTTTCGGTACTCGCGTTAAGCACTTGCAAAAACGGCTGTTGGTCTGGCCGGACAATAGTTTGTGCCCCAACCAGTGCCGATCCACCCGTAATAGCGGCGGACGGCGACAACAAAACACCAATCGCTCCTTGACGACCAGGTACAGGCTTCCGATAACGCAAGGGAATGAGTATCTGTGAGCCAGGTGGAATATCAACAGACACCTCGGACAACGCCTGCACCTGGGCGACAGGATCAGGTCGCCCCCAGGCTGACGGCAAAAACGCAATTTTTCGGCCTTCCGGTAGCTCAATGCAGCTCTCATTAATTCTAATCAGAATGGGCATTCTGGCCAGAAAATCGGTCCCTAACAAACAAGGAACCGCAAGAGACCTCGAAATTAACACAATTCCCGAGGCAGACACTCCCCCGATAGCGATGTTAGCGTTCACCTGGCCACAATGCCCATGCTACCCCCCTTCGCGGCGATGCAGGAAGCGTAAGCTGGACTCACGGCCTCTGGTGGGATGTTCAAGAGATGAAATATTACATCAGAAATAATGGTCGCGGACGCTCCAGAATCTACCAAAATCCGCACGTCCACCCCTTGTATCGACCCAGGTACGGTGGACGAACCGGTAGCGGCCGCGACAACCCGCCGAGCCAGCTTACGCCACTGCGTTACCGAGCGACAAGGCGCAGTCGATGGCCTCCCGTTATTAACAATACCCGGATCGCACGACAACGGTGATGAATGAGGTGTCAAGCCTTGCCGGGTGTCTGGTGCGCACCGACTTGCCTGTGCTGGCGAATCCTTTCCTGGAGCGGCCGCAGTCGAGGCCTCCTGCTGGGGCGGACCCGGAACGCGGGCCCAGCAGTCCCAAGCGTAATGGCCTTTACGGCCGCAGCGGAAACAGTCGATGTCGTTACGGCGCGCTGCAGACGCCCCGTCCCGACGCGGCCGTGTCGGCGGCGCAGCCCGTGGCCCCGGCCCCCTCGGCCCGTCCACGGAGTCGCGGCAGCCGACAGCTCCTGCGGGCCCCTGTCGTCTGGCACAAAAACTGCCTTTTTGGGGTCCCAACCCAAGGCTCCACCTTCGACGATAGGCCCCCCGTCCACGCCGTAACCTGCTTCCACCGGCGCAGGTTGAACTGGGCATCTAGACATCTGGCCGCAGCCCGGGA
This sequence comes from Lethenteron camtschaticum, assembly GCA_018977245.1. Taxonomy (NCBI): domain Eukaryota; kingdom Metazoa; phylum Chordata; class Hyperoartia; order Petromyzontiformes; family Petromyzontidae; genus Lethenteron; species Lethenteron camtschaticum. The sequence goes on along the minus strand of MU249707.1, from coordinate 54,245 downwards.
GGTGAGCTTCTCATGATCACACACCGGCATAGGAATGCCGAGATCCCGGGACAGCTCCAGCATCTTTCCCAGGATGAGAGGTTCCAGCAGGTCAGGCTCCGTCTCCGGGTATGCAGCCATAGCCAGTTCTAGCACCGCGCCCCTATACGCCACCGGAGACTCCTCGGGTGCGCGCTGTCGTTGCACAAACCGGCGATGAGCATCGTCCGGTGGTTCGTAAGCGTCAGCCATTTCGGTGAATACTCCTCGCAACGTTTTCTTCTTTGCGGCTTTTATGGAGCGGAAGAATCTAACAGACTCATCATCGAGAAGAGTCGGAAGAACTTCTAATGCCTCCGCGTCAGTCCACCTCGCCGTGCGTACCGCTGCCAAAAATCTGCAGGCGAACGCGCTCCAATCTCCCCCGATGGAGAATTCTTTTACAGTCGGCAAGTGACGCCGCTGACTCATTGGGTGGCAGATTCAACATGGCGTCCCAACGTGGTGTCGACAAGATGGCGGCCTTACGCCGAGAAGAGCCCAAAATGGCGGCTTCCCGCCTTTCCTCGTGCGCCACGCCCAAGATGGCGTCCTCACGCCGCGTGGCTGATGGCGGCGACAGCGAAGACAACCCGGGCTCCTGCGGACCACCAACATCTCCTCCAGACGCCATTCCCGGCGTGACGAGCTCACACAACTGTGCAAGTACGTTCTTGAGAGTTTCAAGTTGCTCCGCCATCTGACTCCATCTTAAATCCACGTTCTTTAGTGAAGACGGGTCCGCCGACGCGACGACCTCTTGGACCCCCGGACCCGCACTCGTCCCAGCACGGATCTCCTCGTCTGTCGGAGTCAGGTCCACCGTAGGAGGAAGGTCTTCGTCGTCGGAAGAAGAAGCCGATGCCGGAGACGGAATAATCTTTTTTCTCAGTTGTTTTGCCATGCCGTTACACTTCCAACACCAGTGTAATAAAAGACTCGGACGCTTCTCTCTGTCCTGTGTCCTTTATTTGGGTTCGATCTCTTTTCCCTCACGGCACTCCCCCTTACTCTTCGCTCTGCAGCCCCAGGCTGCTATCGCTCACGTAGCCCACTTCACAGCACTGCCCTATATACTCTTCGTTCTGCAGCCCCCAGGCTGCTGTCGCTCACGTAGCCCACTCCCTCCTTGCAGACCCGCTGCTGTCTCGTCGTGCAGACCCCCCCCCCCCGCTGCTCAACTCCACCCTTGCAGACCCGCTGCTCTCTCTGCAGCCTCCTCGCTGCTCCTCCAGCCCGGGGTCGGTCACCGCTGGCCGACGGTGCCGATCCTCGAGGTCTGTGTGTGTGGCGATCTCGCCACACTCTCTTCCCCACTCCGCCCTGCATGGCCTTACACTTTCCCCAGTCTCCGATCACTCCCTACTGCTTCCGGTTTCTCCCCTTATAACCCTGAACCCTGTCCCCCACGTGACGTAACTCCTCCCCCCATGACGTCACTTCCGGAAGGTCGTTTACGCCCGCATTACACAAGTATACAGGCCTCAGGGTTGGGATCGAACCCACGACCTCCTGTATAGCAGGCGAGGTAGTTAACATCTCCTAGCCACCGTGATGATGATGATGAGACACGCAGACTCCAAATATAGAGCAGGTGTCAAGGTTGGTGATCGAACCCACGACCTCCTGTGTACCAGGCGAGGTAGTTAACATCTCCTAGCCACCGTGATGATGATGAGAGACACAATCTCCAAATATACAGCAGGCGTCAGGGTCGGGATCGAACCCACGACCTCCTGTATAGCAGGCGAGGTAGTTAACATCTCGCCACCGTTTGCATGCGTGTGTAATAAAGGTCGTTGAAGCGACTTCTGGAATCCGGTCTTTCATTACAGCACTTCCTTCACGCTGCTGACAGGCAGCGTGAAGGGATAGAGAGAGACGCACTGCCACGTGGCAGCCTGGACCACGTGGCAGCCTGGACCACGTGGCAGCCTGGACCCCCGTTCTCGCGTGGCCTCCTCCTCCGTTTGTTCCAGTTCTGACCACGTGTGTTCGTCTCCACCCCTATTTAATACCCGGGTCACGTGATACCGTTTCCACCAATCCTGGTTAGCCTCATGGAATCTTCCAGACTCCATCGTAGGCTCCCGGGACCACGCCCCTGACTCGTCCCCCATTGGCTGTGGCCAAAGCCAGCACAACCAATCTCTACAAACAGCTGTCACCATCCCATACGTCAGGGCCATGCCCCTAGGCTTCCCCCCATTGGCTATGGACCAGGACCGGTAGAGCCAATCATCGTGACGAGTTGTAATCCGTCAACGACCCGGATATAACCTCACGTGACACGTGTACTGATGGGTGTGTGTCAACATAGGTGCCGTCTGTGTCGCAGCAGAGCCTGACGAAGCCGAATGTCCACAGGGAACGATCGCGATTCTTAAACACACACGTGGCATGTGCATCGGGGGCTTACTGTGTGTGGCATAAATCGACAGATTCATCGTCGCACGTCGGTTAAACACTTGGCTGAAATGAAAGCGTCGTGAACACAGGCCATTCAGCTTTTGCACAGAAACAGCGGGCATGCAGAGGATTGTGGGGTTTCCCTGATGCGCTGAGGCCTAGCCTAAACGAATTTCAACCGAAGGTGTTGTTACTGGGATTGCCGCAAAATATTTTTTCACGATACGACATCAAATTTCACAATAGGACGATTTTCCAATAACGTTGTAGTACTCGTATTTAGCGTGTTAGTTCTATTGTAATCAATGCAGTCTATAAGGCTCATGAACGCACAGCGCTGACAGTTACGCCAAAATGCGGTCAACAATTACACGAAACAAGGCAATGACGATGTCACATAATCGCCATGCTGTCAATTAACGCCGAAAACTGTTAGGAAAGCGTTGATTCGATTTCATAATAAATATTTATTTACAACCTGCATAACTTTTGGTGAGCACACACAATTGAATTCTTTGGTTTTATCAGCTGTGTCTCAAGCTAAGCGTGGTACATATGTTTGTGTGTTTCGTAATCACACCGAATATCTTCCAGTCCGCAGGTGCAAACAAAAAAATGTACGGGTCAGTGGTGGACTGCAAGCGATTAGCACGCTGAGCTTTGAACCCGTAACCCGAGTTAAATTCGTGCTCACGCCCAACATCAGTGGCGATTGTTTAAACCCGTCATGGGCCTCCCCTCGGTTGCCTGTGCAGTGCGTAAACATCGCTAGCACTGGGGAGACAAAGACGGCCGGGCGTGGTGCTGGCCACTCACACCCCCTCATGTGCCGTACCAGCCTTCATCGGTGCTTGCCCCGACAGCCTGTCAAAGGGCGTTACGGGGGGGCGATCTTTGCCCGCGTGTGCGTCCGTGCGTGTGTGTGCGTGTGTGCGTGCGTGTGTGCGTGCGTGTGCGTGCATGTGCGTGCGTGTGTGTGCGTGTGCGTGTGCGCGCTCCGCAAGTACTCACTGTAGGGACGCACTTGTACCAAACCTCCAGGTACTTGTACGTCCCGGGACAGGGGTCCGGAAACACCTCATTGCCAGCGACGACGTGGCACCACGTCCTGTTGTTGCACCTGCGGGGGGCAGGGGAGCGGAGCGGCGTAGAGAGGAGGAGGAGGGGGTAACGAGCACGCGCGTTAACCCCCCGCCCACACAAAACAAAGATCCCCCGTGTAGCCTGTAACAGACTGTAGGGGCAAGTGCTGTTAGCCAGCACCTATTAAGGCCAGCACGGCACACGAGGGGGTGGGTGGCCAACGCCACGCCCTTTGTCTCCCTAGTGGCGATGTTTACACATTGCACCAAGGCTGAGTCGACCTAGGAGAGGCCCGGGACCATTTCAGATAATCGTCACTGGTGCTGGCCGTGAGCGGGAATTGAACCCGGTTCACCAGGTTCATAGCGCAGCGCGCTAACCGCTACACACAGACACACACACACACACAGACACACACACACACACAGACACACACACACAGACACACACACACNAACCACACACAGACACACACACACACACACAGACACACACACAGACACACGCACACACAGACGCACACACAGACACACACACAGACACACACACACAGACACACACACACAGACACACACACAGACACACACACACAGGTGCCGCGATGTTTACTCTCGGCCACACTGGGCCAAGCATCCCCAGTGCAGGATCCTCCTGTGAGAGGGTGATGATGAGAATCAGGCCCTTTGTGGGTGCGCACTGTGATACGTAGCCGGTGCCCCGAGTTTGACGTGTGCATGCGTGTGGAGGTATGTACGTGTATGTATGCGAGTCTATGCTCTGAGGCGTGGGTGTCTGTGTGAGTCTATGGGTCTCTATCCGAGTCTGTGGGTCTCTATGTATGTATGGAGACTTTCTTTTGCACCGTTTGTAGCCGAGAAAATCCATGCACCACAGGGAGAGGCGTGCCTGCCCTTACTGTGCCAACTACACGACCACTCCCACACACACACACGCTCACGCGCGTGCACACACACACACACGCAGTCGCGCGCGTGCGCACACACACGCACACACGCGCTCACGCACGACATTCGTGCGTGCGCACACACACACACGCATACACACGCTCGCGCGCGTGCGTGCACACACACACACGCACACACACACACANGCTCGCGCGCGTGCACACACACACACACACACGCGCGCGCGTGCACACACACACACACGCACACACACACACANGCTCGCGCGCGTGCACACACACACGCACACATCGCCTCGCGCATGCACACACACACACGCTCACACGTGCACACACACACACACGTCGCGCGTGCACACACACACACACANGTCACCGCGTGCGTGCACACACACACACACANGCCGCACTGCCGCATGCACACACACACACGCTCACGACACTGGCGCCCACCTCCGAGCCACGATGTGGAAGCTCTCGACCTGCAAGCAGGCCGTGTTCTGCATCTTGGCCGCCTCGGACTCGCAGATCTGTCCGTCGGTGCGGCCGTAGAAGGCCGAGCTGACGGCGATGACGTAGCTGCCCGGGCAGCGCAGGTCGACGGGGCGACCCTCGCACGACAGCTCCCGCCGCACCGGGACTCGGAGCCTGCGACGGACAGGACGGACAGGCGGAGGTGGACAAGGTCAAGAGGTCGTTATCGTGTGTGTATAGGTCAGCCTGTGTGTGTGTAGGTCTGTTTAGGTGTGTGTAGGTGTGTGTAGGTCTGTGTCAGAGGTCGCAAACGGGTTTTGATTCCTTACCCGTACCCGGCCGCACCAGGGTCGCAATCGGTACCCGATACCCGTACCCGGCTGTACCCTACCCTACCCGTACCCGGCCGGGTACAGTAGGGTACGGGTACGGGTACCCGATTGCGACCTCTGGGATGAAGCCATGTTGCAGGCGCGGGTGGGTTGATTCTAGGAACTTGAATTGTGAGAAGAGACAAGACGTTGGGAAATGAGTGACAAACGGTGACTCACCAGTGACTCACGGCCTACCCGTACCCGGCCGCACCAGGGTCGCAAACGGGTACCCGTACCCGACCGGGTACGGGTAGCCGGGTATCGGGTAGGGTACGGGTATCGGGTACCCGGTTGCGACCTCTGGGACAAGGTCAAGAGGTCGTTATCGTCATCATCATTGTTATTATGATTGGCCGCTTACCCAAGCAAACGCCTCAGAGTCTCAAGGGTTATTGTCCAGGAGGGTCCTGCCAGGGTTTCACCGTAGTGGCCGATGTTGCTACCGCTGCTGCTGCTGCTGCTNTGTGGTGGAATCCAATTTTTCAGTTTGTGTTTCGTTTGTTGTCCTTCCCCCACAACTCCGATGAGCACGGTGGGCTACGTACGGTGCCAAAGACGTCAAAGTACGCACGTGCTTTGGAAACAACAACAACAACACACTCCATGCAGAAAGGTGCCCAAGTCGGATTTGAACCCAGGCGCTGCTTGCTGTGATGCACAAGTGTCACCGCCAATGTGGGATTTCCAGGATGTCCAATTGGGATGAGCACCCAAACACCCCCATTGCAATCCAACATAGCAACGATTTCAACTTGTAGCGCTCTGCACGGCTATCGCTCGCCCTGCCAGAGAGAGAACGAGCTATACAGCTCTACGATGTGGCTTATCGTGTGGACATTTATAGCAGCCAAATACTCTAAAACGCACGTTGATTCTAAATGTCCAGCGAACACCCGGAGGACCTGGAGAAAAATCCACATGACCATGGGGGAACAGGCAAACTCCAAATATACGGCAGGCATCAGGAGTCGGGATCGAACCCACGGCCTCCTGTAGACCAGGCGAGGTTGTTAACATCTCACCACGGAGAGAGAGAGAGACACGCAAACCCCAAATATACAGCAGCAGGTGTCCGGGTCGGGATCGAACCCACGACCTCCTGTACCAGGCGAGGTGGTCAACATCTCACCGCCACGGCGCCCCTCTCTTATGCACATCACTTCTCAATTCACTACATTGTTGTCTCGTCTCTATCAGTTTTTTTTTCTCATCTCACTCCGTCGCTATCTTTGCAGGAGGTTCATGGGTTCAATCCTGACCGTGATGCCTGCTGTAGACATGAAGTTTGCATGTCTCCCTCCCCGTGGTCGCGTTCGTTTTTCTCCGGGTCCTCCGGTTTATGTCTCGCGACGATGACGACGATGATGATGAAAGTATTTGGCCACTACTATAAATGTGCACGTGCCAATAAGCCACTTTGTGGAGCTATAACCTGTGATCACCAGGTCGCTTCTGACAAAGAGCTATAATATATAATAAAAATCTCAGTGGGCGCCTTAACTGGTTCAATAAACTATGGGAAACTCATTTGCCAGTAAAAATATAATTGGTTTTTACCCTTCTATCTGGCAACAAAACTGACACCTTTTTACAAGGAGTCATGTTTGCATAGACCACAATACCTGCAGTCATAATGCAAACAAAAAACATAACTCTGATAATGTGCACTGTCCTTGAGGTTGATTGGTCCACACCCGAGACAGCTTTCCTTAGAGCCTAGTCTCACATGGGTTGGACCAGATGATGCCAAAAGTTTTTAAAACAAGACAGAGCCTCGTACCGTTGCGCGAGGCCAACCGCTTGCGCCCAGCAGCAGCAGCAGCAGCTGCGCTTGAAGCAGTCTCCAGCTGGCCATCGTGAACCCACGCGCGATGTCGGCAGCAGGAGACGGAGGAGTCGGGCAGAGTGACCTCTGAACCGCTGACCTCTGACCCCTCCGGCGAGGACTTTCTCCAAGGCGTTGCTGGAGACGGTGAAGTCGTTTTAGTCTCAGTACTTGGTCAGGTGAATGCTGTGGTGGAGACGGAGAGAGTGTGGTCGTCATTAGTGTTACAGTGGACGTCACTGTTGCATCATCATCATCCATTACACCTGTCACGATGGTCCTGACTCCGATGAGCACTCCTTGGCTACGTACGGTGCAAAATAAGTTCAGCAAACATGAGCACATGCATACCTACTCCGGTCTACTACCAGCGACAAAATAATTCCTTGAAAAATCAAGTCAGCCACGGGGGAGAAAGTCCAGGCATAAGTGGGTTATCGCGCCTTCAGGCGATGTAGAGACGGGCAAGAAACCAACTTGCTGTGAGGTCACTTGTGAAAAAGAGCCACAGACACTCAGTGGGCCCTGAGCTTGGTAATATAAAAGTGTAGTTGAGTTATATTCTTGGTGTTTAATTAAAAAGATAACAAATTGAAAATGATAAAAGCAAAAAACCCACAATGATGACCACGTGGAAACGTCGAGCATCCAAATAGTCTCCAAACGCGCGACGTTGATTCTATAAATGTGGAGAAAATTTCACGCGACCACGGAGAGAGACACCGCAAAACTCCAAACAGACAGTAGAAGCGTCAGGGTTGGGATAGAACCCACGACCTCCTGCGTACCAGGCGAGGTAGTTAACATCTCCTAGCACCGATGATGATGATGATGAGAGAGACACGCAGACTCCAAATATACAGGTCAGGGTCGGGATCGAACCCACGACCTCCTGCGTACCAGGCGAAGTAGCTAACATCTCCTAGCCATCGTGTGATGATGATGAGAGAGACACGCAAACTCCAAATATACAGCAGCAGGCGTCAGGGTCGGGATGAACCCACGACCTCCTGCGTACCAGGCGAGGTAGTTAACATCTCCTAGCCACCGTGATGATGAGAGACACGCAAACTCCAAATATACAGCAGGCGTCAGGGTCGGGATCGCACCCACGACCTCCTGCGTACCAGGCGAGGTAGTTAACATCTCCTAGCCACCGTGATGATGATGAGAGACACGCAGACTCACGGCTGTCAATGTACTCAACAGGCTGCAAGAGAGCACTGCTGTTGTGCACAGGAGCACTTCTCTGGCTCCGAAGTCTAAAGTCGCCTGCCTTTCTCCGGGCCGCATTGGCCAGCGACGTGGAGCGGGGGTCAAGCAAATCTCCCTGGATTTGAAGTTTTCGTGACTGCAAGGATTCATACTCTTGGTTCTTTCGGTAAAGTCACGTAGGTAAAAAATGAAATTAAAATTAATTAGAATCCCTGCCTCACTTGATGCAGCAAATCTGGCTGTGACGGTCCCACCTGATGACGGAGACTTGTGTTGCGTACGAAACGTCGTGATTTTATTATTTATTAATTTTAATTTAATTTTTTACCTACATGGTGACTTTACCGAAATAACTAAAAGTACAAATCTCCCCTCTCGAGGTCAGCCTCATCCAGCAGCGGGTCGGCGAAAGGCTTCGATGAAAACCCCTACGCGTCAATTAACTCGCGTCTATTCATAGTGGCGAGGTGGGGGGGGNAAGATCCCCCGTGTAGCCTTGACAGACTGTAGGGGCAAGTGCTGTTAGCGAGTAGCAGCAGCAGCTATGAAGGCCGTCACTGTAGCTTACAAAGACAAAGATGCCCCGTGTAGCCTTGACATACTGTTGGGGCAAGTGCTGTTAGCGAGTAGCAGCAGCTATGAAGGCCGTCACTGTAGCTTACAAAGACAAAGATCCCCCGTGTAGCCTTGACAGACTGTAGGGGCAAGTGCTGTTAGCGAGTAGCAGCAGCAGCAGCTATGAAGGCCGTCACTGTAGCTTACAAAGACAAAGATCCCCGTGTAGCCTTGACAGACTGTAGGGCAAGTGCTGTTAGCGAGTAGCAGCAGCAGCAGCAGNTATGAAGGCCGCCTTTGTCTCCCCAGTAACCAGCCCGTGCTGTAAAGATACACACGGATATCCACATTCACCATACATCACTCACTCGCATTCATATTAACAAAACTAAAATTGTATATTTTTTACCTACGTGACTTTGCCGCATTGATGAGCAATTAGATTTCGTTCGCTTGCAAAAATTAATCGTTAAAGAATTAATAAAAATGAATAATTAATTCTTTAACGATCAATTTTGGGAGCTTGGTGAGGAGGTTGTTTAGGCCTCAGCCTCGGCGCTCGCCTGGATCTCAGGCCCGGCTCGTTGGGCCGGAGTCGCTAGGCGAGGCCGTGGTCCCCGACGTGAGGCGAGGCCTGGTGACTACCCATCATGTCTCGCTCTCTCAAGTTAACATCGGTGCACTTGCAACGATTTGTTTATGTTACTCGTGGGCTATAAGCTTTCATTGTGACGTTGCCGTGCTTTAAACATTGTTATTTACCTTCTAATAGCGGTTCACAGACGCGAATCATTGTACCGTACACACACGGACCACGCAGCTCCTCGCGCAGGCTGTAGTAGCAGCAGCAGCTATGAAGGCAAAGACAAAGATGCCCCGTGTAGCCTGTAGTAGCATGCTGCAGGGGCAAGTGCTGCTAGCAGAGGGGTGGGTGGCCAGCACCACGCCCGGCCGCCTTTGTCTCTCTTCAAATGTTCATACAGTTTTAGATTTAAAGCTTTCGTGACTGCAGGGATTCTCTTCTTGGTTCTTTCGGTAAAGCACGTAGAAGGGAAATAATAAAATGATAAAAATAAAACAATACAATAAAATGATAAAATAACAAAATGTTATAATATATTTAAATGAAAATATTAATATATTTTTCGATTTAAAGCTTTCGTGACTGCATGGATTCATCTTCTTGGTTCTTTCGGTAAAGTCACGTAGAAGGGAATTAATAAAATAATAAAAATAAAACATAATAAAATAATTCTCACGACGTTTCGGCCACAACGCAAGCAGCCGTTCTCTGGTGAAGAACAGGTCTGTCGGGAGACAGCGTCTGAATGTCTCCTCGACAAACCTGGTCTTCAGCTGAGGACGGCTGTCGGGAGACAGCGTCTGAATGTCTCCTCGACAGACCTGGTCTTCACCTGAGGACGGCTGTCGGGGAGACAGCGTCTGAATGTCTCCTCGACAGACCTGGTCTTCACCTGAGGACGGCTGTCGGGGAGACAGCGTCTGAATGTCTCCTCGACAGACCTGATCTTCACCTGAGGACGGCTGTCGGGAGACAGCGTCTGAATGTCTCCTCGACAGACCTGGTCTTCACCTGAGGACGGCTGTCGGGGAGACAGCGTCTGAATGTCTCCTCGACAGACCTGGTCTTCACCTGAGGACGGCTGTCGGGGAGACAGCGTCTGAATGTCTCCTCGACAGACCTGGTCTTCACCTGAGGACGGCTGTCGGGAGACAGCGTCTGAATGTCTCCTCGACAGACCTGGTCTTCACCTGAGGACGGCTGTCGGGGAGACAGCGTCTGAATGTCTCCTCGACAGACCTGGTCTTCACCTGAGGACGGCTGTCGGGAGACAGCGTCTGAATGTCTCCTCGACAGACCTGGTCTTCACCTGAGGACGGCTGTCGGGGAGACAGCGTCTGAATGTCTCCTCGACAGACCTGGTCTTCACCTGAGGACGGCTGTCGGGGAGACAGCGTCTGAATGTCTCCTCGACAGACCTGGTCTTCACCTGAGGACGGCTGTCGGGGAGACAGCGTCTGAATGTCTCCTCGACAGACCTGGTCTTCACCTGAGGACGGCTGTCGGGGAGACAGCGTCTGAATGTCTCCTCGACAGACCTGGTCTTCACCTGAGGACGGCTGTCGGGGAGACAGCGTCTGAATGTCTCCTCGACAGACCTGGTCTTCACCTGAGGACGGCTGTCGGGAGACAGCGTCTGAATGTCTCCTCGACAGACCTGGTCTTCACCTGAGGACGGCTGTCGGGGAGACAGCGTCTGAATGTCTCCTCGACAGACCTGGTCTTCACCTGAGGACGGCTGTCGGGGAGACAGCGTCTGAATGTCTCCTCAACAGACCTGGTCTTCACCTGAGGACGGCTGTCGGGGAGACAGCGTCTGAATGTCTCCTCGACAGACCTGGTCTTCACCTGAGGACGGCTGTCGGGAGACAGCGTCTGAATGTCTCCCGACAACCTGGTCTTCACCTGAGGACGGCTGTCGGGAGACAGCGTCTGAATGAAGAGGACACACTGAAGAATTTGAGTCAGTCTTTTATGTATTTTGCATTATAACGTGAATGATAATTCCCCCTCCACCGAACGCACGTGTGTTGCTAGGGGCAACCCCCGGTCAGCTGTCTGCGCATGTGCAGATGCATATTAAAATAATAATAGCACTAAATTGTTAACTATTTAAAGTTGACGTATGCGAAAATAGAACAGCGCTGGCTCACCGGGGCTTATCGCCTGGTACCCGGGTACTTTGAACGTAAACCCTACGGTTCGCGAGCAAATCTTTCGCAAGTTTCGTCCACGCACAGACACAGACAAACACAGACACAGAAAATGGCTTTTATAGGCAAGATTGTGTAGACGTGTAGTGTAAAGTAGTGTAGTGTAAAGTGGATATAGTGTAACGTGGCTCAGTGAAGGATATGATGGATGCCACAGGGTCACCGAACCCCATTGTGAATCCTCAGTGTGCCGAGTGAATGTTTCGTAGATTTGGCGTTAACAAGAACGGAGTAAAAAGAATAACACTTAGTTACTAAGCACATTCAAGTGATGAGGGTCAAAAAACAGTGCTTCTGCATTGTGAAATTGACACAAGTGTATAGTAAGGTAGTGAATTGTGTAGTGTATCAAAGTGTAGTGTTTGTAGTAGTGTAATGTATAGTGTAAAGTGGCTCGTAATGATGGGCATGCTGGATGCTGTGGTGCCCTAAACAACTTTGTGGGGATCTCCAAACCCCCACAGCACCTGGCTGAAACCAGATGGAGTCCAATTTCAGCCGAGGCCACCCCCAGCCGTGGCTGGAGGCTACTTGCAGAAATATTGATCGACGGTCGATGGGCACAGCTTGCACCTGACGTTCCAGCGGAGTTGTTCCTTGCATCTGCACTGCTTCTCCACCGTGACTGGGAAGGGAACAGCAGCAGAGGCGACGGTGCGAAACGACGCGTGAACCATCGTCGTTTTGCTCACAATGATTTTTCATCGCAATTTTGCGATCGTCGTTGACGTCGCGAGGTGAAAAATCTCCCTTCGAGCGACCCAAGGTTAACGGAAAGCAGTTCTCAAGAAATGTTTTCTATTTAATTGTGGAGTTTACAGTACTGTATAGTGCAGTGTATAGGAGTGAAGAATAGTGTATAGGGACAGTGCGGAAAGAGAGAGACGGTGCGTGGGTGGAGAAGGGGGGTGAGGGGCTCACCTTGCGAGATGTCGTATCCTCTGTCACAGCACGTGATGACGGAGCATCCCTCGGTGCCCTCGGAGGTGACGTTGCACCGCCGCCCACCGCGCCGGGGATGCCGCTGGCGTCGTCGCGCTCGCAGTAGTTCGGGCTGGCGCTCACGTGCACCAGCTTGCTCGCCGTGGGCGCCGTCAACCACTCGTTCACCGGCTCCAGACGCCAGCGGGACCAGCGGGTGGCACCGCCGGTAACGGCACCGGCTGCACCGCCGCGACGACCGCTCGTCTTGTGGCTCACCAACCGCATGGCGGAACTTGTGTCGTACTTTTCCTGCAGCCACCATTGTCATCATCATCATCAGGGGATGAGGAGGATCCGCCATGTGTGTTTTTGTTGAAGTGGTGGTGGTTGTTGTGTGAATGCGGGGAACCTGCTTAGCTGTTAGGGACCCTCCCCCTGTTTGTAGCCCTCCTGTCAATTAATCCTTAATCCCACCCACACCTCCTCCGGGTGCAGTCTCATCACCGCAGCCGTGAGCTCACCTTCAGAAAGTTTCCAACTTTGCGAAAGTCGGCGAGATGCGGCGAGCAGACCTGGAGCACGCAGATGCCAAATTCAAAGTGGCACTTGCAGTCAACGGATGCCAGATTGTACACCGCCTGTAGCACCACCACCACAACGTCATCGTCACTACCACAATCATTGTCACCACCAACACCATTATCATTTGTCACTACCAACCGCCATTTCCCAATAATTGGCAGTGACGTCACCGACGGCGCTTGTGCCAGCTGTGTGAACATTAAGCCCACGTGAAGTGTCGAATGTCCGCCTGGCAGGAGGTCATGGGACAGACCCAGGTGCCACGGGTCGACTGACTGAGATGACTGGCAATGCACCACCTGTGTGGCCCCTGCTGCTGTGCCAACTTGCTGCATATTAGCCGCCCAGCGCTCTGCTCGTTGTTGGAGCACCGCTTCTCTGCCCTCTTTTGCCGAGGGGTGACTGCGTCCAACTCCTCCACAGAGGCCGATCTTAACACGCTGGTACCAGTCAGTAGCAAGTCCACTCAGCTCCACGTCCTCCTGTACCACATCACTGCATCCCTTCTCCAGCCTGTGCCACACCCTTTAAGCACCCTCGATCTGGCCGAACTAAAGTGGCTTCGGGTGGCTGGGCATGCGGCTACATGATCCAGCCAAAGCAGCCTTGCCTGCGGAGGAGCTCAGCAAATGGACTTTGTCCAGATCTTTCAAGGATTTGTGAGCTCTTCACACAATCCAGCCTGGTTAAACCCAGGATGGATTGTAGGCATGCCACCCTGAATGTTTCTAAGTGGCAAAATGTTACATGGCGGGGGGTCACGTTTTGCAAGCGTAGAGGGCATGACCATGGCCAAGAAGACCTGAAGCTTTGTGTGGAGCAACAGACCAGGTAGCTTCCACACAGCATGGCGCAGTCAATGCAAATATAATTCCTCTCAATTGAGACCTCTGCTGTCAGAGAGCTGGTCATAGGCACACTTTCCAGGTATGGGAAACTCTCCACAACTGCCCCATCACCAATTGGGAGTTGTGGAGTGTCCAATGCACAACATACCCAGGCAGGTGCTTAGTTTTGCTGGGGCTGTTGGCAAGGCCCCACCTCTTAGTGGCAAGCTCCAGGTTCAGCAGCAGAGCCTCCAACTCCTCCTCTGAGTGAGCAGAAATTACCAGATCGGCAAACATAACGTGGTTGAGCAATAGGGAGCCATCCCTTGACCGCACCCGGGCATCATCAGCCTCCCATTGTATCTGTACCAGATTCTGCCGGACAGTCATGGAAGGCTTCACGAACTATGTGGTCGAAAATGTTTTGAATAATGTGGGAGCCAAAGACATCGCTGTCGCACCCCAAGGTGAAGAGGGAGTGGTTCCAACTCCCAGCCACGCAGCTTTATCCGGGCCTGCCCACCATCATGAAGGTCTTGAATAATTGTGAGCAGTCGGACTCTGAAAGCACGAAGAACAACCCACAGCCCAGGCCTATTGATGATAACATAGTGACTTGGCCAGGTCAAAAAAGCAGAGATGTAAGTCTTGTTGGAATTCCCTACACCTCTGCTGTAGCAGATGGACAGAAAACATGGCGTCTGTGCAGTCAAAAAAGCAAGATGTAGGTCTTGTTGGAATTCCCTACACTTCTGCTGTAGCAGACGGACAGAAAACATGGCGTCTGTGCAGTGAAAAAAGCAGAGATGTAGGTCTTGTTGGAATTCCCTACACCTCTGCTGTAGCAGACGGACAGAAAACATGGCGTCTGTGCAGTCAAAAAGCAGAGATGTAGGTCTTGTTGGAATTCCCTACACCTCTGCTGTAGCAGACACAGAAAACATGGCGTCTGTGCAGTCAAAAAAGCAGAGATGTAGGTCTTGTTGGAATTCCCTACACCTCTGCTGTAGCAGACGGACAGAAAACATGGCGTCTGTGCAGGGCCACCCTGGCCTAAAACCACGTTGGTCTCCGTGCCAATAATCGTCCACCCATTCACCCTGTTAATATTTATTTTTGGAAAAGGCATACAAGAGTGATTCTGCCTATTTTTTGTAATATTTTTTTATCGGCATGTAGCGCTGGGGCATAAGCACGCTGTGAATATCACACCCCCCACCCCGCTGCCTCACCCACATAAAAGATAGCTGGAGGTTAATGACTGCAGGAAGTTGTAAAACTAGAATAACTACACTTAGGCGCAATTGAGAGCATCTGTGTCCACAGGCCATGAGATGGCTGAAGGGTAGAGGAGCCAGGCCTTGATGTGACTTAGGAAATTACTTCAGTAAAGTAGAACAGACACACACGTACACCGGACAAGCGGTCACAATCAAAGGACAGTTGTTCCGTCGTGAGAGGAAACCGACCAATCACAGGCCGAGGAGCAAAATCAAAGGAGTTCCGCTCCGTTGTAAGAAGACGGGTCTGAGGTGGGAGATTTTCGGATATAACGAAGAAGCCGAACCACGCAAATCAGTCTTGCGACGGCAAGCTCCAGGGTATGGTCCTCGAAATCAACCGTGGGTGTCGAGTCTTGCAGAGAGGGTCGATGTGTTGCTAAGTGGCGAGTTTGGCGCTGAACGACAGTATGGCTGCAAGTTTTATTCTGCACTTGTCAAGGACTGCGATAACTTGTATCGTACTAATCCATAAGAGTTGTGAGACGCTAAGGAGGTGCGCGAATATATTTTGAGTTTGAGAAGCGAGTGAGGAGCTGTGACGAGCAGCTGACAGCAGCAGGAGCCCTCCCTACCCGTACCCGTACCCTACCCGAAATGAGTGACAAACGGTGACTCACGGTCTACCCGTACCCTACCCGAAATGAGTGACAAACGGTGACTCACCAGTGACTCACGGCCTACCCGTACCCGTACCCGGCCGCACCCGTACCCTACCCGTACCCGGCCGGGTACGGGTAGCCGGGTACGGGTATCGGGTACCCATTTGCGACCCTGGTGCGGCCGGGTACGGGTAGACCGTGAGTCACTGGTGAGTCACCGTTTGTCACTCATTTCCCAACCCGGTTGCGACCTCTGACGTAGACGGAGCCGGACCCATCACCCCTGCCAGCACGGACAGCGCCAGCAGCGTGCGCGGCGTGCAGATTCGGCAAACACCCCGGCGGTGGAGACTGACGGCGCAGGCAAGAGCGCCGCGTGTTTCACGCACACACAAACCCAGGGCCTTGCTTGGGCCCCGACGTGTTTTCAGTAGGAGGAACGCTGCACCGGAAACCACTGGGTATTGTCAAAAGCACAGTAGCAGGAATAGGTGGACAACGCAAGCCGTGCTGCCCGCTATAATTATTGTACCTTGAGGTGACTGCCCTCCCACACACACAACACGCATATCAGTATGGCTAAGATTGTTACGAAAAGTTTGTGTGTTTTGAAAAGGGTTGCCATCAAGGTGTTTTTTTTAACTATTAGCCTATCGGGATAAGCATTGTTCTGTCCCTTGAGTTAAATATGGTCTAATAGGGGTTTTCCCCTTTTTCTGGCAACAAAATTGACACCTTTTGCAAGGAATCATGCTTACATTAACCACAATACTTGCAGTCAAACAACATTCCTTGCAAAAGGTGTCAGTTTTGTTGCCAGAAAAAAGGGGAAAAACCCTATTAGTATATTTGGTACTGGCAAAGGAGATCCCATTATTAAATATGGTCGTTTAGAAGTATTTTAGTCACATGTATTCTTTCATTGCGTAACCCTTCCAATGAATTCATTGACACACTAAACATGTATAAGCATCCTAGCGTCGTGTATGGTTGCACTGCTCTGAGGAGTTAGCCTCTTGTTCCAATTGTTCTATTGCTCAGTTTTCACAGTAACTCTAGAGGGTTAATTGTATGGATCGATGATTAGGACATCTACATGAGTACTGCGGTGACAATTCCAATCATAAGTGTGTTCGCATTCGTGTTTTTAGTTATTAAAGTTGCCTAACAGAAGTGTGCGAATGGTTCATTCCTAAGTCAATCATCTGAATCATAAGAACCGTATCCTGCGGTGAGATCTGAATCCTGAGACCGAACAATTTCACCGAAACATAACCAGTAAAAGTTCAAGCGATAATCATTGTATTAATTGGTAATACAACCCTAGACAACGAAGTCGAGCCTAAGTGTATACATTTGCATCATTGCATAAAATCAGATACTTTTTCACGAAATTTTTTTACGACGCAATACATACAACAACCCACCCGTTCACCCATTCCCCCCCCACTCACCAGCCGGCCGGCCTCGTTATTGTGCAAATTCATCTGGACGAGTTTCGCCAAAGACTGCCATCCTCCTCCTCCAAGCCTCCTGCGATCGTGTTCGCTCGCATCCACGAACCGCTTGGCAAATTGGTATCCGTATACGAGGGCGTCTCCATAGCCCAGACTGTTGTACAGCAGCCTCATGGTTTGAGGAATCGCCAAGGGGCAGATGTCCCGCAGCGCCCCCTGGCCACAGGCGCGCGCCACCGCGTGGACAACTCCGGCGGCGGTCAGGGCGGAGACGAAGGCGCCTCGCGCGAGCCTGGAGCCCCCCACCCCGACCCGACCAAAGAGCCCAATTAGCCCCGCCAACAAAACAATTTGATCAATTGTGTATATAATGGAGGGGTTTCTTTTCTCTAGTACACTGGTCAACACACTGTTTTCTGGCATGAGGTATTCCAACGGTGTTAAGGTAGTTTGGGGTGCTGATTCCAATATCTGGCATCAGTTTTTGTCTATCACATCAGGTTTTTGAGATATCAAATATTGCATTTTCAATAAAACTGCGGAAGAAAAATATTAAATAAATGTGGATATCTACATAAAATGATAATATAAACACATTATCCTAAAACACAGCACCATATTTTAACACTAAAGCAGTCGTTGACTCGCAACAACTTGCAATCATAAGTGACAAGATACTAAACCTCACTAAATCGGCTGTGTCGGATGGTGGCGGGTAACACCACCACATTTATGTTGATGCCATCTAACACAAAAACCTTGGTTTTAAACAAGCACCTTGTAAGTTTAACACGTGTGTTGAAGCGTGAAACCAAATTTTTTTTTTTAAATGTTGTGGTTTCACGCTTCAACACACCGGTGGGCTAAAGCAGTGAACTATTTGTCTTTTGTCACGTGACACTTTTTTGCTGATTGGCCGTGTCGGGTGGTGGAGGGTTACAACACATTTATAAATAATGTTGATTACGAATCACCTTGTGAGACACAAGACACAGCTCAATAGCTGGGGACTGTCTGGGCCAAACCTCGGCAGGGTGACCAACCCCGACTTGAAGGGTCTGCAGCAGCTCCTTGCCACTCCGCCTCACTGCCAGAAGTCACAAACGGGTTTTGATTCTTTACCCCCGTACCCGCCGCACCAGGGTCGCAAACGGGTACCCGTACCCGTACCCGGCCGTACCCGTACCCTACCCGTACCCGGCCGGGTACGGGTAGGGTACGGGTATCGGTACCCGTTTGCGACCTCTGGGATGAAGCCACGTTGCAGGCGCGGGTGGGTTGATTCTAGGAACTTGAATTGTGAGAAGAGACAAGACGTTGGGAAATGAGTGACAAACGGTGACTCACCAGTGACTCACGGCTACCCGTACCCGGCCGGGTACGGGTAGCCGTATCGGGTAGGGTACGGGTATCGGGTAGGGTACGGGTATCGGGTAGGGTACGGGTATCGGTAGGGTACGGGTGACGGGTAGGGTACGGGTGACGGGTAGGGTACGGGTATCAGGTAGGGTACGGGTATCGGGTAGGGTACGGGTATCGGGTAGGGTACGGGTATCGGGTAGGGTACGGGTATCGGGGTAGCCGGGTATCGGGTAGGGTACGGGTATCGGGTAGGGTACAGGTAGGGTACGGGTATCGGGTAGGGTACGGGTATCGGGTAGGGTACGGGTATCGAGTAGGGTACGGGTGACGGGTAGGGTACGGGTGACGGGTAGGGTACGGGTATCGGGTAGGGTACGGGTATCGGGAGGGTACGGGTATCGGGTAGGGTACGGGTGACGGGTAGGGTACGGGTGACGGGTAGGGTACGGGTATCGGTAGGGTACGGGTATCGGGTAGGGTACGGGTATCAGGTAGGGTAGGGTATGGGGTAGGGTACGGGGTAGGGTACGGGTATCGGGTAGGGTACGGGTATCGGGAGGGTACGGGTATCGGGTAGGGTACGGGTATCGGGGAGGGTACGGGTGTCGGGTAGGGTACGGGTGTCAGGTAGGGTACGGGTGTCAGGTAGGGTACGGGTGTCAGGTAGGGTATGGGTGTCAGGTAGGGTACGGGTGTCAGGTAGGGTACGGGTGTCGGGTACCCGGTTGCGACGTCTGCTCACTGCTCATCTAGCGGCGGGTTTTGGCCGGCCACCGAATAGCCGGTCACCGCGTCGCGCGCTTCCAGCTTGTTACATACACATGACACTATACTGGCACGCACTACACACTACTATACTACTGTAGTGACATAGCATTGGTCGCTTGGGCACCTAGCGCCAGTTACTGACAGAAAGGGCAACTGGGAGTTGCAGTAGCCCTCTCTGCCGGTGAGGCATGCAATGTCACGGAACGGGTCCCTAGGGGGCGTAGTGCTGGTGGCTGGCAGATCTGTCCCAGAACCTTCTGGTAGCTTCCAGAAGGGGGCGTAGCCGAAGGCAGAGCCAGGGGCATAAAAGGGAGGTAGACCAGAGAACAACGCCGGGTGGCGATCAGTGCGAAGACAATGCAAGCATCGGAGCCGCTCGTCGCAGCTCGGGGTCAAACAAAAGTTAGCGTCAAGGGGAAACTCCGACGCTCGCTCTGACCCGGGCGACGATCCCCTTACCTGGCCGAGCTATGGGGTCGAGAGCATCTTCCGCGCCGGGCGTGGTGCAGTTCCACCGCTTGGCCCGGAACTGGTGCTGACACTCGGCGAGCGCCAGCCGGGCACCCTCGGCCACGTGCGGCACGTGGATCGGGTGCTGCCGGCATATTCTGCGTTGTTCGGGGGATAGCCCCGGCGCCATGATGCACAGCAGCTGATACTCAGAGGGGTCGAAGTTGGGAGCCCACAGTGCCAGCGACCTGCGGGCGGGGGGGGGAGTCACGGTGGCCATGGGATGTTGACTATCTCGCCTGGTGTGCAGGAGGTAGTAGGTTCGATCCCGACCCTGATGCCTGTTGTTGTATATTAGAAGTTTGCGTGTCTCTCTCTCTCATCGTCGTGGTGGCTAGTAGATGTTGACTCTCTCGTCTGGTATGCAGGAGGTAGTAGGTTTGATCCCCACCCTGATGCCTGTTGTTGTATATTCTAAGTTTGCGTATCTCTCTCATCGTCGTGATGGCTAGTAGATGTTAACTACCTCGCCTGGTGTGCAGGAGGTAGTAGGTTTGATCCCGACCCTGATGCCTGTTGATGTCTATTAGAAGTTTGCGTCTCTCTCTCATCGTCGTGGTGGCTAGTAGATGTTAACTACCTCGCCTGGTATACAGGAGGTCGTGGGTTTGATCCCAACCCTTAAAATGCCTGCTGCTGCTGCTGCTGCTCTATGTTTGTAGTTTGTGTGTGTCTCCCCACGGTCGTGTGGATTTTTCTCCGGGTCCCTCTTGTTTTTCCCCTCCGCATTGAGAATCTGTGTCGTGTCGTCATTCAAACCCACCGCCACCGGACACAGCCACCTAGTGAGGGTTGTCACGTTAACAGAACATGCCAATTCGTCACGAGTACAGCACTAGTGTGTCGTTTATAGTGTGGTGTATAGTGTAGTGTATAGTAGTGTATAGTGTAGTGTATAGTATATAGTAGTGTATTGTAGTGTATAGTGTAGTGTATAGTAGTGTATAGTGTAGTAGTGTATAGTAGTGTATAGTGTAGTGTATAGTGTAGTGTAGTATAGTGTAGTGCAGGGTCGGCAACCAAAATAACAAGAAGAGCCATTTCTTTCCAATTCGGTACAAAATTCAGTATTTCAAGAGCCGCAATGCATCTGAGTACATACTGTACATACGTACATATCGTCAAGAAGCAGCCCGTAAAGAGCCGCATGCGGCTCCGGAGCCGTAGGTTGCCGACCCCTGGTGTAGTGTATAGTAGTGTATAGTGTAGTGTATATAGTGTAGTGTATAGTAGTGTATAGTGTAGTATATTGTGTATAGTGTGTAGTGTGTATGTGTATAGTGTAGTAGTGTATAAAGTGTGTAGTGTGTGTGTATGTGTAGTGTATAGTGTAGTGTGTGTAGTGCAGGGGTCGGCAACCAAAATAACAAGAAGAGCCATTTCTTTCCAATTCGGTACAAAATTCAGTATTTCAAGAGCCGCAATGCATCTGAGTACATACGTACTCATCGTCAAGAAGCAGCCAAAGAGCCGCATGCGGCTCCGGAGCCGTAGGTTGCCGACCCCTGGTGTAGTGTATAGTAGTGTATAGTGTAGTGTATAGTATTGTATAGTGTAGTGTATAGTAGTGTAGTGTGAAGTAGTGTAGCGTATAGTGTAGTGTATAGTAGTGTATAGTAGTGTATAGTGTAGTGTATAGTAGTGTATAGTAGTGTAGTGTATAGTGTATAATGTAGTGTATTGTAGTAGNGTATAGTGTAGTGTATAATGTAGTGTATAATGNGTATAGTGTAGTGTATAATGTAGTGTATAGTGTACTAGTACAGCACACCGGTGTGTTGGAGAGCCAAGCCACAATATTTATAATCCGAGTACCGCGACATTTCGCCAGTTAGTACAACCAGCTTTATCAGGCGACAGCCCTTACTAATTGACTGTGTCGGCGGGTTTTAACGACACAACGTTTGTACATTTCACGCGATCCAACCCCCAAAAAAACTGGCTGACATTGGTCACGGAAGCGCTGCCGCTACGAGGTATTAAACAAAACACAAACGTATAGTGTAGTGTATAGTGTCGTGTATAGTAGTGTATAGTGTAGTGTATAGTAGTGTAGTGTATAGTAGCAACATATTAGGCAAGGTTGCTAAATAAACTTAGAAACTTGTGCGCTCATCGCAGCAGTGAGGAGGAAGACAGCGACGGTTCGCATTTACCACCAAGAGGCGCCCGCGACTGCCCACAGCTGTGCCAAGGTGCAGAGTCCCAGCAGCAGCGGGGAGCAGCTCGTGTGTCGGAGAGAACTCATCGCAATCGTGGCCAGCGGCGCTGTGCAGAAGAGAAGCAGACCGGTGGTGACGATGTCAACAACCTCCCTGGTGCGCAAAGGTCGTGGGTCCGATGCCGACCCTGACAATGCCTGCTGCCGTATATTTTGAGTTTGCGTATCTCTCACCATCATCTCGGCGGTGACGATGTTAACTCCCTAGCGTGGTACGCGGGATCGAACCCACGGGCGCTTGTATACCAGGCGAGGGAGTTAACATCTCACCACCTTGATCATGATGAACTCCGACTGCTGTCACTGGTGATGTCTGTAGCCGACTGACCTTACAACAGAGGTCGCAAACGGGTTTTGATTCCTTACCCGTACCCGTGTTACACACACACACTGGTAATGTGTTACACACACACACTGGTAATGTGTTACACACACACACACTGGCAATGTGTTACACACACTGGTAATGTGTTACACACACACACTGGTAATGTGTTACACACACACAACACTGGCAATGTGTTACACACACACACTGGTAATGTGTTACACACACACACTGGTAATGTGTTACACACACTGGCAATGTGTTACACACACACAACACTGGTAATGTGTTACACACACTAGTAATTGTGTTACACACACACACTGGCAATGTGTTATACACACAGTGTTACATACACACACAGTGTTATACACACACACACACAGTGTACACACACAGTGTTACACACAGTGTTACATACACACAGTGTTACACACACACAGTGTTACACACACACACACACTGGCAANGTGTTACACAGTGTTACACACACACNGTGTTACACACACNGTGTTACACACACACACTGGTTACACACACAGTGTCACACACAGTGTCACACACACNGTGTCACACACACNGACACACACCCTGTGTTACCCAACACAGTGTCAGTGTTACACACACACTGGCAATGTGTTACATACACGTGACGTAAGATCGCGTCCCCACGGCAGACAAGGCGACCTCTGGCTCGCGCCGCACCACGTGACGAGGCCCGCAGAGTGGAGGTCGCGTCACGCACAGAGCGGGGGGGGACGGAAGTGGTGACGGGGCCGGAAGGTGGGGGGAGAGGGTGGGGGCGAGTGGGCCAGGGGGGTGTGTGTGTGGGTGTGTGTGTGAGTGTGTGGGTGTTTGTGGGTGTGAGTGTGTGTGGGTGAGGGTGTGGGTGTTTGTGGGTGAGGGTGTGTGTGTGAGTGTGTGGGTGTGTGTGAGTGTGGGTGAGTGTGTGGGTGTGTGTGGGGCGGTGGGTGTGTGTGTGAGGGTGTGTGTGGGTGTGTGTGTGGTGGTGTGTGTGTGTGCGGGGGGTGGCTAGGAGATGTTGACTACCTTGCCTTGTACGCGGGAGGTCGTGGGTTCGATCCCGGACCCTGAGTCTGCATCTCTCTCATCATCATCACGGTGGCTAAAAGATGTTGACTACCTCGCCTGGTACGCGGGAGGTCGTGGGTTCGATCCCGGACCCTGAGTCTGCGTCTCTCTCTCTCTCATCATAATCACGGTGGCTAGGAGATGTTGACTACCTCGCCTTGTACGCGGGAGGTCGTGGGTTCGATCCCGGACCCTGAGTCTGCGTCTCTCTCTCTCTCATCATAATCACGGTGGCTAGGAGATGTTGACTACCTCGCCTTGTACGCGGGAGGTCGTGGGTTCGATCCCGGACCCTGAGACTGCGTCTCTCTCATCATCATCACGGTGGCTAGGAGATGTTGACTACCTCGCCTTGTACGCGGGAGGTCGTGGGTTCGATCCCGGACCCTGAGTCTGCGTCTCTTGTGATGCCGCCGCCACGAAGCCGTTCGGCAGGCGCCCCATCCCCGACCTCGCCACCACCAAGCAACGGAGCCAACCCTCACCCCCCTCACCTCACCTCACATGAACACACCCGCACGCATTTTTCCCCACCCATAGAGCTGGAAGGGGAGATCACCTGATCGACCGGTTTTTATCCGAGAAACCCTTATCGGGATTAACTCTCACGGTTTCCGGCGATCAGGGAATTGGACGACCTCCCCCGTGCTACGCTGCGCCGCGGCGCTGCGACCAGCCTTAATATGGTGTGGTCGCGGCGTGGGGCATTCGGCCACCGCGGTTGAGGCGCATCCCCCCACACACACCCCCACGGGTCGACGAGACAGGCGGAGGAGGGACGGGGCGGCATAGTTTAGGGTGCGCAATTGATAGGGCAGGTGGTGGGGACATGCGGAAGCTCCGCACTTAACTTCAGCAGCGCGCCGTGGTGATGGACGCCACTGCATGGTGCGACGGAGCACGGCGCCATGCATGAGAAAGGGATAAATTAGAATTTACGCCGCACATTGATTAGCATGTCAAATGCGTCCGGAACCGCCGTGCACATGCAAGGCGGCGCGAGCCCATTGTTAGGGAAGGGCTGAGGGACGCCCTGCCGCTCGGAGCCGCATCCCTTTGATGTAGGGAGGATAAAAAGGGGGGGTCAAACGAGAAATCGCTCTCTTGTCTCCAGCGCCAGAGGACCAGCAGCAGCTCCAGCCAGCGACCCGGACGTCCGCGCGACGCATCGAGGTACGCCGTTAGCACAGGGAGCAGCGAACCACCGTGGGCACCAAACAGTGAGTGGGGAGGTGAAGTAGGGTATCGTAAGCCGATAAATAGGGAATAGGTCCAGGGGAAGTAGGATAGGCCAGCCTCGTCGGCTCATACTGACTTAGCATCAATTCGCGAGTAGCAGATAATAAATCATTAATAGCGAAGCGTGGTCTCGCGTGATCTTGTTGAACAGTGTGTCGCGTGGGGAGCTGCGTGTGTGTGCGTGCGTCCACCCCGTGTGCGATACAGGTGCGCGATCATAACGCGAGTAGTCAGGGGTGAGTGTAGTGCTGCGGCTCGCCTCGGGGGAGCGCTGCGCGGAGCGGCGCGAGAGTGGGTGTCGCGTGTGTTCACTCCGTGGGTGATACAGGTGCGCGAGCATAACGTGAGTTGAGTTGGAGTGCGCGGAGCGGCGTGTATGTGGGCGTGCGTACGTTCGCTCCGTGTGGGTTGCAGGCGCGCGATTAGGAAAGGGAGGTATCGTAGTAGAGAGGGGCAGAATACTACTCGGTAATTAACCATGCTTCTTACGCGGACCCGCGGTGGAGGGGAATCCTCGAGCGACGGCTCCCACACCATGGGTGAGGAACTCAGCAGCGGTTCGCATAGCAGCGGGGGGGCGAGTGATGAGGTTAACCCGGCCGTTAGCAGTACAGAGGGAGGGATCTCGGGGGCCAGCGACCCCCACACTCTCTTTCTCATCATCACGGTGGCTAGGAGATGTTGACTACCTCGCCTTGTACGCGGGAGGTCGTGGGTTCGATCCCGGACCCTGAGTCTGCGTCTCTCTCATCATCATCACGGTGGCTAGATGTTGACTACCTCGCCTTGTACGCGGGAGGTCGTGGGTTCGATCCCGGACCCTGAGTCTGCGTCTCTCTCTCTCATCATCACGGTGGCTAGGAGATGTTGACTACCTCGCCTGGTACGCGGGAGGTCGTGGGTTCGATCCCGGACCCTGAGTCTGCGTCTCTCTCTCATCATCATCACGGTGGCTAGGAGATGTTAACTACCTCGCCTGGTACGCGGGAGGTCGTGAGTTCGATCCGGGACCAAGTCTGCGTCTCTGTCTCATCATCATCATCATCACAGTGGCTAGGAGATGTTGACTACCTCGCCTTGTACACGGGAGGTCGTGGATTCGATCTCCTGATCCTGACGAGTAAGATGGCAACCCGTCCCCTGACCAAGATGGGAGCCCGTCCCCTGAGCAAGATGGCCGCCTATCACCCTGAGCAAAATGGCAGCCCGTCCCTGAGCAAAATGGCCGCCTGTCCCCTGAGCAAGATGGCGTCTGTGTGTGTGTCAATCACCGTGAGCCATGCGGTGAGGCGTCTCGTTGTTGACGATGGGCAGGAAGAGGTTCTTCTGCAGGTAACGCTGCTGTTGGGTTGGGTCTGGCGTGGGAGAGGAGAGAGACATGAGCATGTATCACTGGGTCTGTGTCCCCACATCTCCCCGTGTCTCCCTGCATCTACCAGAATCTCACTTGTATCTCCCCCCCCCCACGCGTCTCCACCCACGCGTCTGCCAGCATCTCTCCCGTGTCTCTCCCCCCTCTCCCCACGGTGTCTTCCCCATGCATCTCCCCCCTCCCACGCGTCTCCCCCAATGCGTCTGCCAGCATCTCCCCCATGTCTCCCCGTGTCTCCCCCGCGTCTGTCTCCCGCATGTCTCCACTGTATCTACATGTCTCCCCGCTTTTCCCCATATCTCCCCCGTCTCCCCCCCGTGTCTCCCCGTCTCTCTCCCGTGTCTCCCCCCCCCCCCCCGTGTCTCCCTCCCCGTGTCTCCCCCNTCTCTCTCCCCGTGTCTCCCCCCCGTGTCTCCCCCTCTCTCCCCCGTGTCTCCCCCCCTCTCTCTCCCCGTGTCTCCCCCCCCGTGTCTCCCTCCCTGTGTCTCCCCGTCTCTCTCCCCGTGTCTCCCCCCCCCCCCCGTGTCTCCCTCCCCGTGTCTCCCCGTCTCTCTCCCGTGTCTCCCCCCCCCCCGTGTCTCCCTCACCGTGTCTCCCCCGTCTCTCTCCCCGTGTCTCCCCCCCCCGTGTCTCCTCCCCATGTCTCCCCCCCACCCCCGTGTCTCCCCCGTGTCTCCCTTCCCGTGTCTCCCCCGTCTCTCTCCCGTGTCTCCCCCCCCCCCGTGTCTCCCTCCCCCCCCCNGTGTCTCCCCCCCGTGTCTCCCCCGTCTCTCTCCCCGTGTCTCCCCCCCCCCCGTGTCTCCCTCCCCCCCCNGTGTCTCCCTCCCCGTGTCTCCCCCGTCTCTCTCCCCGTGTCTCCCCCCCCCCGTGTCTCCCTCCCCGTGTCTCCCCCGTCTCTCTCCCCGTGTCTCCCCCCCGTGTCTCCCTCACCGTGTCTCCCCCGTCTCTCCCGTGTCTCCCCCGTCTCTCTCCCCCCGTGTCTCCCTCCCCTGTCTCCCCCGTCTCTCTCCCCGTGTCTCCCCCCCCCCGTGTCTCCCCCCCCNGTGTTGATCCCTCACCGTGTCTCCCCGTCTCTCCCCGTGTCTCCCCGTCTCTCCCCCCCCCCCGTGCCCCGTGTCTCCCTCACCGTGTCTCTGTGGTGCCACAACGACGGGGCCGCTCTGCCGAGCCAGGGAGCCGCCCGGCTTCCACCACTGCACTGCCCCCATCACCCCCCCCACATAAGCACACACCCGCACGCATCCCCCCCCCCCCCCNATAGAGCTGGAAGGGAAGGTTACCTGATCGACCGGTTTTTATCCGAGAGACCCTTATCGGGATTAATTCTCACGGTTTCCGGCGATCAGGGAATTGGATGACCCCCCCCCCCGTGCTACGTGGCACTGCGGCGCTGCGGCCGGCCTTAATATGGTGTGGTCGCGGCGTGGGCATTCGGCCACCGCGGTTGAGGCGCATTTCCCCCACACACACTCCCACGGGTCGACGGGGCAAGCAGGGGAGGCACGGGACAGCATGAATAGCGGGGTCACAGGGGCTGAGGTTGGGATAATTGCGCTTGAGCGCGCAGGCCCCATTGTTAGGAAGGGTAAGGGAGTAATTAGGATGTACGCCGCCAACGTCGCGCACTGATTAGCATATCAACAGCGCCCGGGAACCGCCGTGCGCTGGCTTGGGGTGCACGAGCCCATTGTTCAGCGCAGCATCCCTTTGAGGTAGGGAGGATAAATAGAGGAGCGGAGAGGGAAATCGCCCCTTCCTCCAGGCCAGCGGACCAGCAGGAGTTCCAGCCAGCGACCCGGACGTCCGTGCGACGCATCGAGGTACGCTGTTAGCGCAGAGAGCAGCGAACCTCCGCGGGCACGAAACAGTGAGTGGGGAGGTGAAGTAGGATCGTAGCCGATAAATAGGGAATAGGTACAGGTTTAGTGGAATAGGCCAGCCTCGTCGACTCACTGATTCAACATCAATTCGCAGGTGGCATATAATAAATCATTAATAGCGAAGCGTGGTCTCGCGTGATCTTGTCGTGCAGTGTGAGCGTGTGGGTGCGCTGTGTGCACAGTGGTTCGCCACGTGAGTGAGCGCTGCGCGGAGCTGAGCGCGCGGGTTGCGCGTGGGTACGCAGTGATACAGTGGTGCTGCGGCTCGCCTCGGGGGAGCGCTGCGCAGAGCGGTGCGAGAGTGGGTGTCGCGTGTGTTCACTCCGTGTGTGATACAGGTGCGCGAGTATAACGTGAGTTGAGTTGGAGTGCGCGGAGCGGCGTGTGTGTGGGTGCGTGCGTTCGCTCCGTGTGGGTTGCAGGCGCGCATTAGGAAAGGGAAGTATCGTAGTAGAGAGGGGCAGAATACTACGGTAATTAACCATGCCCATTACGCGGACCCGCGGTGGAGGGAACTCGGGCGAGGCTCCACACCATGGGTGAGGAATTAGCAGCGGTCGCTTAGCAGCGGGGGGCGATTGATGATGTAGCCGGCCGTTAGCATTATCGAGGGAGGGATCTCGGGGGCTAGCGACCCCCACAAATTGGTGTCGGAAGCGGTACGGACCCCCGCGTTACCTCACGCTAAATAAGACTAATATTTACCGGCCGGGGGCCCCTTCGTGGAAGGCATTTGCCCGCAATCTCTTAGGGGCCAAGGAAATTAATGGATGGACGGACGCGCAGGCAGTACGTCAACTTAATATGAATCTTGATGGGCGGGCAGCCGATTTTGTAGAAGCGTTACCCGCGAGCGCACAGACACAGCTAGAGGAGCTGATGCGCCGACTCGATCAGCGTTTTGGCACGCGTGACGAAGAGGAAGCAAAATCGGCCTTAGAGGCGCGCCGTCGCCAACCTGGCGAAGATCTACGTGATTACGCCGAGGATGTGCGCGAGTTAACAAAGATCGCACGCCCGGGGTACGCAACTGATGTTATTGAGGAACTGGCCGCCGAGAAAATCCAGCGGTACCTGTCTCGCACGGCGTGGTGGCAGCCAGACATGAGCTGCCCACGTCTTCCCTTTAACACCCTTGTCGAGCGCGCACGTAAGTGTGAAAGAATTCACAGCGAACGCGCGCAGCTCCGGGGGCTGGGACGAGAGCGCACCATTGCGAGCCTGCTCTCGGAAGACGAGGAGGAGGAACAGGAGCTCGCGAGGACGGTAAGGGGCCGGGAAAGAGAGCCACAGAGACCCGCGAGACGACCCGGGGTGGGTAGCCGGGTTACAGGCCGGCATGGGAGATATGATAACCCAAGTAGGTGAGAGGGTAACTCACGTAGGTGAAAGGGTAACCCAGGTACGCGAGGAAGCGAATAAAAATATGACCCAACTGCAATCCTCCGTTGAGACATCCGATCCGAGATGGGGGAACTAGACTCCACGGTAGGAGGGCTAACTGGAAGGATAGCGCGACTAGAAGCAGAGAATGAGCAGCAGCGCACTGGGGGAGGAGGGAGTGGCAGAGAGCCCACTACGGAACCGCCACCCTCCCCGGGCATGTTACATGTGCGATCGCCGAGGGCACCTAGTGAGGGACTGTCCTCAGGTCGCCCGAGCTAGACAAGAGCTAAGGTCAAACACTAAGGCCCCCTAGAGAGGGGACCACCGGGGGGTGAAATCGACGTAGCCCCGACACAAACAAGCTGTGAGAATAATGGCGAGCGAGTGATCTCCACACAGGTTCCAGCAACAACGCCCACAGAAACGGTGACTCCTGGCGACTGGCTGCGGGAGCTGGTGGCGGGGATCACGGGGGCCACGTCGCTGGTGGAAGGGGAGGTAAACGGAGTGCGTACCCGAATCCTGCTGGACACGGGGGCGGTGGCCTCGCTCGTGAGCGCAGCGCACTGCAGCGCGATCGGGGTCGACGTGCGTCACCTGCAGGCACCGGACCGCGCGCTGCACACGGCGAGCGGAGCCGGAATGGGGCTGCTGGGGAGAGCCACCCTAGAGGTCCGCATAGGCAGTCAGGTGTGCACCCAGGAGTTCTACGTGTCGAGTGCGTTGTGTCACGAGTGTATCGCAGGTACCGACCTCTTAGAATGGCTGGACTCAACGTGCAACCCGCCAGCGATGCGCCACCATGGAGAGCAACGGCGAGCGGATACCGTTCTTGGGACGAGAACCGACGCGCCCCCGCTTCGCACCTGTGGCCGCTATCCTGGCGACGGCAGTCACCATCGGCCCGCTCACCGAGATGCTGGTGCCGGTGGCAACATCCCCCACCGACCCCGCGCTCCGACCATCAGGGGAGGTAATGCTAACTCCTCACCCGGAGTTGGCAAAACGGTATGGGATAGTGGGATCCGCCACATTGGTAAACGCAGATGGGGACCGATTGTTTATGCGGATGTTTAACCCCCACAATACCCCAGCGATACTGCGACGGCGCACCCCGATAGCCACCGTACACCCCCTGCACGCACGCCACTCTAACGACTCGGTGTTCGCACTCTGGGCTGAGGACCCCGGGCGTCCTGAGGGTGAGCAGGACCTGGCCTGGCGAGTCGGCCCGACTCCCCGAGCCGAGGTCGTTCCCCTGCTCGACGCGTTACATGTACCATGGGCGGACTTACCTAAGGGAGAGGCCGATCGGCTGCGCGAGTTACTTAGCATCATATTGACACCGGTGCAGCCCGACCCATCAAACTCCCTGCGTACCGAGTGGGCGCACCCAAACGCGCCCAAATCAAAGAGGCAGTTGGGGACATGCTTCGCGATAACATAATTCAGCCCTCGGCGAGCCCCTGGTCAGCCCCGGTGGTACTAGTAACGAAAAAGGATGGGTCAACCCGGTTCTGCGTCGATTACCGTAAACTAAATGCAGTCACGCTCGGCGATGCCTTCCCCATACCCCGCATCGACGACACCTTCGACAGTCTCGCAGGAGCGCGGTATTTTTCCACCCTCGATCTGGCGTCCGGTTACTGGCAGGTGGAGATGACGGAGGAGGATCGGCCAAAAACAGCATTCACCACCCCGATGGGCCTGTTTGAGTTTCGAGTGTTGCCGTTCGGACTCACTAACGCGCCCGCGACGTTCCAGCGGTTGATGGAGTTGGTGATGCGGGGCTTGCAGTGGGAACAGTGCCTGATTTACTTGGACGATGTGATAGTGTTCAGTAGATCTTTGTCTGAGCATTGGTCCAGGCTTCGAGAGGTGTTCCAGCGACTGCGAGCGGCTCATCTCAAGCTCAAGCCACGTAAGTGTTACATCGCCCAACGCGAGGTGGGGTACCTCGGGCATCGCGTCAGCGAGGCAGGCGTGCACACCGATCCGGAGAAGGTACGCGCCGTAGTGGAGTGGCCACGGCCAAGGAATCTGACGGAGATCAGATCATTTTTGGGGCTCGCCACCTATTATCGTCGATTTGTAAAGGGATTCAGCGAGATTGCACGCCCCTCACCCAACTCACCTCCCCTAAGCACCCCTATCAGTGGACGGGGGCCTGCCAGACGGCCTTCACCACTCTCAAAGACCACCTCACCCACACCCCCACCCTCGCTTTCCCCGATTTTACCACCGATTTTATTTTGGACACCGACGCCTGCAGCAGCGGGCTGGGCGCGGTGTTGTCACAGGTACAGGATGGGACGGAACGAGTCATCGCGTACGCCAGCCGGACCTTGAGTGGGGCCGAGCTGAACTATTGCGTGACCCGCCAAGAGTTGTACGCCGTGATTTTCGCATGCAAACAGTTCCGGCCGTATTTGTACGGCAGGAGATGTCGCGTACGCACTGACCATTATGCTCTGCAGTTTCTTCTTACATTCAAGGAGCCGCGGGGCAGATGGCCCGGTGGTTGGCGCAGTTGCAGGAGTACAACCTGCAAATCGAGTATCGGGCTGGCCGGACGCATGCAAACGCGGACGCCTTGTCGAGGCGACCCACGGTGTACGCCGAGACGAGGGCGGAGGAGGCCTGCCCGTGTTTCACGGGGGGACGCTGTCTGCAGGCAACGGACCCCGAGAGGCCGCGGCCACTGACCCCCCCCAGCGAGAGAGAGTGCAGTGTGCGCCACAGAGACCCTCACAGGTGGCACTGAGGATCCCGTCGACCGCCCGGCAAGCGCGGGACCCGCGGCTCGGGACCCGATCGGACGGATCCAGAGGACGTCGGCTGCGCCTTCCCGGGCCTAAACGACGAGCAGCTGAGACAGACCCAGCAGCGAGATCCGGATCTGGCGGCGGTGGAGGCGGCACTGCGGAGAAGAAGGATGCACTACCAGGACCCTGGAGTGGTTTGTATGCCCGGTTGTGCGTAGAAAACGGGGTGGTGAGGGAACTGGCCGACGCTGGGCAGCCGGGGTGCATCTGCGTTCCCGCCCATGTGCGACCCCAACTACTACGACTGGTACACGACCACCCGCTCGGGGCCATGATGGGGAACGGCGCACCCGGGAGACTCTGCGTCGCCAGTATCTCTGGCCTAAATTGGCGCAAGATGTGGCCGCCTGGGTGCAGGGCTGCCGGGCTTGTCAGCAGTGTGGGCAAAAGCCGGCGAGGTACCAGGTACCCCTGAGGCCGTTCCGAGTCAGTCGGACGAATCAGTTGGTCGGAATCGACCTGCAGGGGCCCTTTCCACGATCCCACCGGGGCAACCGATATATTCTCGTAGCGGTGGAATACTTCACCCGCTACCCCGTGGCGGTGGCTATCCCGGATAAAACAGCCCTCGTAGTGGCCCGGGCCTTCGTGGAAAACTACGTACTTAAGTGCGGGATCCCGAACGAGTCATTACCGACCAGGGTAGTGAATTCGAGGCCGAACTATTTCAGGCGCTGTGCCGAGAGTTCGGGATCCAGAAGGACCGAACCACGGCGTATCACCCCAGGCGAACGGGATGGTAGAGAGGATGAACCAGACTCTGGCCGGGAAGCTTAAACGCATGGCGGCCGCGAATCAACGGACTGGGACGAACACCTCCCTATGCCCTGTTCGCCTACACCACCGCCGTTCACACCTCTACGGACAGACCCCGTTTAATGATGTTTGCGCGAGTCTCGCCTGTCCGCAGATCTGCTGTTCGGTGTCCCTCCGCCGCAACGGGAGGAAGGGAGCCACCCCGTGGAGCACTTGCTGGAGACCCTGCGAGGGGCCAGGGGCCGAGCCTACCCGCACGGAGAGGCCGCGCACCAGCGGCAAGAGCAGGGCGCCCGACCCCGTATGGAGCCCCCTTCTACCTGCGGGCTCCGAGGTGTAGCTGTACACTCCCCGCGTCGGGCCGGACAGGTGGGGAAGCTGACCACCTACTGGCGGGACCCTGGATTGTGAGACGGCAGATCTCACCATGGACGGTGCTAATTCAGGGAGGAGAGAGGGCCGGGAGATGGTGGTCAACATCCGCCGCTGAAGCCGTGGCGAGCAGCCCCNGAGGGGGGAGCCCCGCGTCCAAGTCCCCGAAACCCGGGGTCCCCCACCCCCGTGCCCGGGGCCTCGCGCAGTATATGGGCCCCACGGAGCCCCGGGCTCCGAGGGGCCCCGGGCGGGGCCGGGGGCGACGAGGACGGCGACCCTTAAACCCCACCGCCTCTGAGTTTGTTCCCCAGCCCGCAGGTGCCAGAGGCCGAGGGGAGCCGTTGGAATGGAGGAGAGACCACCGCCGGAGCCCCAGGAGACGGAGCCGCCCCCCGAGGCCAGCCACAAGGGCCGGGCGAATCCCGCGGACCCCGCGGCGATACCTCGTGGGGGCAACCCAGGCGAGGTGCTCCAGTCAACCCGGGACGGGGACTGGCACCCCGGGGGGCTATGTGGTGCCACAACGACGGGGCCGCTCTGCCGAGCCAGGGAGCCGCCCGGCTTCCACCACTGCACTGCCCCCATCACCCCCCCCACATAAGCACACACCCGCACGCATTCCCCCCCCCCCCATAGAGCTGGAAGGGAAGGTTACCTGATCGACGGTTTTTATCCGAGAGACCCTTATCGGATTAATTCTCACGGTTTCCGGCGATCAGGGAATTGGATGACCCCCCCCGTGCTACGTGGCACCGCGGCGCTGCGGCCGGCCTTAATATGGTGTGGTCGCGGCGTGGGGCATTCGGCCACCGCGGTTGAGGCGCATTTCCCCCACACACACTCCCACGGGTCGACGGGGCAAGCAGGGGAGGCACGGGACAGCATGAATAGCGGGGTCACAGGGCTGAGGGTTGGGATAATTGCGCTTGAGCGCGCAGGCCCCATTGTTAGGAAGGGTAAGGGAGTAATTAGGATGTACGCCGCCAACGTCGCGCACTGATTAGCATATCACAGCGCCCGGGAACCGCCGTGCGCTGGCTTGGGGTGCACGAGCCCATTGTTCAGCGCAGCATCCCCTTTGAGGTAGGGAGGATAAATAGAGGAGCGGAGAGGGGAAATCGCCCCTTCTCTCCAGGCCAGCGGACCAGCAGGAGTTCCAGCCAGCGACCCGGACGTCCGTGCGACGCATCGAGGTACGCTGTTAGCGCAGAGAGCAGCGAACCTCCGCGGGCACGAAACAGTGAGTGGGGAGGTGAAGTAGGGTATCGTAAGCCGATAAATAGGGAATAGGTACAGGTTTAGTGGAATAGGCCAGCCTCGTCGACTCACTGATTCAACATCAATTCGCAGGTGGCATATAATAAATCATTAATAGCGAAGCGTGGTCTCGCGTGATCTTGTCGTGCAGTGTGAGCGTGTGGGTGCGCTGTGTGCACAGTGGTTCGCCACGTGAGTGAGCGCTGCGCGGAGCTGAGCGCGCGGGTTGCGCGTGGGTACGCAGTGATACAGTGGTGCTGCGGCTCGCCTCGGGGGAGCGCTGCGCAGAGCGGTGCGAGAGTGGGTGTCGCGTGTGTTCACTCCGTGTGTGATACAGGTGCGCGAGTATAACGTGAGTTGAGTTGGAGTGCGCGGAGCGGCGTGTGTGTGGGCGTGCGTGCGTTCGCTCCGTGTGGGTTGCAGGCGCGCGATTAGGAAAGGGAAGTATCGTAGTAGAGAGGGGCAGAATACTAATCGGTAATTAACCATGCCCATTACGCGGACCCGCGGTGGAGGGGAATCCTCGGGCGACGGCTCCCACACCATGGG
Organism: Lethenteron camtschaticum; assembly: GCA_018977245.1. Classification (NCBI taxonomy): domain Eukaryota; kingdom Metazoa; phylum Chordata; class Hyperoartia; order Petromyzontiformes; family Petromyzontidae; genus Lethenteron; species Lethenteron camtschaticum. The sequence continues at coordinate 18,979 of MU249707.1, read as the reverse complement.
TGAGGAACTTAGCAGCGGTTCGCTTAGCAGGGGCGATTGATGATGCTAGCCCGGCCGTTAGCATTATCGAGGGAGGGATCTCGGGGGCTAGCGACCCCCACATCTCCCCCGTCTCTCTCCCCCCCGTGTCTCCCTCCCCGTGTCTCCCCCGTCTCTCTCCCCGTGTCTCCCCGTGTCTCCCCCCCCCTGTCTCCCTCACNGTGTCTCTCCCGTCTCTCTCCCCCCCCCCCGTGCCCCGTGTCTCCCTCCCCGTCTCTCTCCCCGTGTCTCCCTCCCCGTCTCTCTCCCCGTGTCTCCCCCCCCCCCNTGTCTCCCCCCCCCCNGTGTCTCCCTCGCCGTCTCTCTCCCCGTGTCTCCCCCCCCCGGTCTCCCTCCCCGTGTCTCTCCCCCCCCGTGTCTCCCTCCCACGGCGTCTCCCCCGCCCCCCCCCACGTACCGTGCCAGTAGTTACAAGCCTCCTGTCCCATACACCAGTAGCAGAGGGCAGAGGTCACGGACAGCAACCAGGAGATGGCGCTCTGTGCTTCTGAGTCTGTGTGTCTGTGTCTGTCTGTATCTGTGTGTGTGTCTGTGCGAGATGATCTCCCAAGAGAAATGCTGAGGTAGGGTGGCGTTTGTGCACAGACTGCCCTATATGACATCATAACATCAGTCTGTGCCACTGGATGGGTTCCGCAGGATTGGAAGGATGCCCTGGTGGTCCCCCTCTTTAAGAAGGGAGACCGCACAGACTGTAACAACTACAGGGGCATCTCACTCTCAGTGTGCCGGGAAAGGTCCTGGCAAGGATTATTCAACATCGCCTTGCTAGGCACGCTGAGGAGAGGCTTGCGGAGCCCCAATGCGGTTTCAAGAAAGGGCGGTCCTGCACAGATGCCATATTTTCTGTCTGTCTGCTACAGCAGAGGTGTAGGGAATTCCAACAAGACCTACATCTCTGCTTCATTGACCTGGTCAAGGCCTATGATACCATCAGCAGGCCTGGGCTCTGGGTTGTTCTTCGTGCTTTCGGAGTCCCTGACCCTCTGCTCAGAATCATTAAGGACCTTCATGATGGTGAGTGGGCCTGGGTAAACTACGTGACCGGGAGTCGGAGCCATTCGCTGTACACCTTGGGGTGCAACAGGGATGTCCTCTGGCTCCCACATTATTTAAGATTTATTTCGACCATGTAGTTTGTGAAGCCTTCAATAGCTGTACCGGAGGAATTTTCATCTGGTACAGATACAATGGGAGGCTGATCGATGCCCGGGTGCGGTCAAGGGATGGCTCCCTATTGCTCAGCCACGTTATGTATGCCGATGATCTGGTAATTGCTGCTCACTCGGAGGAGTTGGAGGTGCTGCTGCTGAACTTGGAACTTGCCACCATCAGCGCCACCAAAACTAAGCACCTGCCTGGGTATGCTCACGATCATTAAGACCTTCATGAGAGGAATAACAAAACACTCAAAAACACGGCCCTGCATTTTAAAGCGATACAACAGGCGACCTTGTGAGCGGTGGCCATTTATGACGTCACATCGAGCGATCCTCTTTAGCCCCTGGCGTGGGCCCACAGATAACAGGGATATCTCTTAGCTATGAAGAAGGCACATTGCCCGAAACGTTGCCTACAATATACTTTTAGGGCTGTGTTATTGACGAAGTATTGAGTTGTGGTTATGTGTGCACCACCGCCAATGCAAAATCGCCAAATAATTAGTTTCATAAATGGAATACGTCATCGACATTTCAACCGCAGCATTCAAACTGCTGCCTGGTTATAGGATACCTTTAAGAGCACCATGTGTGCTAATGCTGTCTAACCAGGGCTTATGCATTGAGTACGATAATACATTTTGATAGTTCATGCTCCTGAAATACTTATTTAGCAGGCTAATTTCACTGCACTCATAATCTCTGGAGAAAAACAGGAGGTACTATGCATTGTAATTTGTTTTACATTTAAATGCATGAAACATATACGGATGTATGTTGAACTTCTTTCATACTGTATATAAATAAAACTTAGCCACACATTTGAATAATTATCATTTGTAGGATATTTAGGAGCAAATAATTGCTATGTTATAGATCTATTAAAATTATTTCTCTGGACTTTTGCAGCTGTTCGAGACTAATTTCAGGGTGCTGATTCCAAATCTGATCTCAGATTTGCTCCATCACATCTCATTTTGATGCTATCGGCATACCCATTTTCATTGATTTTACCCGAAATTAACTCTGTCACTTATGATTGCAAGTTGTTGCGAGTCAGTGACTGCTTTAGTGTTAAAATATGGTGCTGTATTTTTAGGATAGTGTGTTTATAATATAATTTTATGTAGATATCCACATTTATTTAATATTTTTCTTCTGCAGTTTTTATTGAAAATGCAATATATGATATCTCAAAAACCTGATGTGATGGACAAAAACTGATGCCAGATTTGGAATCGGCACCCAAAATTACCTTAAACCGTTGTTAATACCTAATGCCAGAACAAAGTGTGTTGACCAGTGTTATTGTGTGTGTGTTACGTGTATATTTCAACAGCGTGGTTTGCGTGGGGGTGAATCCACCGGAACTCCGTCGCCGCGTGACGTCATGGCGCGAGATGAAGAAACGAAGAGACAGAAATGGCGGACGCGTTGTTGTCTCGCTCTGCGCTGCTGCTGCTGTTGTTGTTGCTGCTGCTGCAGGCGATGGCGATCGCGATGGGCGGTGAGTCGGCGGTTGTCTGCTGGGTGACTTATTCGCGAGGCTGCTTTGTTTTTGTGTGTGTTTGTGATAAGTTTGTGATAAGTTGCCAAGTGCACCTAGCCTGGCACGAGCGCTGTTGGTAACGGGGAGCGGTGGCGCACTGGTTAGCGACTGGGGGGGGAGACAAAGGCGGCCGGGCGTTGCTGCTGCTGCTGACTCGCTAACAGCACTTGCCCCAACAGTCTGTGGAATGCGGGGATCTTTGTGAGTCTATGGGTCTCTGTATGAGTCTATGGGTCTCTGTGTGAGTCTATGGGTCTCTGTGTGAGTCTATGGGTCTCTATGTGAGTCTATGGGTCTCTGTGTGAGTCTATCTCTGTGTGAGTCTACGGGTCTCTGTGTGAGTCTACGGGTCTCTGTGTGAGTCTACGGGTCTCTGTGTGAGTCTATGGTCTCTGTGTGAGTCTATGGGTCTCTGTGTGAGTCTATGGGTCTCTGTGTGAGTCTATGGGTCTCTGTGTGAGTCTATGGGTCTTTGTGTGAGTCTATGGGTCTCTGTGTGAGTCTACGGGTTGAGTGAGTTTATGGTCTCTGTCAGTCTAGGGGTCTCTGTGTGAGTCTACGGGTCTCTGTGTGAGTCTATGCCTCTCTGAGTGAGTTTATGGGTCTCTGTATGAGTCTAGGGGTCTCTGTGTGAGTCTGTGGGTCACTGTGTGAGTCTATGCCTCTCTGAGTGAGTTGATGGGTCTCTGTATGAGTCTAGGGGTCTCTGTGTGAGTCTGTGGGTCACTGTGTGAGTCTATGCCTCTCTGAGTGAGTTTATGGGTCTCTGTATGAGTCTAGGGTCTCGGTGTGAGTCTGTGGGTCACTGTGTGAGTCTATGCCTCTCTGAGTGAGTTGATGGGTCTCTGTATGAGTCTAGGGGTCTCTGTGTGAGTCTGTGGGTCACTGTGTGAGTCTATGCCTCTCTGAGTGAGTTTATGGGTCTCTGTATGAGTCTAGGGGTCTCGGTGTGAGTCTGTGGGTCACTGTGTGAGTCTATGCCTCTCTGAGTGAGTTTATGGGTCTCTGTATGAGTCGCGGGGTCTCTGTGTGAGTCTGTGGGTCACTGTGTGAGTCTATGCCTCTCTGAGTGAGTTTATGGGTCTCTGTATGAGTCTAGGGGTCTCTGTGTGAGTCTGTGGGTCACTGTGTGAGTCTATGCCTCTCTGAGTGAGTTTATGGGTCTCTGTGTGAGTCTAGGGTCTCTGTGTGAGTCTGTGGGTCACTGTGTGAGTCTATGCCTCTCTGAGTAAGCCTGTGTGGGTAAATCTACGTGTTTGGGGCACTAACAGAGAAACACAAATACAATTACGTGACTATTGAAGACATTACTTCACAACCGTGTCACCCCCCCCCCCNTCTTGGCAGCCGTCTCGTGGATAGAGAAAGCGGAGGGGGAGACGGTGGTGCTGGGCTGCACCTGGACGGTCGATCCGACGGCCACTGAGCAGCTGGACGTGGAGTGGTTCCTGCAGACGCCCACTACCAACATCTACGTGAGGAAGAGAGATACAGAGAGCCCGTCGCACACGCAGAGACGCATTAATACTGAGCCCTAAGGATCGTATAGGAGCCTCAGTCTGGCTCCCTGAGGCTCCCTCATTAACACTGAGCTATAGGAGACTCAGTCTGGCTCATTGAGGCTCTCTCATTAACACTGAGCTATAGGAGCCTCAGTCTACTATACACTACACTATACACTACACTATACACTACTATACACTACATTACACACGACACTACTATACACTACACTATACACTACACTACACTTTACACTACACTTTACACTATACACTACACTATACACTACACTATACACTACACTACACACTACACTTTACACTACACTATACACTACACTATACACTACAAGTCCACAGGCCAGAGGTCGCTAACGGGTTTTAATTCCTTACCCGTACCCGGCCGCACCAGGGTCGCAAATGGGTGCCCGTACCCGTACCTGGCCTGGTCCGGGTACCCGTACCCTACCCGAAATGAGTGACACACGGTTACTCACCAGTGACTCACGGCCTACCCGTACCCGGCCGCACCAGGGTCGCAAACGGGTACCCGTACCCGGCCAGGTACGGGTAGCCGGGTATCGGGTAGGGTACGGGTATCGGGTACCCGGTTGCGACCTCTACCACAGGCTCCTACGCAGCCGCCCGTAGGTTCATACGTAGCCTCCAGCAGACTCCAACACAGACACCTGTAGGATCCTACGCAGAAGTCGCCCGCAGTCTCGTACAGAATCTGTATCTGCACTGCAGGAGGAATCCGATCAGCTGTAAAGCTCTTTGTCCACAGATGTCCAGTAGAGGCACGGGGGGGGGGGGTCAGAACGTTCCAACAACAAACGGCTACAAGAACACGATAGGAGTGCAAAGTATAGGAAAACAAATGTCACTTAAACAGTCTAAAAATCAATAGAAGTGTAAACCTGGTAAAGCCCACTCATCTCTGAGCTTCTTTATTCAGAAGCGACCTGGGCACACACGATTGCCCATCAAGGTGGCTTATCATCATCACGTGCACAGACGGCCTGGCCTGGCACAACACACCCTGGCAATGTGTCACCGCCGCTCAGTGACGAATGCTGGCTGCTGCTGCTGTGGTGTCGGTTGTGTAGTGCTGCGTGCATCTGTCAGTAATCTCAGTCGATCAACCCTCTGCAGAGGTCGCAAACGGGTTTTGATTCCTTACCCGTACCCGGCCGCACCAGGGTGGCAATCGGCTACCCGTACGCTACCCGATACCCGGCTACCCGTACCCGGCCGGGTATCGGGTAGGGTACGGGTATCGGGTACCCGATTGCGACCTCTGGGATGAAGCCATGTTGCAGGCGCGGGTGGGTTGATTCTAGGAACTTGAATTGTGAGAAGAGACAAGACGTTGGGAAATGAGCGACAAACGGTGACTCACCAGTGACTCATGGCCTACCCGTACCCGTACCGGTTGCACCAGGGTCACAAACGACTACCCGTTGCCATACCCGGCCGGGTAGCCGGGTACGAGTATCGGGTACCCGGTTGCGACCTCTGACCCTCTGGCTCTGCCCGTGACCTGCCAGTGGACAACACCACTGACGATAATAACGAACCGCTGCTGGCCCACGCCTAGGTTCTCTCGGCCTGAAACGAGTACCCGCTGCGGTTGCCTAGCGAACGTCGTCGCTGGGGTGCCGGGCACCACCCACCACCCACGTGACGTTGCCTTCATAGGCGTCGTGGGAAGCAGAAGCGTCGATAGCGCTCCGTCGCGCTACGAACCTGGAGACCCGAGTTCGATTCCCACTCGTGGCCCAACACCGAACGTGGTCCCTGGGCCTTCCCTAGGTCAACTCGGCCTAAAATGCGGTTGCGTAGCGAACGTCTCCACCGTAGCCGGCCTCCGCTGCGGCGAGCGCTCTGCCCGGCAGCGCGCTGTTTAGCTGGCGGTGGCGGCGGTGGTGGTGGCGGTGGTGGCGGCGGCGGTGGTGGTGGTGGTGGCGGTGGTGGTGGGGGGGGGGGGGGGTGGTGGGTGGTGGCGGGTGGCGGGTGGTGGCGGTGATGGTGGTGGTGGTGGCGGTGGTGGCGGGTGGTGGCGGCGGCGGGCGGTGGTGGTGGNTGGCGGGTGGTGGCGGTGGTGGCGGGGTGGCGGCCGGGTGGTGGTGGTGGTGGTGGCGGCGGTGGTGGTGGTGGGTGGCCGGCGGCGGCGGCGGATACCTTTTTGTCCCCCCTATCCTCAGTTGGCCACGTTCGTCGGGGACG
>MU249707.1:5000-7500 GCA_018977245.1 Lethenteron camtschaticum | reverse complement strand
GCCAGAAAAACAATGTTTTGTTGTTGACGAGTGTTACTTAACCAAGCCATGGCTGCTTGAGATATATTGCTGCAAATACGTAAATACGGACGATCAAATTGGCCACCCCCAAAGAACAAATTAGAATGTACACCGTAACCCAAGCTATCAAACCATGGGTTGCTGTATCATTTGATATTTCTAGAATTTAGGAGACGCAATTCCGAATCTCAGGAAGAGTTTATGGTGCATATGCCATTGCTTTGAGGTCCAATTGATATTGTTGGTTTGTTTAAAAATTGTCGATTGACTTTTCCCCCCTTTCAAGACAAATTCTGCACCACGCGATCAGACGGTCAACCCACGCGAAGACAAATAATGTTGCAGCTGTAAGTAGCAAATACAGACGGTTACGAGCGACGAAAACCACTTCGGTAACCGTCATAATTCTAAACAGTCGTAATGTTTATTTGTAAAAAAAATAAAAAAATACAACGAAACTTTTTTTCGTAAAATAAAACTCTAAACTAGTGGGTCACTAGTGCAACAAGCAGGCCACGTGACCTCGTGCAAATTTAATTTGTGTTTGCACTGTGGACAAACCAAATACTCACAAGAAATTTCACGTAAATAAAATATTTTACAAAAACAACTATTTGAACAAACCCCCGTGGCCAAAACTTGACATTATTCACGTCTCCCAACCAGCACAGACTTGTTTGCACTGTAGCACCCATCCAAATAAACCCTGAAATGCAAAAACATCTTACAAATTACTTTTTTAAAATCCTTTATATAAGTTACTTGCTTGCTTGCTTATGACCGTGCAAATCTTCGGACGTTTTTTAACCCACTTCCCGTGATCCAATCGAGCTGACATTTCCACACAGACTCGTGCGTGACAATTAATTTTCGTGAAAATTTTTTCCAAAATTTTACACTGTTTAGGGAAATTTTTTTAAATATTTACTTACCAATTGCTTAATGCTGGCAGACAATCATCTGACCCATAGGTGGCAGCCATCTCAAGCCAGAGGACGAGAGGACTCTAGCCGCCACGCATATAAAGGATTTAGAGTGGAAAAACTTTGTTTTTACGGGTTAATGTTTTTTCAAACTTTAACGATCACAGCAGAGATTTTCAAAAATGTTCAAGCCATTTTCTCCAATGTTGATAATAGCCAATGTATTCATGCTAAATGCTACACATTATTACTCTTTTGCAAGCAGAACGATACACAACCCAATACAGCTTGTTGTCAACGTACAATTGCATTGGCGATTATTGCTCACGAAGCGCTGTTGAGGACACACATGTAAATGCGTCGGTTACGTAACATCAGCAGTGATGAATGGAAACGTGATGAATGGAAACGCGATGACGGTGACGACGATGGGAATCTACCGATCGTATCAACGATTACAATCCGGACGGCGAGGATGATGATGATGATGATCATGGATCAATGATCCTCACCGTCCCCGGGGCAAAACCTGGGCTGGACACGGCAGCTGCCGGAGTGTCGGGCAGTCCTGCCCATGGGGGTCAGTGGGGGGCAACTCTTGTTCACACCGAGGCAAAAGTCACTGACACATCAGAGCCCATCCACCAGCTCATTCCAGGCAGGCAGTGACATCGCATTCTTAGCGAAGGGTCCCCTCGTTGAAGCTCGCTCCGTCGCTCCTTGAATTGAGGCTTGGGGGGGCTTGGACGAGTGGCGAGATGAGGGACAAGAGGCCTTAGGGAGTGGTCCACACCATTGTGGCTCCTCCAATAGAAAAACAATGTCCGCTGGTTCAACCGTGACGTGTCAGAGTTCACAACTGTTGACACTTGTACATGTGCCAGAGGTCGCAAGCGGGTTTTGATTCCTTAACAGAAATCAAAGTGTCACCATTGTCAAATACACACTTGACGGTTCTCATCGCAATCGAAGGACCTCGAGGGTGGAAATTACACATTTATTGGCAGGCACCGGTCTCTGCATAGGATGCCTATTCTATTTAGGATGTATAGCAAGGTTGGCTACGTACTGTGCGAAAGAAGTTCAATATACACACGTGAGGATTACAATAATCATAAGAATAACGTGAATAATTTTGTCCGGAATAGCCTCCTTGAGTCTCGAGATATTTGTGTTGAGAATACTGCATTGGGATGCTGCGATGACATTAACAAGTGCCTGGAGAAGCTTCCTGACCCTCACGTTTCACGGTCGTCCCTTCTTCACACTTCACTGTCACTCCCGGCCACGTGGCGAAGTCGTCGTAGTCCTCCTGTTCTTGTTTTATGAGAGATGATGGGCTCATGGCAGCTGAACTTTGACCTTCACGAGTCGATTTCACACTCCTTGTGGATCTTCTCATGCATCGTTCGTCTTCCTGACGAAATAAAACCCTTCCCCATCTGTGCACGTGAAGGGCTTCTCACCCGTGTGTTCTCTTGTGAATTTGAAGGTAGTTTGAAGAGGCAAATGCCTTCCAACACACAGTGCACTTGAAGGGCTTCTCACCTGTGTGC